>CM023104.1:19157405-19583386 GCA_013103745.1 Gardenia jasminoides
CCTTTTACTTGTTCTGATTATTACTCTTGGCTTACAGTTTTGCACATGGCGGGGCAAAATGGGACCCGTTATTACGACAGGGTTGAAGAAAGTGCTTTGTCTTTCCCTCAATATTATTCCTTCTCTCTCCCGTCCATTCTGTGGGTTGAACAAATCACTTGGATCACATAATCCTTTTCACCTTGGTTGTGTGAAGCCGGTTCCTATATCCGATATAACCTGGTTAGAGGCATTCTTAGTGCACTAGCTTGCTTGGTGTAGCGGTAATCAAATACAACCCTAGATTTAGTAGGGCGCTTCCCTTGCATATCAGCGGCCAATTACTGTAGGAAGATCAGCAAATTCATGAATGGCAATTCTTCCGGTGTACCGCTTTTTTTTAGAAGCAGGTCTCCTTTCCTGTTCATCAAATTGCGTGCGACTACGTTAGCTAATTTTTGAAATCAACTTTTCAGCGGGTCATATCCCGTTGGTTATGGAGCAGCCCATGACCTGAATTTCTATTTGACGGTATGTTGATTTGTTATTTTGCGTATTTTGTTGACGATGTTCCCGGTGGTATATGTCTTGGTATTTTTCTTCTAGGTTTGGCCGAGTTTTCCTTGTTGTGCCTTTAAAATTACTACTTCACTGGGAAATGAATAAACTACATGTAAAATGGCATCTGAGTGTTAATAGTGTGTCACTTGAGAACCTAAGAGATTCTCAAGCTCTTATTAAGCCACCAAAGAGGATTTAGAATCCTTTGGTCCCTAAGTGAGGTTTAAAACTTGCTTGTAATCAAAAAAAAAAAAAGGTGTTAATGCACTACTCAGTTTAGATAGACATTCCATCAAGTCTAATTCTTCTAATAAGTTTGACTTCTTTTCACAAAGAATTACAAGGTACAAAACAAATACAGTGGTGATTCATTGGTAGATCAATCGAAAAGAATATTATACTTGAGTTGGAATTAATTAATGGAACCAATGGTGTCTAGTATTTTCATTTATGAAATTAGTTGGACTGAATGGTTGTCAAGAGAGTGCTTCATGGCATGGAATAATTTGGATTTTGCACCATTTTTCGCGGAAGGAAAATAGAATTTGTCTTCGCCATTTTCTTCTTATGCCTTGCATAGTGATCTTACTTTTAAATTCAGAGAAAGGGTGCGATTTTTTACTCAACAGCAGCTTGGATATAAAATAACTAAACTTGCGGGATGTAAATGCCAAGCAAATAAACCTCTTAAACATTTGGTATACACCTTCTTCGATTATCATCGTGTCCACTCATTATCCGACTCAAACAACAATATGGGTGCCTAGATCATGCTTCAGCTGGGTATGTAGTTCATTTTTCAAAGCTTTGCTGATTTGTACCTATAGCATTGATAGTGCCGAAAAGAATGTTAAACTAACCGAAACTCATGTGAAACAGATGCCGCCAGTGATCACAGCCTCCCAAAGCCAATGGGATGACAACGCAATTGCATGGGTAACATATGTTGAATGGAAGTCAGGGGGATGGAGCTGACGTGCTTTGTAGAGGCAAATTGGATAGAAGAACTAACTGACAAAAGAATGGACAAACAATAATATGCACAGGTGTTTACCATTTCAAGTTCTACCGGCGATAAGATTGGCGTCTATATGTCAAATTGAAGGGTTTTACCATTCTTTGAGGGGCAGGTTAAGGTCTGGGATGAAAATAAAGTCTTTTGGTGATGATTATAATGGAACAATTTGAGGTTGATGGCGTGCCTTTTAGTAGCATTCTGCCCTTTATTTTTCCATGAATCATTCATCAATATTTGAAGATAAGTGTAAAATTTTTTACTTAGAAATTTATTACACATTAAATTTCATGTTCTTGTTTCTTATTCATGTCTTAAAATACCGTCATTTTTAATTCTAGTGAATATTTCCCTTTGTTTACTTCAACCAGCCTATCTTCAATTGTATTCATCCGTTATATATGTAGATGTTAGTTGGATAAACTACTACGAATTTCGTACCCTAGTTTGCTGAATTGTCCACAACTACTTTTCCGTTTCACTTGTGAGACGATTAGCGGGTATTCTTAATATCATGCGGAATTTTTTAAGTGTTAATTGAATTTATTAAAAGTCACATGGCATAATTTATAAAGTTTCAAACTTTGCTGAATTACTATCTTTATGCTTTTAACTTTCAAAATTGTTGACTATGGCGGTATGGTTGGATTTCTTCATTGGGGTCATCAATTTTGCTTGAAGGGATAATCTAAATTGTTTTTTTAAACATAACTGTCAGCATGAATCCGTTACAAGCTTTGCTTGTTTGATTAAAATTCAACTGATTACAGCACTTCGATTTGAAGTTTAGATGTTTCAAAAGTGGAAAAAAATTAATGGTGGCCACGGTACGTTGCATACGTTTGTTTCTATCTAGCATTGAACTTGTGGGGGACGAAGCTGGTTACCTTCAAATGAATATAAATTTTTATATATTAACTTTTGTTAATAAAGAGATGTAAATGTTAGTTACTGTATGTATTGGTAGATATCATGAGGGAAAATTTATGGATGCATAATTCATAAAATATATCACTCTAGATGAGATGAGGGATGTGTCTTGTTTAAAAACCCGCCGTTGGCCTCATGGTAGGAAAACCAAGATTACAAGCATACCCAGTTATCCCGTGTGTGTTGACCAGTATGCTATACTATGAAGGTGTTGGATGATGAAGCGCCACTGGGAGGTCGGGCCCATTGTTTATCGATTTCAGCCCTGAGGTATTAAGATGTCTAAATGGAGTGTCACAGGCGTAAATATCTGCTTAATATGGTAGCGATGAGTAACTTTTGGTTGGGTGATGCCCCAATCAAAGGCTTCAAATGGGCGATACGAAAGCACCTACCAGAAAGCGGTCGGAGGCCTAAGTTCATTCAAAGGCTCTCGAGACAGACAAGTCAAGTCGGTTGAGATAATCACTTTGGTAGAGTGTCGACATCTTTAACAAACTTAGCCTCATTCGTGAAGGTAGAATTTAATTACGTGATATGATGTGACTATTCGACTAAAGTGAATGAGTCATTTGAAGATTTGCCTATAGGCAAAACAAGTTAACAACACTCATTGAGGATGACAGGGGAGTGGAACTTTCCTCTCTATCAGCAAATCTATAGGCGTTCTACCTTAGAAACTGGTCCCTTCGACCAATGGATTGGTTCCTCGAAGAAGAGAACGTAGTCGTTTGGATCATGGGTGGTATTTTTAGCTCTACCAAGAAGATATGTTGTGCACTATTTTTCTTTCTAATTTGGGTTGTTTACCTATGTATGGCTATTTCTTCTGTCGGTTAGTTTATTGGTTCTTATGTTGAAAGTGCCCTAACTTATGTGTTCCACCTATGTCAATTTAATTAAGCTAGGAGGGTTTTGTATTGCATTAACGTGTATATACTCATCTAATGGTGTCATGCATACAACTGTGTGTTTTTCTTAGTCAACTTAAGCTTTATAATTTTCAGTGAATGAATTGACAGGCTTAATATATTTGACAATTAAAAGTTAGTTGGTTTTAAGTGGTCTTGAGATGATGAACTAATAATCTTGTGAGGGCGACACTAACCCTTATTCTATCACAAGGTAGGTTTTCACAATGGAAAATAAGTGCACACTAGATATCAAACTTAGCGTACCTCAGAAACCATTTTAGAGTTCAAGTGAGTATCCAATCGATAGAAAGCGTATCCAAAGTTGCAGCTTTAAAATGACCCCTAGTCTCAGAAACTGGTCTACGGGTAGCACTTGCAATATAATTGTGCTGCAGGATTCCATCCTCTAACTATTAAGTCTCAGAGGCACATGGCGGAGGCAGGAGATTCCTCATTTCAGACTGATTTGGGTCACCATCTAGAAAATGAACAGTGTAGCATACATCTTATTGATATTTCACTGAAAAAGTTAGGAAGAAAAAGTGGATGCGTCTAATCTTTGAACTGTTCGTCTACAAGGAAAGTTACCCCTCACATAAGCAAGATAAACATTGCACTTACACAGGGTTAACTTTCCGCCTATATAACATCGACCAGTAGCCATCAACCAAGTGCATAAGTGTTTCCTTTTAATATATCTCCAACATTCAAGTTCTTTTGAATTGCTAGACTTTTTTTTTTTTCTAAAAAAATCTATATGAACAACCTCAACGAGAATCAAGGGGACAACACATCATCTGATGAGACTGATTACATCTTCGCTGCAGGTGCTTGTTTATTGTTTGGTCCAAATACTGAGGAATATGGAGGACCTATCCAAAGGGTCCCCTATAGAAGGTCAGGTCAAAGCGGACGGGATTGTTGCCCAGCTTCCGCATCGTACCCATACTCATTATGGATGCACATGCGGTTAAATGTGGACTCTTTCATGAGGTTGTGTGATATATTATCTCAATATGGCTTTGTTCCCCAAAATCATCAAAAACGAGTGACTATAGAAGAGGCTTTAGCTATGGCTCTAGTCATGATGAGCCACAACCATCGCATGAGGATGATTGCATATAGGTTTGATCATTCAACAGAAACTGTACACCGAAACATTCACGAGGTCATTCAGGGGTTATGTAATTTCGCAAGATTTATCATATCACCTAGAGAGCAAGACGAAGTGCATCCAAAAATTCTAAATGACCGTAGATTTTATCCGTGGTTCAAGGTTGGTTTTAATTTCATCAATTTATAAAGACCACGACTTTGGATCAAATGAGATTGCTAAATCTAACTTCTTCCATTTATCATCTTGTAGGATGCTGTAGGAGCCATTGACGGTACCCATAGACCAGCGTTCGTTCGAGCTACCTAGCAAGTAGCGTACACGAATAGACATGGACTGCAGTCTCAAAATGTGTTAGCTTTTTGCGATTTCGATATGCCTTTGTGTATGTGTATGCTGGTTGGGAGGGAAGTGCACATGATACTCGGGTCTTGGATGGGGCGCTAACAAGGCCGAACCATTTCACGATGCCCTCTCTAGGTATCTTTTTAAAACTAAATTGAATAATAGTTTGTTATATTAATGAATCATGAATAATTTGTAGTGGTGTAAGCAAGAATTATTTGGTGGATTCTGCATATCGAAACATGTTTGGATTTTTACCCCCATGTAGAGGCCGCTAAGCAAATTTAAGTGGTTGTAGACGGGGGAGATTTGCAATTGCAAAGGAACTTTTTAATCATAGGCACTCAGCGTAACGTATTGTGATCGAGCGAACTTTTGGTGTTCTTAAAAAGAAGTTTGCTATTCTAAAAGGGGCAGTGCCTAACTACATGATGATGACACAAATTAACGTTGTTATTGCTTGTTGTGCTTTTCATAACTTTATCAGAAACTAGCATCCAGATGACTTGTACTTTACTGAGCCTAACGAGGGAGATGCAGATGCGAACGGGGCAATTCCCCCTTATCCAGAAATACAACCAATGCACTTGAGTCCTGAAATTATTAACCAATGGGTTGCCATGAGGGATGTAATGGCGGAGAATATGTTTGCTCAATACACCTCTACACATGCATCTATTTGTGTTTGTCCAAAAACCAAATTGGTTATGAATTTGTGTGCAAATTTAATATGAAATTATTTACCAAATTTATATTATATACCAAATTTGTATTATACATATTTTACTTATTCCAAATTGAAGTGAAGTCCTGTATGTTCTCTTAATCTATATGAAAAACAATTGGTCCTCTTGTATTTACTCTTACAAATTTCACAACTCTGTCATATGTCTACTTTAAAAAACATATATATGTTACGCTCTTTTTATTAAATATGTCCCGGCAAGAATAAGTGCCCGTCACCGGGTCCCACTTTCACATCCATATTCATCTTACAACCAGAAATGAGATTCGTGCAAAACTTGCACCAGTAGGACTTTCCCGGGTGAAATAAGGATAGCTGTGAAGTGGGACCACCATGAGAAGTTTTGAAATATTGACTAAAGTGCGGGTTCAAACATCTGACTTGACAAACGAAAATATACACTAGATTTCACTTTTGAATTTATGTAGTGGTGAATCCAAAATGGGACAAGTTACATCCGACCGTCAGATAAATTCTACCACATAAATTATCCAAATAAAGAGTATCCGAACAGGCCCATTATCATTGTTCAAGAGGTCATACAATATTTAAGGAAGGAAAAGGATAGACTTGGCCACTGTGCTTTGAAAATTGACCTGGAAAAAGCTTATGATAAGCTAGAGTGGAGATTTATCAGGGAAGCCCTACATCATTTTGACTTTTCTCCTACCTTTTGTTCTGTTATTATGAAATGTGTGACCTCTCCTTGAATAGTTGTACTAATTAATGGTTCTCTATCTGATTGCATTTTCCTTCCTAGAGGTATCAGACAAGAGGATCCCATTTCTCCCTATTTACTTCTTATTTGTATAGAGTATTTATCATTTAGTATCCTACAAGCTATGGACTATAGTAAGTGGAAAGCCTTGAGATTATGCAGGGGTGGTCCTGTTATCTTGCATTGTATATCTGCAGATGACACTATTCTTTTTCTTTTTCTTTTTTTTTTTGGTTGTAAAAGTTTTTCCATTTCTGAAATCAAAACCGTGTTGGATAATTTTTGCCTTAATTTGGCCTTTCTATAAGTTGTGAAAAATCAAAAAATTTCTTTTCCAAGAATACTAATCTATATACCCAAACTCAAATTTCATCATATTTGGTTATTTGCAGTACTAATGATCTTGGTAAATATCTAGCCATCCCTCTCTCTCATAGTAGACTTACTCATCAAACTTTTAACTTCCTAATGGAAAAAACCAAATAGAAATTAGCAGGATAGAAGGTTAATCTTCTATCCTTTTTTGGAGAAAAGCAATTGTTCAACAAGTTTCTTCGTCCATTTTCTCTTTCTATGCTCATTGTGCTCTACTGCCTAAATCAACTATGAACCTATAGAAAGGTTGTAAAGAGATTTTCTGTGAGGGTCTATTGTAGAAAAAAGAAAGTTACATTTGGTGAATTGAATGCTGTCACTGCTCCCATTTCCCAAGATGGACTAGATCTAAGAAAGATGGCTGACATGAATGTTGGAACAATGCGAAAGAGAAAATAAGGAATGGCTACAAGAGTAAATAAAAGAATGGTTTCAAATCATGATCATAGATCACTTTCCTTAATGCTTTGTGATGCGCAATAGATCCAAGATGAATATCTTGTAGGATAAGATGAAGTTTGGTTGTGTAAACTCTGCACTAAGTTTTACAACCCCCTGGAATAAAGAAGAGAAAAGTAGAAGTTTTTTTGGACTTTGAAGATCTTAAGTCTGTGGCCAAATGACCCCAAATTGATCCATATATATGAGTTTTTATATCCCTTAAACAGTTTCTAACCATTGGAAGAAACATCTGGAGTTATATCGTTTTAAGTGACGATTAAAATTTGAAAGATTGCAAATCAAATACCAACAAACGCTTCAAATCTATGGCCAAATTCACAACGGAGTTGGCCGGATTCTATCCAAAGAGTTGTTTACATTCTGCCTTAGATCCATGGTACGAATCTGATCCACAACCTTTACAATCCATAACTAGATTCAAATTCGATCCAGGATCAAAACCTCAATCCATGGATGGATTCTATACTTGAAAATTTTCTAATAATGAACAAGCTTGCAATGCCTGGCATTTGTTGAAGAATGAGGAAAAAGAGCAACCAGCCTTAGACTTAAGTTCTGATTCATAAACATGTTAACGAAGCTTCTTCTAGCCAGGAGAATAACTTGATCATAGCACAAATATTATGACTATAGCACAAATCTTTGAAGATGTAGACCCTTGGAATCTTAATAGCATTTATGTAATGCTGTAGGATTATGTAGTCAAAGTGATTCAGGCTATTTCCAAACAAATGATTTTTGTTGCTAATGATTCAAGAAGATGGAAAGCTACTTCTAATGGCTAGTTTAGCTTGAAATCTACAATAGAGTTAATTGGTTGTTTCAACACTAATTCAACTAGTGATATGGAATCCAGCTGGATTTGGAAGGTGATCGCCAGTGATAGAGTTAGACACTTCCTCTAGATTGCTTGGCAGGATAAACTTCCAACTAGGAACAATCTCTAGAAAAGAGTTATTGTGCAAGACGAGAGTTGCCCCTATTGTGACTATAGCAGAGAAGATACTTATTACACTCTTGTTTTTTGTTCTAAACTATTCCCTTGAGTTTTTAGCCATTTGCAAGTCAAAATATCTGCTTATGGTTCCAAAAAGTTTGTTTTTTTTTTTTTTAAGTTGTGTCCTTTCATTGTGGGGTGCCATAGGGTTCCATAGCAGCTTATGGCTGCCCACTTCTATGGAAGGCAAGAAATAAAGCTCTTTTTGAATCTCTTTCTCCTTCATAAATGTGTTCAATGCTGCAATTGTTGGGATAGTAGAATTTCTAAGTCTACGTCTTGCCATTGGGAAATTCATTAGACTCAAGGAACAAATTTTAGTGGCTTGAGAACCTCCACCTCATTTTTCCTTCAAATTCAATACTGATGGAGCCTCCCATGGCAATCTAGGACCTGCTAGAGTAGGAGGAATCATATGGAATCATCTTGGTGATTGGATAGGAGGATTTAGTAGGAACCTAGGTTGGGCTTCAAATATTGTTGCTGAGATATAGGTCCTCAGAGATGGACTACTCCTAGCAAAATCTCTCAATATGCAGCATCTACATATAGAAATTGATGCACTTGCCATTGTTCAAATGATTACTAATGTGTCACATAATTCTTTTGCTCGTTCTCCCATTGTCAATGACTACAGGACTATCATGGAGAGCTTCCAGTCAACTACTATTAAGCATGTTTATAGGGAAGCAAACTGCTATGTAAATTTTTTGGCAAAATTGGATGTAGAATCAGAAGTAGAAGGACTTATGATTCACAACCACCAACCTGCATCCCTTTCAAAATTAGTTGAATATGATTGTAGGGCTTTTTGTTTGACTCATTTTATTAATCCTAGAAATGTAATGGTCTGTTTGTAAAATGCCTGATTTGCTATTTTGTAATGATATGTTCTACCTTTCTTTCTCTAAAACAAGAAAAAAGAAAAAAGAAAAAAGAAAGACAGGGTTCTATGCATTCGCTTATATAAATTTTAGTTCACGTGCCCAAAAAACAAAAAAGTCTAAAATTGTACAACATAAAAGTTGTTTTGCCTTTCAAGAAATCATCCTTAATTAAGTGTAGACATTGTTACGGTTCCAGAGCTAGTTTCCGTTCTTCCAAAAAGTGGAATTTGAACTGACTCTTATAAGAACGGTTACAATTGCAGTTCTTGAACCTCCAGTTCTGATTTCGATTTTTTTCTGACTACAGTTTCGATTTCTTCCGATTATGATTCTAATTCTTAGTTATGCTTAAACACTTTGTTGTTATAAAATTAATTTTAAGAAGATGTGACAATGAATATATATATAAAAAAAAGAATTCTATTGTATTATTATGTGCAAGGAAAAAGAAAAAATGATGTAAATTTTACGAAAAAATATCTCATAGTTGATTAGATTAGATTGGTTTTGGACTTAAATTAGTCAAGTGGTATGGAATTATTAAAAAGATGGAACAATGCATTGTTAGACTCGAAGTGAAACTATTGGCAGTAGATGCTGAAAATTGATATTGAATTCTAAGCTAACCAAATAGGTTTAGATAACAATTTTCTTTAAATGGTTTGAACAGATTCTAAACCGATAATTTCAGTTCTAATTCAAATTTTTATGAATCTAAACTTGAACTAGTTATGGTTATAGTTTTGACTCTGGTTTTTGAAATCCAATTCTAATTTTGGTTCAACAAACTACTGGATTAGTTCCAATCCGATTCCACTTCAAACATGAACCTTGGCATCCGTAATTAAATGAATGTTTTTACACATTGTTATCATTTTTTTTACACCAACATATATAAATATATGTAGCTCATATAAAAAAATATAAATTTTAAAATTCAAAATTAAATTACCGACATGCATACAAAAGCCTCCACCGGCACCGTGGCATGTATCTGTCCGACGTACAAATGAATCATAATTAAGCTTGGGTTGACTCGTTACCTAATCACTTCGACCTTTACAAAGAAAGTACAATCTTTCATAATCTAACATATTCGGTGCCAAAAAGGCTATTGTACCTTTTTCAGACGATAACAATCTTTTCATAGATTCTGATAAGGCAATTCTGTCTACCTTGATTCTTGCTTGACTTCCAACTATGGCTTTTTGCTTGTCCAAATCAAGAACTGTAATGCAGAATCTCAAACCAAAGTTGGGTTCTCTTGGTATTATGTTTCATCAGAGTTCTCGGATTGCTTCCTTCTCTCATCATCAGGAATCTCAATCTGGATTAATCAAAAACCCGGATGCAGGCTCACGTAATAGACCGACCCATTTCACCATTTGGCGTTCTGAACATTTCAAGGCTGAAAAACAGTTGGATTGCAAGCAAAACAGTGGTGAATGTCAGGTATTTACTGCAGTTTTGTACACTACTTTTTGAGTTAATTACAAATCATTATCTGCGGTATAGTTTAATTTAGCGACATTGATTTGTTCTACAGCAATCAGTTACTGATTATTGTTCTTTGGTTTGGATTGATGTTAAAAATTGACTGACTCCTGAAGATGGATTGACCTGTGTGCTCAAATTTGTCAATCTTAGCAGCAACTTCGCCATCTTATACCCTTATTTGCACAAATGGGAATGTACATTGAGCAATGCTTTGGCTTTGTGCTACCTTTGTGTTAATTATTAATGCGAATTTTACTAGCACCTCTGAATATTTGGTTCATTTTTATCCTTTTATAAACTTTTAGCAGTACTATTCACATAATATTTGAATGTGCAAATAGACTTATTGTACTGTGTTTCTATAGACTGAATGGAAATTCTGAAAAATTATTTGCATAGTCTGTGTTGTTTAGCTTCCACATGTTAATGTCGTCCTGGATGTCATTAGCTTTTTCAATCCGTATGAGTTACTAATTTTAATTCTGTTCTTACTTTGATTCGTCAAACACAGAATTCTATGTAAGCCAAGTGGTTGAATAAAAATTAAAAGCAGAACTTAAAAAAAAATTGGAGCAACATCAAAAGATGCTAGAGACAGTTTCTAACAATTCTACTGTTAGTAATATTCAGCTAACAGCAATGTGTTTCTAGGTGACAGTTCTGATATGATACAAAGAAATCACTATAATCTCCAGGCATTTTGATTTCTTAACATAACTGTCTCCATGAGGCCAAAGGCTACAGCATTCCTACTAGATCCATCTAATCCTGTTATTTGCTTCTGCGAGAAACAAATAGGTGTAGAGGATTCATCTTAGAGTTCTGAATTTCTTTTGGTCCTCTTCAAACAATGAAATTTCCAGATAATTAATTGGGTTGACTGTCTTGGTGATATATCAATTGCTTTTCATTTGTCTAGAAATGTTTTGGTTCTTCAAAGTTGGAAAAGGAAAGGAAAACAGAAAAGGGAAAAATGTATAGTAGCTTTACTGTCAAGTGGTTAAAGATGCTTTATGCCCATTGTTATTGTCTTTTCCCTTTTTCCAGGGGCTTGACTACCAAAACCTTTGAAAGAAATTCTTTTGTGCCTGAAATAGTCTTTTTTATGGAAACAATGGAAAAACTTACCTGCCTAACAGAAGGCTCTTACTGTATCATGCTACTATGAATTCGTCTTGCAGATGCAAATTTGCAGACAGAAAAAAAGGCAAAATTGTAATCTTACAGGTTCAGTCCTTTAACATATTACTACAGGTTTAAGTTGTGTTTGATGCTTAATCATTTTTTTTCATATAATCTAATTTGACTCCTGAGGTAACATTAGCCTAATTCAATATAGTTTCATGAGCAAGTGTTCGATGAATGTTTCTAGGATATGCACAATGTACATAGGCCTTTATTCACATTGGCTTTGAATTAAAAAGAGGACTTCTAGGAATATATCTGCACATGCATATCTTCGTACTATATATGGTTTGAAAATTAGGACCCTTAATAGTTTGTTCTGATTGAAGTTTAAAATTCTTTCTGACTGAAAATTAGAAGGCAATTTAGATTAGCAGTTCATTTTAGCCAATCATGTTTTTCAAGCTAATCTGTGAAACATGCAGTTTTTAATTTTTGCAGGTTTTATGTTTAAATATCTTTTGCTAGACTTGAAAAATCATGTAGATCTTTGTATAATTGTTAGGTCCTGAATTTTCCTGGGGGAGACGTTAAATTCACCTCAGAATTGGATTTCTTACCAGAATCTCTTGAGGAGAGAGTTCACTGCTATCGGATCCTTGATGAGAATGGTCAATTGCCCTCTGGCAATTTTGTGCAGGTATTTAGTGGTACATTTATAGAAATCATATGAACAGATGCCTATATGCATGTCAAATGAACGTGGTTATATCAAATGACTTATCCTTTCTGCAATGTTGACAGACGCGCTCTTATGGATGTTTAAGTGTTTTCAGATATCAGAAGAACTTGCCGTTAGGATGTATACTTACATGGCCATGCTTCAGACTATGGATACCATTTTCTATGAGGCTCAAAGACAAGGAAGAATATCCTTCTATGTCACTGCTATGGGAGAAGAGGCAATAAATATAGCATCTGCAGCTGCGTTGCAATTGGATGATCCTGTCTTTCCTCAGGTTGTTGAGCATATAGCGATTCTGCAAACTTTTTTTACGTATTTGTAATGCATATGCTTGAATTTACTGCTTGAGGTTGTAAACTGTTGGTGTGGAAGCCGGTTTGTTCTCAAGTATGAGTCCTCATTCATGTGGAGAATTTTCATACATGCCACAATTCGATTTGTCACTATTTTCTCAATAAGCAAGGAAGAATGAGCTGAAAACTAATGAAGGCTGTAGCGGATTAGAATGATTTTTCTTTTTACCACCCTAAAAGCAAGACCTTATGTCAGGATGATTTTTCTCCCTCTGATTTTTGCTTTCTTTTGAACCTTTCCTCAAGGTGTTTGACAACCTTACTGAATGCCTACTCTTTTAGAAATCCACACTTACAGATCCCTTGCATCATTTATGTGTCTAAATTTTAATTTCATGAAGTAAACACTTACAGTTCCTTTGCTTCATTAGTCTCATCTATTTGGTGATATGCTAAGGATATCTATAAGTGGAGCAAGCAGTATGGCACAAGTCATGTAGCAGCTTTTGAAGGACTGAGTAGAATCTAAATTTATTTGGCACTGCTGTTTGTGCTTATGTCTTTTTAAGGATGGCATGTTTAGGATATCCTCATATTAGTAAATATCAATACTAGTATATTTGGAGCTGCGTCTGAATTACAAGCTAACCTTGTACAAGCTGTATTGGAACACTGACATCTTTTGTGAGAAGCATTGGCATAAATTTGAGTAGGTTGTTTACAGCTTGAGGAATTAATCTCCCCTCTATTTATATAACAATGTGATCAGACGGTATGCAGCAAAGCAAAAGGAAAAGACACTTTGACAAGCATTGTTTATTATCCTTGTAGCATCCTTATCCAAAATGCTGTATCAGCACTGTTCATGAAACTCTAACAATACCATAGGCTAGTGATTTTCAGAATTTCATAGTGTTTCCTTTAATTAGTTGATTTAGGATCTTAGTGATGTTTATTTCTCCTATTTGGTTTAGATTCTCGTAAGAATAGAATTTTGACCTTAATTTGGAGTCTAGTTTGGGGTTTAGAACCTATAATTTTTATCTTTTATCAATTTGCATCATGCATTCTTAATTTTACAATTACTCGAATCACCTCTCTTTGCTTTTTTCCTAAGAACTTTGGGAGTCTTCTGAATTACCGCCCTAGTCAAGGTTTTTCCTTAAGTTTTCTGCTATGTTGTGTCAGGTGTTCTGTCTGTGTGTCTGTGTCTGTCTGTCTCCCTCTCCCCTGCCCCTATTCAGACTAAAATGTGCATGTGTAAGTACCTGCCAAAGCATAAATTACAAATTTGAAGTGCTTATTAGCAATGTTTAATGTGACTGACCTGATTAGAGATTTAACTATAATTCTCCCCCTCTTGTTTGCTGATTTCCACCTCCTTTTAGATGAATGGAGTTATTTTTACTTGCAGTGTGACTGATATGTGTTAATTTCTGTCATAGAAATCTTGACCCATTACTAATTTGTCGTAACAGTGACATAAATGCCAAGATAAACTGCCTTCCAAGTGAAATATCTGTGCTACTTCACTCCACTCTATCAAGTCCCACCTACTAGCTCTCATCTCCTCTTCTTTTCTCCTGCTTGCTCTGCTACCCTCTGTAATCTCCGTCCTCCTTTTTTCTCATTTAGATTATATCTCTGTCTTCTGTCTTCCCCTCTCCCACTTTTCTGTTGTATCACAAGGATCTACACATGATGACTTTGATTTAGGCTTGGGCTTAGAGTCCCTGCTGCAGGAACTTTTTCTTTCCCTTGTTAATTTCAGTGTTGTTTAATGAATTGTGCGTACTGTCTCCAGTTTGTCAGTGAAGTCAGATTTTTAAGTTAAGAGTTATTGATCAAATTCTGTGAACTAAAATTGTAGGATTGTTTCTGAGTTGGCGAATTTGGCTTGTAATTGAAGGTGCGATGGAGTTGCAAAAACTACCCAAAATTGAGTTTTAATTTAGAGTTTATTATAGACATTCTTCTGCACTGTGACTTTAGATTCACAATGTACCCAGAAATATGAGTCCAGTGGTGGTTTTGATTTGCCAAGTTGTGATTGGATATAGCCAGCAACAGTCACCAATGGCATTGCATATACAGAAAGACAGTGTAGAGAACAAGGCAAGGAAAAGGAGAGGTAAAGAAATAAAAGAAAGGGAAAAAGATAAGAAGAAACAAAAGGAAAATGAAAAGAAAAGTGAAAGAGAAGATATACTGCAATGACATTAAAATTCTTGGTCTGTCATTTGACAAGGTCCTGGTAAATTAAAACAAATAACAAAAGAAAAAGAAAAATAAACGAAGTAGAGGAAACTAGATTTATTTGACTGTAAAATAATGATTTTACTTTATATTACCTTATTTCAACAAAATATTACAGTATTAATGATGGGATGGTATATGGCGGTGCAAAAGAGTCATCAAGATGGAAGTCAATGGATATCTAGAGCCTGAAGGGGAGATATCTGGAATATTGCAACCCCTAGGGGATTAGCTAGTAGTTCACCACTCAAAGCTTTGATGTCAGAGTTACACTCTCTTGATTACCAATGTGAAGGACGAACATTTGTTATTGGAATGACCTGTAAATGAGTTGGATCAATATCAATATACTGATTTTCATGTTAAAAGTTCTTAAGGATAAATCTGAAGTCAAAATATGTTTAATGTCGATCTAAGTCGCTGAAGTTTGAAGCACTACAGCACTAAGTTCTTCTAGTGAGCTTAAATTTAACTACCTTATGGTTGACCATTTGCAGAAACTGCATTAGTGTTGACCTGGCTTTCTGATGTACCATTTTGCAGTTGAAGAAGTAATGTTTTGGATTAATATGACTTTAAATTATCACATGCTAAATTTTTCCTTAAAGGAAACTTAATCCTTTAAGCTGTGGAGCATGAAAATAGTCTCATACTTCCAAAGTAAAAGAGATAAAAAATAGTACAACATATTCCCACAGCTAAACTTATTCTTTTCTTTTTTCTTTTAGTGTGAATAGTAATAATTTGGAAGGGAAAGAAGCTGAGCACATGTAATATTTCGATGGACATGTCACAAGAATTAATAATAGTTGGCAATTCCTAAAATGAGGTTGTAACTGGAGGGTTAGATGGATAAGGATTGAGAGGCCAAGTGTGGACCAGTGAAGAACATAGTGTAAGCATACCACAATGACAGAAAGGTGCAAATATTTTGTTTCTGGAAGAAGCATTCCTAGCACAGGTTGTGGGAAAATAATAAAGTTGAATCATGGGAGTGGCTTAGAACTTGTCATGGACCCGGATATGGAACTTTCTTAGTGATAGTACCTCAAAATTCATTGCCAACAAGTGGAAAGACATCAACCAAGTTCCATACCACTTTGAGCATGATCCTTGAGGTGCATTTATAGGAAAGCAGTAACTTTTATTGTAGTCATTTTCCTCACAATATTCGAAAGGATGGGTACTTTTTTGGCTATACTAGTAAGTGGTCCTTATGTTTGCTACTCTGAAGTTCTTTCTTGCTAATTTCAGTATCAGTTGGGTTTCCCTCATTTGTTTCATTCAATTCTGGATGTAATGATCTTATTTATAAACTTATTGTTTTAACTTACAAGAATGTGCATGATACATTTGTATACCTCTTTTTAACGAGTTAGTGTCTTCCCAATTGACACATCCATCTGTGATACGAACAATTTATATATTATGATGGTTAATAAAAAAATGTATCTAAAAGGCAGCTGCTTTTTGAACTGGTTGCATCCTTTACAGTATAGGGAGTCTGGAGTTCTGTTGTGGAGGGGATTTACTCTGCAAGAATTCGCAAACCAGTGTTTTGGAAACAAGAATGATAATTGTAAAGGAAGGCAGATGCCAGCACATTATGGCTCGGACAAACATAATTATTTCACTGTGGCATCAACAGTTGCGTAAGATATTGGGCTTTCTCATGCCTCTATTTATATATATATAGGACTATATTGAGTATCATAACCATAATTCGTAGTAATTGTGTCTGTATTCCAGTACTCAGATTCCACATGCTGTTGGTGCTGCTTATTCTCTAAAGATGGATCACAAAAATGCATGCAGTATAACTTATTTTGGAGATGGAGGCACTAGTACGGTAGTAACAGCCTTACTACTTTCAAAGATTATTTTCCTTCTTTTTGACATCACGTCATCATGCATGAAATTGTTTCTATCTCATCATACGATATATTTTGATCTCAGTTCTTTGCATTTTATTACAAATGCTCATTGTGTAATATAATTCGAATCTGATTCCTTCCCTTTCTGAAGTAACACTCCTTACTGTTTATTCGGTATTTTCCTTGATGTCGATATTATATTCTATGGCTTGTTATGCTACATTACTTAGCAGTTGTGATGTCAATAGGAGATTGTGGCATCCATCTATGCTTATGTGTGATTCTATGGTTTGTTGAAAAAATGGAATATATCTTCTAAGCTTATGTTAGTGAATGGAATTCACAAGTAGTTGTATGGGGCATACATCATTATATCCTAATGAGAGCATTCCTGTTTCTTTATTCAGTCTTTGGTAATTTTAATACTACCAAACATACAGAACAGAAGCATGGGATAAAAGCCTCATCCTACTTTATAGTGTTTTTTTTGTTCCCATATAAACAGCCATAACCTCAATGCTTCTGGAGTGCATCATAAAGCTTAGAATTGAACTCAGCATGAGACAATTTCAGTTATAGCTTTAGTATTTTGGAGGTCTCCATTTTCTTCATTCTAAATCTACCTGGAGTGTGAGACAATTTCACTTTTACCTGGATGTTGGAAATGCAAACACATTGAGCATGTTTGTTTGGTTTTCGTGCCTATTGGAATAACTGCTGCTTTATAGCTCTCTGACTCAATCATCAATTTTAGGGAGATTTCCATGCTGCTTTGAACTTTGCAGCAGTTATGGAGGCACCTGTTATCTTTTTCTGCCGGAACAATGGATGGGCCATCAGTACCCCTGTGGGAGATCAGTTTCGGAGTAGGTTTTCTCTTTTCATCTGATCTAATCACAGGTAATTTACAATTTCTGGATCTAAAAGGCACTTTCATGAATATACAAGGTGATGGTATTGTTGTTAGAGGGCAAGCATATGGAGTTCGTAGCATCCGCGTAGATGGTAATGATGCTCTTGCTATTTATAGTGCCGTTTGTGCTGCGCGCCAAATTGCCATTACTGAGCAGAGACCTGTTATGATTGAGGTGATTCTGTGATCAGGAGTCATTTCCCACTTATTGTATCCAGAATGATGTATTATCAGCTTTATATGTCAACAGGCCCTCACGTACAGAGGAGGCCACCATACCACATCAGATGATTCAACCAGATATCGTTCAGCTGAAGAAATTGAATGGTGGAGAGTTGCACAGTGTCCAGTGAGCAGATTTAGGAAATGGCTTGAAAAGGAAGGTTGGTGGGATTCTGAGGCTGAAACTGAACTAAGAATCAGCCTCAGAAAGCAGGTAAATCATTACTTCATTACAATTTTAATCTTTATCTTGTTCCAGAATTGTCACTTCCACTTTTCCTTTAGTTGTTAGGTCCTAAATGAAACAAATTTGATAGTTATCCTTCTACCTTTCTCCTGTTATTATCAAAGTACACCTGCATCATTCTGCAGTCTTCCAAGATTCTGGTTGACGTATCTACCAATCTATCTTCTCCTCCTATTTTTCCTCTTTGTTTGGCTGGTGGGATAGATGGGTGCCTTAAATGGAGAATGAATTGGGACTTAGTATTGCTATACACATAAAATCACAGATGAAGTTGCTTAGGATATTTGCTGGTAATATGCTATGGGATAGGCTTACAAGCCGATGAGGCAACACTTCTGCAGCATGATTGAATTTTGCCTTGAACAATGAAGAGAAGAACCATGCCCTTTTCTCTGTTTCTCTTTTCCTCGTTATATTGTTAAGCGCAGCTCCCCTGCTTGATTAATCTCTTCAACAAGTTTTAGTATTAAGTATAGCAGCCCTTTTAGTTTGATGGAGAGAAGAACCTGTGATTAGCAATCAATTTCAACGAAATCTTTTGGTTTCTTGTTTTTGCCATGTTCAAGTCTATACATTCCTCTATGAAAGTCACATTGAATGCATAGATATTCTTGGCCTTAAAATTTTCATTTACGCAATAATGATATGGTTGTTACTTCATCAGCTCTGGCTGATACCAGACGTAACCCTGGGTGTGAATGATAATAAGGGTTTTCCTTTTACGTTATGTTCTTTTGGTCTTCGGGTTTAATGTGACTAAGAATAAAGGATTTGTAAAGTGGATATGAAGCATTCCTTTTCAAACCACATTTTACAAAATAATCCTAAGAACCCAAGGGTCTTCGCTACTTAATATTTTCCTCTTCACCTCGTGTTTGCAAGATGGCTTCAACATCGGGTCCGTTTGGATTAGCTGTTCAAAGATCTTGTTAAAGTGATTGGATTCTTTTCCTTTTCCTTTTCTTTTTAATAGTGAGGTTTTTCCTTTCTTCTTCTTAATTTTTTCTTTCTTCTTGTCACTCCCCTCTTATCATATATTATCTTCACCATTGTTTGCAAGATGGCTTCAGTTTGGGAAGTGACCTCAAATGGACTATTGCCTTTTCATGGCTCCTAGAGTTTAATCAGTTGTACATTATTTCAGGTACTGCAGGCAATTCAAGTTGCAGAACAGGTTGAGAAGCCTTCTCTTGCAGATATTTTTACAGATGTATATGATGCTCCCCCGTCCAATCTCCATGAGCAAGAGACAACACTCATAGGGACGATCAAAAATCACCCTAAGGACTATCCTCCTAATTTTTCATGTTAGGTCAATGTTAGTGATTCATGATGATCTCAAGCTGCTTTTCGCAAATAATTCTTCTTGTTTGTTATGATAGATTCTTGATTATGTGTTAGTCGCTGTGATTTTGATCAATTCATCTTAACCACTGTATCAGTCATCCCCTATGCTTTTCAATTTTCATCAACATGATAAAATCAACAAAACAAATCCAAACCGAATATGATTTCTGATACTCACCTTTGTCATACTTAATGAACATGATATATATGGTTTCAGTGGAAGCAATAGTTGGAGCAAACGTGTAATTCTACATGCATCAAAATTTAACATACAAATCTACACAGACGAAATATGGCATGCACAAAAAGGTAAACAAAGGAGGGATTGGGATTGGGATTGGAACCTCTTGTCACCCCAGTAGTTGAAGTCACAAATTATTTTACGTATACACAGAGAGTAGCTAGTAACATATGAATAAGAGTGGGTGAGTGAAGACTTCTTACCACTTGCGGTACCAAGATGGGGTATTTATAAAAATAATGAGGTGACAGACACCTGAATTATTTGGATTTGTCCTTAATGAATGGCTCCAATTCAGCTGCAGAACCCAGGCACCTTCTCAGCAGCCCAACACACGATCCTTATCTACTCACATGCTGCTGTGTGTGCAAAGAGAAATAAGGCAGGGATGGGAATTGCTACTAAAGACTGATGGGGCAACATCATCACAACGTGGGCCAGCCTGTTAAGGCTGGTTGTGATGCATCAGTCCTGGAAGCAATGGCCATCCGTGAGACTTTAAACAAAGGCTGTTGAGGAGAACTGAGCATCTATTGTGGTATTGTCGGTTTGCAAACATGTGGAAAAGATCCACCAAGCACCCAAGGGCATCTCTCCACTTGACACTATTGCACAGGATATCAGAACTCTCAGTCACTCCTTTTGGCAATGTTCTTTTTCCTTCATTAAAAGGGAATTGAACAGGGAATTGAACCTCTGTATTCATGATTTAGCCAAGTTAGTTATTGACCTTTTACATGAAACTAGGTGGAAGAATTCCTTCCCTGTGTGGCGTAAAAATGCTGCACACAAAGATTTCCTGGCAGTTGCCAGTCTTTTGTAAAGTGGAACACACGTATATCTACTTGGTTATATTTATGAAATCGACTTTTGACAAAAAAAAAAAAAAAGGAATGGCTCCAATTCTGCTACCTTCAAAACTCTCATGCCCGCCCCCGCCCCCCCTCCCTTTTTTTTTTTTTTTTTCATTGTGCTTCAGTGGTAAAAAAGATGACAACTATGGAGATTTGGATGGACAAACTGTCGTTGACTTGTGAGTTCGACTCTTGACAAAGCCTAATGCTGCTGAGCGAGATTAGCAACTTCCCTTCTGACTTTAGCATTGCAAGAAAGTCCACCAAATAACAATCTACATCTTGTAAGACATCCTAGGCTAACTAGCAGGAAATATTGAAATCCTGTAAATATTAAAGTTTGAAAAACAGTTCATTGTAATGTCCTGTGGGCATGAGAAGATAAAGATGCACAAGTTTCAAATTATAAGAGCCTCTAAGTTGGTGATTCACGATACATTCAGTGACAAGGAAGATTTTATGGAAGAAAAACACAAACAAAATCACAAGGAAGAAGCTTTCTCCTTTAGAGATTCTTGGACAGCATTCAACAAAGTTGGCATTAACTTTTGATTTGTAACAATTATTCCAGTGTCTAGATCTAGATATCTTCCCCTGGAAAAGTCCAAAGGCTTTCCTGCAGCATCTGTGACAACACCTCCAGCTTCTGCAAAACATGTTGAAAACAATGGCCAGTGAAGCAATAAAGCTCGAATTTCTTTCAATCATGAGAAATAATGTCAACAATGGATTTCTCCAGCTTCTGCAAATTACAATTTCTAGATTTCTCAAGCATAAGAAATACAACGCAATAGGGTGATCTAACAAAGTGAACCACGCAAGCATAATGATTTTCTGATATACAGCCTCATATAGAACACTGATTTTATTTACAAAACCAGCAACAGCATAATGCAAAAGTACTCTGAGCACATCCTCAAGAATGTCAACAATGGAAGCTACTTGCAATATTTCCAGCTGGTTAACACATGTTTATGTTTTGGATTTCACACCTTAATCATTCAAGGTCCTTTCAGTAGATATACTCATGCTGTCAATATGCATTGATGTGCAATCAGACTCTGTTAAAATCAATTTTTTTTTATGTTTTCACTAGGATAACTTTGCAGTGTAGATTTCCAACAGGTTAATTCGGCTAATGGACTTGATCGAAAAGTTAGGAATCTACAAATGATAAATTCAAAATATCAATAGTTTTTTCCTGTCTGATCAATTTTTAATTTATTGATATATGGTAGAAGACAGGATACCAGTAGTCTATCTTTTGTTGATTTTTTTGATGGGGTCCATCATTGCATAAGAATATACCTACTAGTCTATCTTCAGCTGTCTCCTCTTGGTCATCTTAATGGGATTATACCTTCTAAAAAAAGAAAATTGTTTACATGTCAACCACAAAGTCGCTTTAAATGGGAGGGAGGGAAAAAAACTATTTATTTATTCTATTCTATTCCCAACTTTCCAGGTGGATGATCAGATCCCTAGGAGGTAGCATGATGACTCCTTCCAAGACAAACAAAAACTACACCTGAGATTATGACAGACTACAAATCTGAAGTAATGCATAGATGCTGAAGGCATTGCCACACATGACCGAAGATCTGATAAAAAAAAGACATAATTAAAATGCCTCAAAGTTTTGAGGTGAAGCAACTACGAGAGGTGCATGCTTTGTTTGCTAAAATTCAAGGTGCATGGGGTTTGAGACATATGAATCTTAAATTTCCATGTCGGTTCCATTACTATTAATCTTCTTGATTAACAATTGGCTTAGCTTAAAGTTAGAAGCAAAAAACAGTGTACAGCATACGTCATGCATTTAACTCTTCTATTGAAACAAAGACATAAGACAGAACAATCAACTTCCTGTCTGGATCCAGATCAACTGACATTCAAGGTTCTCTCAAGCTATCTATCTTTAATTCACCCTCCCCATGAAAAATTGCTTCTCTCCATCTAGACCAACTGAGACTGAATTCTTCTATCAAATTTAACATCTTCTCTCTTCTCTCTCTGTCTCTCCCATATTCTTCTCGTTCTTTTCCACCCTAGACATGCCAGGTATCCCATTTTCTCCCATTTCATTCTTTTTATGCAAATGACAAAAAATTGCCAGCTTATGCAGATACTTCAAGAACTGTGCCTCTAGGAAATTGGATCAGAAATGGTCTAGACATGACATCTTTTGCAACAAGTGCCTTTGGTAACTGTCATCCAGTTTCTTCTTCTCAACAAATTTATCCTAGGTTCATAGCATGTCCTTGCTTCAACTAATTGTCTTCATTTCCAATATCTAAAAGCATATTCATTGGATTCAAATTAAAGTTTGAAATCTGCAAATGGATAGTGTTCACACAGGACACTTTCCAATCGAATTTATTTCATGCAAGACAAGTGCAAAACTTGAATTTGAATAGTATGGGCATAGCAGGTCTGCAATGAGGTGAAATTGAATTAAACCATCAAAAGTAGAATCTAAACAAAAGAAATGAAACACTTGCAGGATCTTTATAGTTAAATCCATATTGTATGCTTTGCAGAACAGTGTTCACAAAATCCCAATGTTCTTCAACATCAATAACTATTTTGAACTAAAAGACAAACTCACTTCATGTCGTACAAGCCTCCATAGGTGACGGTAGTGAATGGCAACAATGAATGATGATATAATGCTCTAACCTAGTTGATAGTAAATAAATGAAATATAAAAAAGATTCCAGACCTGTAACAACTACACTTCCAGCGGCATGGTCCCAGATCTTTTCACGGTATCCCCTGTGGGGGAAACGCATATAAATTGCCCCATCTCCTCTGGACAAAGCTCCATACTTTGCCTGGCTATCTATTCGCACCGGTGGGGCTTTAACACCCAATTTCTGTATATAAACAGTGATTAAAAGTTTTACTACATCAAAATAGATGTCAAGAAACAGATGGTATAAAAACAGATAGTGGAAAGAGAATAAAGAAAGTCATTTTGTACCTTTGCTATCAAGCTTGTTAAGTCATGCATTGAATGAGCCGCTTCATAAGATTCAAAAAATGATGCTTCTTCTGGGTTTTCAGTGGAACTGACATGCACCTGAAACAAAAAAATAAATCTGAATCAAATTCAATATAAACATGACGGAAGCAAAGTCAAGAACAATCTTTCAGTATTTCTCTATTTTTGTGTGAAAAGAAGTATGCCTTTGTAGGTTCTGAGCCATCAAGATACTGCACGTAGGTTCCAGTACCAACTTGGGCAAAGAAAAGACAACCAACTTTGCCTTGGATAGTGTGCTGATCATCGCAGGCAAGAGATTGTACTGGAAGATTTGGACAAGCTAGAACACCCAATACAACTTTCCCTTCATCTAGCAATCCTAATGCAATAGCATACTGGTCTCCCCTTAGGAACCTTCAGTAAAGGAAAGGCAGCATTATAAGTATCTAGTGAAAAGAACACATATGCATTTCTTAGGATTCACATAACACTAGAATAATTTAGAATTGAAGTGATGGTGTTAATCTCAGTTTCTTTAGTCATTGAACTTTATCTCTCAACAGAAAAATAAGAACAGTAGAGGGTATATGCTTAATAAGTCTTGAAGCATATAGTCAAGTACATAATTATTTCTGAAAGCCACTCAAGTAACATAAACACAACTGAGCATATATGCCAACAGGTGTGTGTGGGTGTTTATGAGTGAGAGAGAGAGATTCTGTAAGCAAGCATATAAATTGAGTTGCAATAGAACTTTACTAGTCTTCTGTTCATTTCAGAGGTTATCAGCAGTAATCCATTATCATCCCATGAGTTTTGTTGGCTCTGAAAATAATAGGAGATATGGTAGTAACTTCTCATACTGTGTTCCCAAATTATTCTAGACTCAAAACCAACAATGAGAAGCCTCTAAACCCTATTCTAGACATAACACCAGCTGATCTAAGTATTTCTAACAACTCATTATGACATTTGAAACAATCAGTTCTTTGATTGTCAAATAAAAGCATATTTGCATTTCTAAAAGCTATATATTGAAGATTAGGCCAAAAAAAAAAAAGTTCCCAGACGACTGTAAGGCCAGGTATCATTTTGTTGCAAAGCAGATAGAAAACCTTTCATGCAATCATCACAGCACATTTCTGACATTTCAACATGTCAGGATCTGTACCGCTCAACACTTCTTCAGACATCAGAATATGTATGACAGCATAATGATTAAACAAAATACTGCAATCAGACAATTCTCTTTCATAAAAGCTAAAACCCTTGTATAAAAGAGTTACCAGATTATCATAATCAACAAAATTAGCAAATGATACACTAAGGCTCTGAACACAAGTCACACAAAGCCCAACAAAGCATTTATTTGCATCTTGTTGCAAGAGATTATCAGATAACACAATTGTTATCATAGTCAACGAGTAAATCTGTGATTAACTGTTAGCACTATATCAAAGGACGCTAGAGCAGACTTTTCAAGAAGTAGGTGAGTTTAACATAAGTGGCACATGTTATTTGCTGATACTAAGTTGACTAAGATATGCTACTCAATCGGATCAGAATAGGCATACAAACACATAAAACTCACTATCAGCGAATGAGCACAAGAGATACATGTTCTGAATTGACAAACATATAAAGCTTGCAAACAGCACCGTCCGATCAATCATAGGATAAAACAAACTCATATCATTGTGGACAAAGGACGTGCAAACAATTAGACAATTAAATGATCTCATATTCATGTAGGGCCACCTTCAGAGAACCACAATAGAAACTCAATGTCCAATCTTATTTCATGTTATAACTAAATAAATGCATACACACACAAACAAACCCACACAAACATATCCATGTGTATTTGTACATAAGCTATACAAAGACACAAATAAACACCCATGTAATTACAAACATGCCAAATTTTGAAATTTAACTTTCCAGTCAGCAGAATTCTCACCCCTTAGTGCCGTCTATTGGATCCAAAACCCAGTGTTGACCAAGTGATCCTCCTTCAGATTTTCCAGAGTCGATGGCAGCAAGTACATCTGGATCAGATAAAGGAGATGCTATTCCCTCATTAGCAAGAGTTTCGTTGACAAGTTCTGTTATTCGTTGCAGTGTTTCTTGGCCATCTTCCTTACGAAGATCTCCTGAATCCTAGAAATACAAGAACAACAACAATTATAACACGAATCCCGGGCTGTACAGGCATGAAAAGCCTAGAAAAATCAAAGTTTGACAGAAAGGAACATGTGATCAGAGATCACATTGTTCTGAGTTGAATGACTTTGAGCTAGAGCATGTATAGACATAGCAATGTTATTGAGCTATGAATTGAATTCTTCCACTAATCATCCTGACCACTGAAGATTGAAGTCTATAGACTGGCTAATGAGAGATGACAATGCCATATATTAGTCCATAGATTACCACATTCTCCTGGTATCTAACTGGTGGTGACAGTAATAGAAACGAGGCAAAAGGTTGCAGATGTTAAGTGCCAGAAACTGGCCAACCAGGTTGTAAAAATTTGCAGTGAAAACATTCAGTCAGAGCAGTAATTTTCAACCCACAAGGAGTTGTTGGTTCTGGGCTAAGTAATTGGGCAGGGTCATGGTTAGTAGTGGTTACCTAGCTGGCTATGGATGGTGGGTCATTGGAGGAAACCGCTGGTAATTGAATCAGGCTAATATGGTCAGCTGATGGTTTTAACAGGTTCAAAAGTTGAAGGAATGAAGTCTTCATGCCCCAAGATGATAAACAGCATCAGGAAACTTCTTCATTGCAAACGCCCTTAACCAGGGTCAATTCGCAAATCTATTTCCACTAAACCACCGAAGGTCCAGAA
The DNA here is from genome assembly GCA_013103745.1 of Gardenia jasminoides. Classification (NCBI taxonomy): domain Eukaryota; kingdom Viridiplantae; phylum Streptophyta; class Magnoliopsida; order Gentianales; family Rubiaceae; genus Gardenia; species Gardenia jasminoides. The sequence continues at coordinate 19,183,899 of CM023104.1, forward strand.
CTGTATAATTACTTCAGATCCACACATTCACAAATTTCTTAAAAGCACCATCATTCGGAAACCAAGTATAAGTCGAAAACTACCTCCTCAGCTACCAATGAGAATGGCCTCAAAGACAGCTCTTTCTGCAAAACAAAGCTTACCACAGCCTGTGAGCCTAAAAATGCAGAAGAAACAGAGGAAAGAAATCTTAGTCCTTTTTCACAAATCCACATACTAAAAACTTTTGAAATTGGCAATGTGATATGCGAATGCAGCAACACTTTTCCCCAGCAGTGAAGGGGAACAGAAGCACTATAAGTAACTCCCGCAGGCAAGTCTGTGCAAGGGCAAGTGCCTAAGCTCACTATGCAGTGTTCATGAGGAAAAACCAAGCAAGATGACGCAGGAATAACAAAATGAATGGCGCTAGAAAATTTAAGAATAGATTTCACATCAGCCAAACAGATCAACTAGGGAATGTTATAAAAGGGACAGAAAATTTGAACAAATTAGAAAAAATATTCTAAATGATTTTCTTCCAAAATCAGTTCAACGGTCACCATCCTTTTGAGCTCATCCTCTGATAGAAGGAATCACAGGTCAAGTAATATGCTCAAAGAAGTTAGTGAGTCACACCTAGACCTAGAAAGAATCCCTGAAATCTGCAGCAAGGTAGCTAGTCATAACCAGTCAACAAGGACTCAAGAAAGCTGCCATAAAACCATTGGCCAGACTGATATTCTTCAACTTCCAATAACCAACAGAAAAGGACAAGTATTTAAGCACAGAGTTGGTCATGGGAATCATTAAAGCAATTCATTTTTTGCTTAATAATTATCCAATCGATGAACCCACAGGTAACAGTGCAATCACAAATTTAGGTCAATGAACTGTGAATGGAGTAACAATGATAAGTGTCTTCTTCAATTATTTTAGGCTAGTAAGTTCATACCAAAAATAGGAGGAAAAAAAAGGGAGATGTTTGGACTAATTGCAGTCTCATAAACAGAATACAACTCCAAGGGCTTAATACTAAAGTAACTATTACATACCATAATCAGCTACTGTCACGGGACTTTTATCAGATTTTGCATGGACATCAGACTGCAATAATGCTTTCTGCACTTTCTGCACAGGGGAGTTCCAAGTGTTACACAGGTCTCAGACAAGACTTAGTGGAGAAGTGTACAAATACATAAAACATTGACTGATGAAGATGCATATAACACTTGTTCATGGTAACTGAAAATTTGATAATGCAAAACTCAGGGGTTTCTGCTCATGTAAGTTTCTGATGCTGTTGTATTGAATACAGAAGAGGAAAACAAACACGTAGCCTACTTCACATGTCATAACAATGTAATGAGTTACTTTTAAACAGTGAAAAGAAATATTTTCCTGGTGCAAGTCAGTCTTAAGAAATTAGAAAGGAGAAATAGAGTTCTCCAACATATCAGAAATTGATTTGCAGAAGACGCAATACAGAATTTATTAAATGAGCTATTTATGCTATTTCATCCCTAAAAGTTGATAAGATATTACAAAATTGCAGCTCTATGGAGAATGTGTCTACATAACCAATTATCTACAAACAGATAGCTAGAAGCAATAAAGAGATAAAACTTTGCAGTGTTTTTAAAAGGTTATATTTTTCCCTATGCCAGTGGAAGTGTTACTAAAAAAATTGTTCTCTCAGAAGTACCTAAACTTATTTAAGGAGAATAAGGAGGTTCAACCTCATTTTCTGCGCTTCAGCTCAGTGAAGCTCTAGCAAAAACTTGCTCATGGAAATACCCATATCACTAAGCTTGAATAGAATGAAAATTTCCAATCAAAAGTTCATGTGCCATGCTCAAGCATAGTTTTATTGTAACTGCACGATGCATATAACTCATTATATCCTTTAGAATCTTAGTTTTAGAAACTTAAGAGTCTAATGAAACATAATTATTTAAATCTCAGAGCAAAATTGTCAAGAATGAAGACTAAGTTAAAATGAGCTCACATAAAAGGCTCATTCCATTAAATATAGATGAGCAGAGCTGTTATGTTAATATAACACATGCTCATAATAGATGGACTCAAGCCAAACATGACTTCTGTCAACAGCTTGACTAAACCATTGCCTTTCCAATGGTTGAGTACCAAATGACTTATTATTTCTCAACTCGGCTGAAAAACTTGTCTGAATCGTAAAAGGTAACAATGAACCACTTTATGGAGTTTTATCCTAAGGTGCAATATCCAAATGTTGGGATGATAAAGAATAAGGCTGTCCCTAGTTCAATTAAGTAACAAGAGAGAAATACTACCACAACAGTTTCAGGACCAGCTTCAGTCTAGTGGCAACTAGTTTACCTTTCAAAAGTTAAAGTAAGTTTAATTCTCCACTGACAATACTAGATCACCAAACTCTCCATCATTTACCTCACAAACCAAAAAATCTTCTTCTAAATCAACAGTCTCGTTTTTTACAGCACATCCTAGTAGCACTAAACGATCAGATTCTGAAGGTTTTCTCTTATATCACTCCAAAACAGAGATTCAGCAACTGAAATGCAGAAGTCAACAATTGAAATGTAATAATCCTCAAACCTCAAAACAAATTTAGTAATACTTGCAAATACATCGTGTCACAATGCAGCATCCATATCAATCCATTGAAGCCAATATTAACACAATCACTAACACCGTAAATCATTCCACCTCGATACACTCAACCAGAAAAATGGTTTCAGGTGAAGTAATTAAAACCAAAACATATATCAAATTAGTCAAATTGGTTAAACTAAAGAAGCAATTTTGGCATCTGGGTTCTACTTAAATTCCCAATAAAACACAAAAAAAAAAAAAAAAAAAAAGTTTAGAGCAAACCCACAAAAATTCATGTAACACTAAGCAAGAATTTCAACCAAAGACAGAGGAGAGAGAGGGCTTTATGAAATTATACCTGGCAGAGGCGAGCAGCAAGAGAACAAGCTTTCTTGGCAGCAGCAAGTTCTTTATCATAAGACATTGTTACAGCAGCTGTAGATGAAAATCTTGGTTTTTTGAGGGAAAGGGAGAAAATGGATTTTAATCTGGGTGTTGGGGGATGGTAGTAGTTGTGGTCCCAACGCAGAACTCTTGTCAATGGGTTTACGGTCCCTTTCCCTGATAATGCTGTTGATGATAATGCAATGGCCATGGCTCTTTCAAACAAGAAATTTGTTAAGAAATGTAGCAGTACACCACGCGAAGAATCTGTCAAAATTAACGGTATTATTATTATTATTTTTTAACAAGTTTTAGACATATATGCCAATAAAAACAAAAAAGCTGTAATACTAGGTTCTCAATTTGAGCCATTACACCAAGACCCTCCCAGCATGTTTGCTTAGGTTTGTTGTTGATTTTGTAAATGTTTATTATAAAAGGTAATTATAGAGAATAACAATAATCAACTAGAGCTACTATTAGATAAATTTTAGATTTTAATTGTTTTGGTTATTAAAAAATTCTAGGATCTAAATGTGAACGTGAATGGAAATTAAAAATGATAGCAGAATTTAAAAACTAGAAAATATACTTAATGGGGAACAAGATCTATATATTTAAGGTGCTTTTGATTCACAGACTGGATGAAAGGGATTACTTATTCTCGAAATACTCGTCCTAAGTAGAGTCATTCTTAAATGAGTAATTTTATTATCTAGTGTTTGGTTGGTTTCTTGTATACTCATCCCAGGTTGAGTTATCCTCGAATGAGTAATTTTGTTATCTATTTGGTTGGTTTTTTGTTGGATGGATGTCTTAAAAAATAACTTTATCTTGTGTTTGGTTGGAAAATGGATGAGGTGGGATTATTTATTTATAGACCAAAATACCCTTTTTGGTAGACCTATAATTAGGGGTATTCGGATTTTGATAAGTCTAAACTCGACTTGTAAAAAGATATAGATATATGTGTGTGTGTGTGTGTGAGTTTTTGTGTGGTTCGAACCACAACCAATAAGTTTTTCATTCTGACCGGAGTTCAACCTTATTAAATAGATTCACAAGTCTCAATTTATATGTCTAATCTTTTATGAATTAAATTTGACCAAGAAAATTTGATTATATCATTAATTAATAGGGCCAAAATAATATAAAATTTATTCTCATTTTTTAGTAGGGGTAAATCAGTTTAGAATTTTAGTAGGGCCAAATTAGCCAAATTATAATTTATTAATAATAAGGATAAATTAGTCCAAAATTATTTATTTCAATAAAATGGGCAAACTAGCTCAAAACATATTTTTTTTATTAGTAGGGGCAAATTTGTCTAAATATTTTAATTTATTAATAATAAGGATAAATTAGTCCAAAATTATTTATTTCAATAAAATGGGTAAACTAGTTCAAAACTCTTGGAATTGATCCTAAGTTTTGATGATAACAAAACAAAATGATTTGGACTAATGTTTTTATGTGAGAATTATGTTAGAACAGGTTCTTGATTCATTGGAAAAGAAAAGAAATCAATTCAAAATGAATTGAGAAGGTTTTAACTTATCGGACGCTTGAATGCTAGTACCGGACGTCCGATAGACAGGGGAAGTACCGGACGTCCGATAGACAGGGGAAGTACCGGACACTCCTATCGGACGCATATCATCATCATCGGACGTCCGATAGGATTAAAGATGAAATTCAAACTCTATGACCAGCATCGGACGCAAGCTTCATCGGATGCACAAAACCCATCGGCCGTCCGATAAAGATCGAAACAACCTATCGGACGCTTGCATCGGACGCACAACATTGTGTCGGACGTCCGATAGCTCCAACGGCTATTTTTTTAACAGCCATATTTTTAACCGTTGGAGAGTTTCTTGAGGCCATTTCTCACACTCTATAAATACCCACAAGTTCAAGAAGATAATAGACTTTTGCCTACATGAAATACAAGCTTACAAGTGAAATATTTGGGTAGAAATATTCTTTGTTTGTTGTATAGGTGTGGGAAAAGTGGGGTTTGTGAGATTACTCAATAGGAGGAGTAAAACCTTGGTGAAGGTTGCCTCACTTGTAATAGTAGTTCTTAATTGGTTGAGTGAGCTTTCAATTGTAGTTTGTTGAGGGTTAACTAGGATAGTTGTAAAACTCCTTGGTTCAACTAAAGGGCTTTAGGGTGAGGAATAAGTGAACCTTTACTTGTACAAGTTGGTTAGTTTCACCTTCAATTGAAGAAGCTACTAGTGGAGTGTATCCAAGTTCGGTGCAACTTAAAAATTTGGTTTGCATTTCTTTCTATATCTCTTCTCTTTATTACTCAATTGTGATATCTTTATTGTGCTTAAGTTGACATACTTTTGTGCATACTTGAGAAATGGTTTGTACTTGTTTTATTGGGTGAATTCTTGCTATAATTGATTGTCTTGTTAAATAATATAATTCACCCTCCTTTGGTTGCATTTGAGCCAACAATTGGTATCAGAACTTTGTCTCCTTGAGATTAAACTCAATCGGCTTAAGAGTAAAGATGGCAACCAATAATGCATTATTTTCAGAGGGGCAATCCATTATTAGACCTCCCATGTTCAACGGTATAAATTATATTTGTTGGAGGGATAGAATGGAAATATTTTTGCAATCTATAGATATAGAGTTGTGGTTTATTGTTAGTGAAGAACCTTATGAGGCTATAATTTTAGATGAAACAATCGGTAGAAATAGAATTAAAACTAGAAGTGAATTAAGTGTTCAAGATAGATTCAATCTCTCTTTGAATGCCACGGCCATGAATGTATTGTACAATGCTCTAGATGCAAATGAATCTACTAGGGTAAAAGGGTGCAAATCGGCCAAGGAAGTATGGGATAAGTTGAGAGATATGTATGTAGGGAGTGACAATGTTAGAGAACAAAGAAACTCTATGTCTATTGAATCTCTTGTAAATTCACTAACCTCTTATGAGTTGAAATTAAAAATACAAGATGATGAAGCATGGATCAAGAGAGGCATAGCATTCAAGACCTCACAAGAAGATGATGAAGACATGAAGCTAAATAACATGACAAGGACATTGAAGAAACTTCTAAATAAAAGAAGTTCTAGAGGAGGAAGAACAAGTAATGATAGAAGAGAAAAATTCAAGAATTTCAAAATCACTTGGGATGAATACAATTTGGTTGAAGAAATGGAAAAAGAAGAAGAATCGATTCAAATGGCACTTATGACCTTTGGAGATAATGAGGTAAACTCTAATCACTCTCTTAGTGATGAAGATGATGATAATGATGATATGCAAGTCCTTATAATCAAAATGTATAAAAATTTGAAAGAATCTTATGCCAAAAACAAGGATTTGAAAATAAAAATAAATGCTTTATTGGAAGAAAATTCAAGTCTCTCTCAAGAAAATAAGAATTTGAGAAAAGACAATGATGATTTGAAAAAGCACAAAATTGATTTTGATTGCAAAAATGATTTGAAAAAGAAGTTGGAAAATAAAGCAAAGTTTCATGAAAAAATGTTGGAGGAACAAAATCTTTTAAAGAAAAGAATTAATGATTTGAATGCTTCTCTCCAAAAGGAGAAACAAAATATTTTACAAAGAAAAGAAAATCGTATTTTACATGGCCAAAATGATTTTATTATTTCTAGAAAAAAAGGAATTAAATTTATTAAACCTACTTTTGTGAATGATTCTAGTATTATGTGTCATTTTTGTTGCCAATTTGGACATATGCAAAATGATTGCTATGTGAAGAAAAATATAAGAAAAGGCATGAAAATTATATGGATTATTAGATCATGTTGTACTAACTATCATTCATAATGTTCTCTTAGTTAAAAAAAAAAAAAACTTTGGGCTATAATTTATTAAGTACTTTGCTACTTTGGTGTTTTGTTCATATTGGAGTTGTTAAATGTTGGATATTGGTGTTTGTTAAATGTCAATTGTTGGAATTGTTAAATGTTGGGTATTGGTATTTGTTCCTTTGATTTCGGTATTGTGATATTGATGATATTGGTATTGTGATATTGATGTATTTATATTGATGATATTGGTATTGTGATATTGATGATATTGGTATTTTGGATATTGGTATTCAAACTACTATTGTTCCTTTGATTTTTTTTGTGACGACAAAAAGGGAGAGAAATTGGTTGGTTTGAAGTTTAAATGCGGTTGGATTGTTAAATGGTTTGGATGACTAAATGAGGGGGAGTTAATATGTTTTTTGATTGATGACAAAAGGGGGAGATATGTTAGATGATTATGTTTTTCTAAATTTTTTTAGCTCTTCTTGAGGGGGAGTTTCTCTGTTTCTCTCTTTTTTCTTGCAAAATCATCATTTGGTTTGTCATCATCAAAAAGGGGGAGATTCTTGGAATTGATCCTAAGTTTTGATGATAACAAAACAAAATGATTTGGACTAATGTTTTTATGTGAGAATTATGTTAGAACAGGTCCTTGATTCATTGGAAAAGAAAAGAAATCAATTCAAAATGAATTGAGAATGTTTTAATTTATCGGACGCTTGAATGCTAGTACCGGATGTCCGATAGATAGGGGAAGTATCTGACACTCCTATCGGACGCATATCATCATCATTGGACGTCCGATAGGATTAAAGATGAAATCTAAACTCTTTGACCAGCATCGGATGCAAGCTTTATTGGACGCACAAAACCCATCGGTCGTCCGATAAATATCGAAACAACCTATTGGACGCTTGCATCGGACGCACAACATTGTGTCGGACGTCCGATAGTTCCAATGGCTATTTTTTTAACAGCCATATTTTTAACCGTTGGAGAGTTTCTTGAGGCCATTTCTCACACTCTATAAATACCAACAAGTTCAAGAAGATAATAGACTTTTGCCTACATGAAATACAAGCTTACAAGTGAAATATTTGGATAGAAATATTCTTTGTTTGTTGTATAGGTGTGAGAAAAGTGGGGTTTGTGAGGTTACTCAATAGGAGGAGTAAACCCTTGGTGAAGGTTGCCTCACTTGTAATAGTAGTTCTTAATTGGTTGAGTGAGTTTTTAATTGTAGCTTGTTGAGGGTTAACTAGGATAGTTGTAAAACTCCTTGGTTCAACTAAAGGGCTTTAGGGTGAGGAAGGAGTGAACCTTCACTTGTACAAGTTGGTTAACTTTACCTTCAATTGAAGAAGCTACTAGTGGAGTGTATCCAAGTTCGGTGCAATTTGGAAATTTGGTTTGCATTTCTTTCTATATCTCTTCTCTTTATTACTCAATTGTGATATCTTTATTGTGCTTAAGTTGACATACTTTTGTGCATACTTGAGAAATGGTTTGTACTTGTTTTATTGGGTGAATTCTTGCTATAATTGATTGTCTTGTTAAACAATATAATTCACCCTCCTTTGGTTGCATTTGGGCCAACAAAAACATATATTTTTTATTAATAGGGACAAATTTGTCTAAAATTTTAGTTATTTCATTAATATGGACAAATGAGTAAAAAGTCTAGTTTTGTTAATAGCATAGGCAAATTAGTCCAAAATTATGATATATCATTAACATGGGCAAATTAGTCCAAATTTAGTTTTTTTATTAGTAAGCACAAATTTGTTCAAAATTTTATTATATGATTAATAGAGGCAAATTAGTCCAAAATTTAGATAATCTCATAAAGAATTGTAAATTTATATAGTGGTTTGAATAAAGTGTTATTCTATTCATAGGGGTAAATAAGTCTTAATAATTATCATCCCCCCCCATATCTCATTTTGGGATAACTCATACCACTCCCGCATGGGATTATTTTATCCCCTATACAGGTGATTAATTCGATTAAGTGTGATGTATCATCCCATACCTAAAACGCAACCAAACATGGGATGACATAGGATTAGTAATCCAATCCTGTGTCATCCCATGAACTAAACGGACCCTAACACTATCAAGTTGGATGCATGATAACAAATTTCATGCATCCAATTAGTCTATAGAAAATTAATCCCATATTCAAATAAAGGATTAACTTTTTATGCACGATTAATGTAAGAATTTTACCACTCTACCTGGTTTAGTTGTATGCACATAGTAAAAATATAAATTTAAAGTCACTTTATGCACACATAAGATACATCTAAATCTACTATTAGTGTCAAAAACTCACTATGCTAACAGTGTATAGAAATTTTTCCTTGAATGAGACATTTTGTGACTTAGGGCATGTCCACATTATGCTCAGGCGGATTTAAGGCAGAAAGACTGTCCCTGAACAATCCCCTCACAAGTTTCAATAAGGGGCTAAAAAAGAGCCACATCATCAAGGACCACAAGGGAAGCAAAACACAGTTGTTCCAATCAATTAAAAAAAAAAAATCTTTTGGCTTGTCTTACCTTAACGGACTGCGTTAAACCAAACGGAACTTTCAAAAGTTTGAATTTTGAAATGAAATTTTGAATTTGATAGTTAACTTCAAATTAAATTGGGAAAACCATTATTCGGCACAATGTTAAAGAAAACAACTTTCTCTCTTAGTTTGGAGAGGAGAAATATAGTGAGAGATCTTGTCTTCATTGAGATTGGAGAAGTAAAGTATTCGAAGGAGATTTCTTGGGAAATTTAATGTTAAGAGGAAGCTACAACGGTGCTTCATCTATTGTGATAGAGATTATTTGGCGATTAAAAATGAAAAAAGAAGCATATATAATGCCATCGGATAACAAAATTAAGCTGTGTGCAAAGTGAGTTGAAAGAGGGCCAACTATTGAAGCCGTCCATGGAGAATTCATCCAACATAAAGCATTTGGATTGTTAACTAGATGTCCTAATACAATAGCAAAGTTAGATCAAGGTAATACTTCTTACCCTTACATTATCTTGAAATTTTGTTGCTTATAGGTCAAGAAATCATTATCAATCATTTAACAATTCACATAATTGGGTTCATAATGTACAATCTAAGTATGAGCACCATGTTATACAGTAGAAGGATTTGTAGATGTATTTGTATGATTGTGTGACGTGTGATGCAACAGTTACAGTATATTGAGCTGGGTTTACATGCCTAAATTTCCTTACTTGGTCATTACTTCTTTTAAGGTGTATCTCATAGTTTGAATGATTGCAGAGATTTTGTCTATATAAGTTTTTATTTAAATATTGCGCCGTCACATACATAAAGATTTATATAATATACACCGTGTTTATTGAAATGTACTATATGTTTATGACATAATATAAAGTCAATCTATAAGAGTCATGTTATAAAGTTGGAGAAATTGTGGATGTCACTTCCTTGTGTTTGTATGATTTTGTATAACATGACGCAATAGTCACAATGTATTTATACAAGTATACACGTAAATTTCATTACTTGGTCACCAGTTCTTATAAAGTATGGAATTCGTTTGGATCATTGTCGAGATTTTAACTAGATAAATTGTTATTTAGACAATGTAACCTTACATGCATCAAGATTTTAGTGTGATGTACACTATGTTTATCAGAATGTACAATATGTTACACATAAGTTGCATTTTATTATATGTATGTACAAGTGGGTTTTATGTTCCAATTGCTTCTTCAATTGACTATTTAGTGCTTGTTAGAGTGCATTAAATTTTTAGTGGATAGCTAATTAATTGGAATGAATGACATATCTATAATCACATAATAGACATAGAATATGTTTGAAATACTATACACTATCTAAGTGAAAAGGGACGATGAGTATTCTTGAATATGGCCTATTTGTCCATATGCATATTGCAATTAGTTGCCATAAATTTGTAAATGTTGGAAGTAAATGTAATTTTGCGTATACAAGTAGTATTAGTTTACTTATGATCAATAGCCACTTGATATCTTATGTTATAAAATCAGTTTCTCAAAGTATACATCATATTATGTGTAAATTATGTTATATTGGGTATTCATAAAAAGTAGGGCAATAGTATGTATACTTAGGAGTAGTTGTTGGTTTTCAAAATTTGGATAACTTACAGAAGAAGTGTTTTTGTGTTTATAAGTACATAACATATGAATAGTACTTATGCATTAAGAACAAATTAAACTTATCTTTGCCATATTGGTATTCTGATTGATAGGAATGAAGATTATAGATTGCAGCATATGGATAGAAGGTGGATCTCTACTAGCATGATGGAATTTGATGTAGAGAACGATGCATGTAAATTGTATAACAAGTATGGTGTTGCCATGTTATTTAACGTATAGAGGATTACTTGAATAAGGATAAAGATGGCTAGTCATGTCTAAGCAAGATACACTGGTTGTAAAGAAGGCATAAAATGTAAGTATGAAGGAAATATGATATCAAAGAAGGCATGGGCACCTACAAAAAATTAGTTGCAGAACTAAGATGATTATTATGCTAAATAGGAGAAGCATGCTTGAGAATAAATTTATGTAATACACTATTAGTGAGTATTGGATAGGCACGATATCTTACAATGTGTAATTCATTTTTACAATTGTATATGTCATTATGAACTAGTCGAACAATATATTAAGCCCTATGATCGATTGTATATGGTCATCATGTTAGGTTTTAAATTATTTGACTGTGTGTATCTGTAAAGGTATTTTAAATATAGAGAGCAAAAAGTAACTATGTGAATTGGATTGCATTTCATAAACTTTATTCTTGCATGTTTCTATGGAGTATACACATTGTTAATTTTTATGCAGTAGTGTTGCATGTTATATAGGCTTATGCAATCATAAATTTACAAACTTTAGTCTATTATTAAATTTGCAATTGGTTGTTAATTCTTACTCGTTGTCACGTGCATGCAGTAGCAGAGCCAAGACCCCGAAGTAAGTGGGGTCAAACTTTAATATAATAAAATTTTTACAAAATAAAATTTTATAAGATAAAATGAACAATAAAATGCAAAACTATAATATCGTATCCATATTATAATTGTCCTCTACAAGTACTCATTTTTTGGAACCGTTCCAAAATCAACTTATTGTCAATTTTACTAAATACATCTTTTTCAATGTAAGTAATCAAACAATCATTCGTTCATTGATCTCCCATACGATTACGCAACTGATTTTTGACAATCTTCAGTACTGAAAAGGTCCTCTCCACAGTTGTTGTTGCAACAGATAATGTAAGTGCTAATTCTATAAGCAAATAGACTAATGGATATACAGTCTTTTTAGTCTTAACTAACTTTGCTACAAGATTAGCAATTCCTTTCAATTCCGTAAATTCATTGTTAGAGCGCATATCAAGGATATAAGTACTCAAGCTGGTTGTCAAGAGCCATTAGATTAACTAAAAAAAATTCAGATGGATAGAGTTCTGCAACGCAAATTAGCTTTTTTTTTTATCAAAAGATGAAAAACTATTATCTGGAGCAAGCCCTTCCATACAGATCAGCAATTAAGTATTCGCCTCTGTAAAATGATCATTCAAATCCTGAAATTGCATGTCTATCACACTACAAAATAAATCTAATTTATAGTGGTGTAAGTGTGTAACACCTGGACCTTTGCGCCTTGATCTTCCTTTGAGGATGTATGTACCATTCATATGAGGAACTTCAATATTATATTTGATACAAAATGAGGTAACTTCATTTAATAATGCATCCCATCCATCGTCTCTCATCAATTGCAATCACTCTTTAGAAATTTTAACTAGAGTTATTGCATTCAAAATGTTTTTATCTTTTTTTTGTAATGCTAATGATAGCTCGTCAGTTATCCCCAACAAATTTTTCATTACATGCAAAGTAAATGCAAAGTCTGTTTGCACACTATCCAAAATACTATCAGTTTCAACTTTTTGCTCTAATGTTGAGCCATCATTCACAATGTACTCTAAGACATCCAATATAGGCAAAAAATTAATAATTAAACTCATTAGTGTATCATAATGTGAATTCCAATGAGTATCACCTGGCATTTTCAGACTAGTTTCTTGATTCAAACCACGTTCACTAATGATCTCTCCATTTTCAAGTGCTTCTTTCACCTCATTTATTCTTTTTTCTTGCAATGTATCATGTCTTTGCATGATCCTTCAACTACTTTCAATAACAAAGAGATCGAGTTAAAAAGAGAAGCAATCGGAATGTGATTCTTAGCAATTGCAACAATGGTAAGTTGAAATTGGTGCGCAAAACAATGAACATAAAAGGTAAAAGGATTCTCCTTAAGGATTAAATATTTGAGACAATTAAACTCACCCCAAATATTACTTGCACCATCATAACCTTGTCCCCTTATTCTAGACATGCTCAAACCAAATTTAGAAAATAACGATTCCAATGATGTCTTAAGTCCCAAAGTAGAAGTATCCATAGCATGAACGATTCCAAGAAAACATTCAACAACAATCCCGACCTTAGTCACATAATGCAAAGCAATGGCCATTTGTTCTTTCTCAGAAATATCACGTGACTCATCAATTATAACTGCAAAAAATTCGTCTCCAAACTCATCTATAATAGCATTAGTCATCTCAGTAGCAATAGCATTCAAAATGTCTTTTTGAATATCTGGAGAAGTCAATTGATTATTTTCTGGAGTATTTTGTCAAAACACTATATTTAATTCTTCATTGTGGTCAACAAGAAACTTCAATAGTTCCAGAAAATTACCTTGATTACATCAACTCCCCGTTTCATCATGACCATGAAATGCTAATCCTTGGGACAAAAGAAGTTGAATGCAGTCCAATGATGCAGTTAATCTTGTCCTGTAAATACTTAAAACTTGATCAGATTGCTACATTAAGCAACTTCAATATGTTGATTTTGTTTCAATAATGCTACAAATTTTTGCCAAGCATAATTGTGGGCACTATTTGGAGGCTCGACATGTACAGTTAATCTATCTTTCTTATTCCAACTACTGAAACCTTCTACAGTGAAAGCATCTCCCCCTCCTTTTTTTCTAAAATTATGTGGAAATAAATAACAATCTAAGCAAAAATTAGCATCCTTACTTATGCTATATTTCAACCAATTCCCATATTCATTAAACCAAGTAGGACAAAACTAACGTGGTACATTTCCAATTTTTTTTATTGGAAAGTTATGACGATGACGTTGACAAGGCCCTTTCAACAAATATGCTCTTCGTACTTTATCTTGATTAATTGGGTTATGTTCAGAGATCTTAATACTTAACTCTGGATCTAAGGGAAGATTAGCCAAATTAACTGGAGTTCTTAATTTTTTTAAAATATTTTGTGAACTACTAGCAACTTGATCTTCTATGGGTTTTCTTTTAAGAAAATTTTCCATAACCTGTAATAAATAAAAAATCATAAAATAATGGCAGTAATAATAATACTCAAATCCTATTAAGGTACACTTGAAATTTAGAATTGAGAAACAAATTACAAGTCCATAGTTAATCATATAGTTTCACAATATCTAATTGACAAAGTAAATAAAAAAAATATTTACATAAAAAAGCCAAAATAACATAATCAAAGAGAAGAAAGTAAAAAAGAGATGAACTAAACCAGAAATCAAAAAAAAAAAAAAAGAAAAGAAAATAAGAGGAAAAGAGTAAGAGTTATTACCAGTTTACCATGATCAATACAATGCTAACTTGCTAAACGAATAAATGATACTTGATTCCAATAGGAGGAATTTTGTTATATAGAAAGTTTTAACTTTAGATAATCACAAGTTCACAACAGAGGTTTGGAATTGTACAAATCAAATTTCAACAGAAAGGCTTCTAGTCTCCTGACTCTCTTCTAAGACGGCTCCCTTTTGAGTTTCTTATGTTGTGTAAAAATAAGCCATTTCGACTTTTTACTCCTCTTAATTTTTTAATTAAAATTCTGACCTAAAGTCCATTCCTTGTATGGGGTCAAGTAAGAACAATACGTATATAATAATTATGGATTCTTAAAATTTAAGTAGGGTCATTTGGCCCCACTTGGAGATATGTGGCTCTGCCCATGCATGCATGATATACAATGTGTGGATGAATTTACTAGATAGTTGTTTGTTACTTACATATGGTTCGTATAGGCATACAATTTTGGATCTGATTATACCATATATGTAATTGATAACCATTGTAAAATTTTTTTACTCAACCTATATATGAAATAGTTCACATTATGATATAACGTACATGTGATGTTTGCCAGGAAAAGTCCTGGAAAGTAGACATTGTATAGCCATAGGAATAATGTTAACATTGTAAAATCGGCCGATAAATTTTTTATGCAAACTTTATTTGTACTAGATTTTATATAGTAGAATTTATTCTTTGTTTATGTAATCCTTCGAATATATAGTAAAATTTAGTAATCTATGTTAGAAGTTGATTGATTGCATCCTAGGGGTTCATTCCCTGATTTTCCTTCTTATTGCAAAATTCAAGCCTGTTATAAAAGTTATAGTTTAAGACATCATATACAAGTTGGCCAAAATTATTATTTGTGGCAACAAGTCGATCGCGTACAATTTAGAGTCTAGAGCAACAGATGTAATGCTCTTAAAACAACTTGTAACATAATGTCCACTATTTGTACACCCTTATAACAGGTGCACAATTATCATAATTAAAGGCTATTCAAATAACTATTAAATTTTTCATACTTGTGTTCTGAGGTTGTACAAGCAATTAATATTGAGGTATCAAGAATGGTTTATTTCGTGTTATATTAGAAATCCTAAATTGCTAGAACTTTGGTAGTCCATTTATCACACTTGTATTATAAGGCTGTACAAACAATTAATAAGGAGTTAAAAATTGTATAGATGATGTTGCATCGATGAGGAATGGTTTATTTTTGTGTTATGTTAGGAATCCTAAATTGCTAGGACTCAGGCACTAATTTTATGATGTTTGTGTTGCAAGATTGTACAAGTAATTAATAAGGATGTACAACTTATGTAGATGGTATTCCTTGATCAACAGGGGTTTATTTCTTGTTATGTCAATAAACAAGCACAAGATTTAACATGATCTCACTACATATGCCCATGATCAATCTATTCTCATGTGAAAGTACTGTACAATGCTCAAAATATCACCAATCAATTTAACATATTAGAAGAAATTTTATTTTGTTTAATGAAATCAATTGAAATCTAACAATTAGTTGAACATATGTATTAGATAGTAATCTCAACAGTTGCGATAAAGAGGAACACAACTATAACACTTTTTATTTCTATTGCATTAACAAATTTACAAAATTTTTTTTTTCAACATGGATGAACTTTTCCATCTAACTTTGACAAAAATAAAAATCATCTGGATATAGTAACTTATTTATTAACTTGCTAGAAGTCATTTTAGTGTGTATTTGAATTCAAGCATTAGCAAGAATTAGTCTCTATCGATTTGGAATTTTCAAGGTCATTATGATTTCCTTGAAATAAGCATTGTTCTTTGAAGTACATAGCTATTGTGTGTACAGCATCCAATACTTGAATTGCTTTCTAGAGCCTCTAATTAAACTGCATAAATGTCTATCACATTGCCATCAGTAGTAAAACTCAATCAGGCTGTCTTACTAGAGATAACTATGAACCAAAGTCACCAATGATGGACTTTGTCGGGTGCTTTGCCAGCCATAACTTCCTTAATTGCTATGGAATGCTGTTACTTATGTTGTTGCAGTCAAATACGTTTTAAATGCATTACTAAGTATAATATAGCAAATTCAAATATTACTAAGGCACACTTAACATCAAGTATATTCAGTCTAGCACATACATAATACAAACTATCCTCATACCAATTAAGTTTAACTTCATGGAATTTAAATATTGGCTGTTACTGCACCATGTTACAAATATTAAGTAACAACACTAGTAATTCATAGTGTTGTACTTCCTTCCCCATCCTTACTTTTATTTTTTCTCTTCTTTTATCAAGTACCAGATGGGAATTTTGTATGCTCCAATGTAACTATTTAGTTACATGACGTAACAGGTAACCAAAAAAATATACAAGTATGCATAATAATCTTGTAACCAATTTTCAATAGTAGCTGAGACACATGGAACATTGTGTAAATTTAGCATAACACATAAAAATCACAATTGACAGATACTAATCAATTGTAAAGCAATTACTTCTGATTACTGATTTACACTACGTCCCACTATTTCTCTCCACTGTTATTAGTTCATCCAAGAAAATATTTGGTACCCAACATAATATAAGGACATACTCACCTAGACATCGTCACTTATTTCTAGTCTTTGATGAGCCACTTTTCTTATCATTTTTTCTTAATGCGTGTCTCAATTTACCTCAAACTAGTTACGGGTAAATACCTAATAATAGTATATACATTGTAAGGTTTCCCTACTTACCCACAAGAATGGAAACTTTCAAATTTTCTTGTTTTTTTACCCTCCTAAAACCTCATTTATTGTGGAATGTTTGCCATATAATTTGTATCATTGACTATACCATTCTTATTATTGTCGAAACTTACAGCCCTATTTATCCATACTAGCAACTCGTTCCAATAATTGGTCAGATTGTTGTCCTTTTCTTTTTCACAAACACTTTCTATACAAAATTTCCTTTCACTTTCCTCCTTCATGTAGTCCATCAACAAATCTAACTTCTACTACTCATATGATTTTCACAATTGAACTTTCTATTTCATCATTTTTTCATAGTGTTTTAATCAAATTGTACACTTAAAATAGCCACAAGTAAAATTGTTCCACACCGCTATTAAATTATGCAAATTATTTCAAAACTTGTAGTATTATTACTTGGGTGTGTCTCACTCGGCCTATTCTAGATCCCGCTATCTTCCACTTTATAGTTTGGGGTTACATTTCCTAAACTTTTGTAGATTTCACACTTCCAAAACTATCTCTTTTTGGCACTATTTCTTGCTTCTCCTCACTTCAATTTCCATTGGATGACAATGTATTTTTACCATTTTTCTTCTTTACCCCTAGTTTGTCACTTTCTTGCTTTGCAATGTTATTTTCGGGTTTTGGATGAGTGCATATTAGTAATTATTTTAGAAGGAAAGTAAGGAACTTGTTTATTTTAATGATTGTGTCATGTTCATTTAGGAGGGATCTTGTCGGATGGAGTTTTGATGCTTCGTGATGGATCTGTTAAGTTAAGCCATATTTTCATTTTTTTTGGCCTTACTAATTGAAACGAGGTCCTTTTGGCTCCTCCTATTCCTAGCAACATGGATCTTGCTGAACCTCTGGTTAGAGCATGTGAGAGGACTGCTCCTGAATGGTCCTTTTGACGACCGTTTGTCACTACAAGAGAATGGATGATTAGCTACAATATGTTTAGTTACGGAGCAAAAATCGTAGCCTATAATCATGCATTGACTACGAAACTATAATTCGTAGACAAAAGTTTCAATCTTTTGGTACGACACATTTTAGTAGTCAAAGGTGAACAAAATCGTAGTGCAATACTTCGCTCCAAAATTGTAATTTCCCATCCATTCATTGAAAATAATTGACTACATTTCTAATGTGTTAGCTACGAAATTGGTGTCGTGGTGGATCATCAAATTCAAAGCCTACGAGATTTGTTTGTGGAAAATAATACACAGTCTTTTGGCTATAATAAATCAATTTTTGTAGGCCATATCTAATGCAAAAGGCGATGAAAAAAATGTAGGCAATAAAATCAAATCTTTGGCTACAAAAACTTTTCATTGGTACTTTTTAGATTTTTTTGCTACAAAAAGTAATTGTAGGCAATGTCTTTAGAATTTTAGTAATGATCTGTTATTGTAGTAATATTGTATTTTACCTTTTCCCACAAAGATGAATGAAAAATACTCTCAAAAAAGGAAAATGTACATAATTTAATCCTCAAAAAAAAGAAAAGAAAAGTTCAAAAGTTCAACATCAAAAAAAGAAGCCCAATACTTATAATCAGATACATAAGATCAAGAAACTAAACGAAAAGTAACTAATCTAAAATCTCTATATCACTTTCATCCTCACTCATTTCATGTACATCTTCTTTCTCAACATATTCAATTAATGTATCATCTTCTTCATCATCATCTTCAAACACGGAGTCATCAAATTCAATCTCAGTGTCAATTCTTTCTAATACATTCAGAGCAACATCTTCTCTAGTCAAAGATGATAGTTCATATTCTGCCACTTGTATTGTTGCAATGGTACGTGTTATTTATTTATCTTGATAAACAACATTATTCTTATTCACAACATTCCACACTTCTTCAGATTCAACCTACATCTCTAGAACATTAAACAAATGTCTATGTTGAAATTGCTGCACTACTCGCCAATTTCTACCCAATTTTGTATCGTTAATAAAGTATACTTGTTTTGCTAGATGTTTAAGTACAAATGGGTCATCCTCATACGAAGTTTGACTAATATTGATACTTGTCAAATTGCCATCTATGTGTATGCCTAATTTTTTATTCCCTGTGTCAAATCATTCACACTAAATAGGATAACCCGTTTGTCTTTTACACATAACAACTCGATAATCTCCACAAGCACACCAAAAAAATTAATCAAATCATTTCCATGATAACCTTCAACAATTACCCCACTGTTTTGACTTTTGCGTCGACTATCACACTCTTTTGTATGAAATCTCACTGCATTTGAAATATAGCTTGTGTATTTATTTACTGATGTACAAGGGCCACATGATAATGCATACAAAGCATTAGTAGCTTTAGGAGAATTGTTGATACGCAAGTTTACCATCTAAAATTACCCAAAAAAAAAGTTACACAACTATAGATCAAATTCTGCACAATTGGAAATAATTAGTTGCTATTTTTGTGACAGCCCCACCTCCCTCTAAGGCGAACCAAAGGGTTCAACGGGCCGTCTGCCCAACTCTCGTCGGGACTCACTATAGTTCCTCAATTCAATTGCGAGCAATTACTTCACATAACAAAATAATTTTAATATCCTCCAGTCAAATGTAACATTTAAACCCCAAAACTTCCTTAGCGAACCACAACTGTCCCAAAATATAATTACAGATACAAAAGTTTATCCATTCAGAATTCTATAAGTACAATTCAAAATACAAGGATTACATCAAAATACAAACTTAAGTCTCCAAACCAGACGACTTAGTGCAATCCTTGGAGGCTCTCGTTCTCAAACCCTGCTAAGGAAAAACAAAGTTGGAAGGAATGAGCTAAAAACCCAGTGAGCGATCCTAATATCATGCAATCTCATAGTAACAGTGGAGCAATATATATATTAGTTAAGCACTCAAGAAATCAGTATAATTTAGTTGAGAAGTATGCAGTGTATAAAACACATAAACTGAGAAAACACTCAGTAAAAGGATACGGTGTCCACTGGGAGCAGTTGCAATCCATCTCATCAGCCGGCCAATCAACCTCCTACTCCTCCTTATAACACCAGTGGTAATACTCGAGTATACCGTAATGGTGGCCCAAGGTTCCTAACCTACCCGAAGTCCGCTCGAATAGGCTAGTAACGATGGAGCAGGATCCAGTTCA
Organism: Gardenia jasminoides; assembly: GCA_013103745.1. Taxonomy (NCBI): domain Eukaryota; kingdom Viridiplantae; phylum Streptophyta; class Magnoliopsida; order Gentianales; family Rubiaceae; genus Gardenia; species Gardenia jasminoides. Next base: position 19,204,331 of record CM023104.1, read on the forward strand.
GCCAAAGGCTTACACTCATGCACAAACAGTCAAATAACAGTCAATTAATCACTTTAAACAGTAAAATGTCACATTTGACTAGGTCGAGTGCGATAAAGTACACACTCGTCTAACGAATGGTATAACGGAGAAAAGTTTCACATTTGAACAGTTTTAGAAACACTTGACACTTAAACAAGTAGTGAACATTCAAGGAGCACATAACAAGATCATTTAAGTCACACACATGCAAAGATCACTCACCTTCAAGCAAAGCAAACCCTATGCGTCTGTTCTCGGATCCCCTTTGTATCCGTCTTCCAAGTCTAATAACACAATCGAGCCACAAAATTACCCAAACAATCACTAAGATGCCAAAACAACTCTTAAAAACACTAAAAACAGCAAAGAGAGCACATGCATGGGTGCTCGAACGAAAACGGACGATGTTAGAATCAAAACGGAAAACACACAGTACAAGGTGTGAAAGGCAGATTTGACACCTTTTTCCATTTTGATCATAACTAATGGTAAAAGTGTCGGATTGAAGTGCAAAAGGTGCCATTTTGAAGCTAAGAGAACAAGCTATAACTTTTATGAAGGCTATTTTTACCCAGATTCATTCCATCCAGGTCAAAAAGTACGAAAACAGTTCCAGAATTTCAGTTTCAGAATCACTGACAGGCCAGATTCAAATGATCATATCTCAGTGCTCAAAGATCCAAATCAAGAAATTCCAAAGGCATTGGAAAGCTGGTATACAATTCTACAACTTTCATGAAGAAGTCGAAACCTAAATCCATCTCGAACTAGGTCGAAATTGACCAAAGTAGTGGCTTTTTACTCTATCACAGAGATATGAGTAGGACAGCTTCAGTTGGCCATAACTCGACACTCACAGCTCCAAATCAAGTGATTCCAAAGCCGTTAGAAAGCTAACATACAAGGCTACAATTCTTAAGAAGACATCAAAGGCAACAACATTGATCTTCCTGGTCAAAATGACCCATTACAGTGGCAAAATAACATTTTGCATAGAAACAGGGCATTGGGGGCATTTTAGTCATGTCACATGTTACAGTGCTCCGATTCCTCTGAAAGTTTACAGGTAGAATCCTCACTCAATTCTATACAACTTTCATGTTTTGTGCTAAAGCTAATTCAGTCTCCATCATACTCAAATATCCAAAGCAAATTCGGACAGAAATTCCTACTGATTTCTTCTTGGCTGAAGCTTTACACAAGAAAATCCAACAATCTAAACCATAAATTCATCTAAGAAGCTGAACATGATCCTCAATCAAGTCAAAACAACAACAAAATCCAACAACTTCATCAACTTAATCAAAATTCCAGCTTGTAAAGATAGAAAGAATACCTTTCTAGCTTATGTTCTTGGTGCAACTCCAAGTTCCCAAGTGCAATCTTCTCCTCCTAGCTCCAAATCAAGATTAGATGATTGAAGTTGGATGAATTCTCAAGTTTTCCTCTTTTCTTTCCTTTCTTTCTTCCCGGTTTTTTTTTTGTTCTTGGCCTCTCTCCACCCGAGCTCTCTTGTCTTCAAATGGCTAATAGATTGAACTTAGTAGATATTTCTTTCTCTTAGTCAAAGTTTAGCTAATGGTCAAACTTATCATGCCAAGAAGACCTAGCAATTTAAGGTGTCCATCTTCCTTGCCCCAAATGATTTCTTATCCTATCAATTTAGTCCATAGACCCTACATTCAACTTAGTCCACTAATGCATAATCTCACCTACTTAGACTACTAATCACCCAAGGATCTTAATCACTTTTCTTAATCATGCCTTAACATACATAAAATCAAAGAAATAACAAACTTGTAGTTGGACATAAAACTTAGATTCATTTTCAATACTAGGGTTTTACGAAACCAAACTAGGGTTTTTTTTAATATACAAATTAGGTTTTTATCCAAATTTAGGGTTTTTGAAGCAAACTAGGGTTTTAATTTCAAATTAGGGTTTTCAAACTTACAAGACAAAATAGTTAAAACCAAACACTTTAAGAAGTAAAACAAACCATATAAACACCTTGGCAAACAATAATTACTATAATTAACATTATTTAATATTTTCCAAAAATTGGGAGAAATCAGGATCTCACAATTTTATTATTCTTACACGTCTTCTAAACCAAGAAAGGAAGAGTTCTTTGTGTCACTGTTCGAGTTGTATACAGCTTTCTCGATCAAGTTCGCATTTATGCTCCCTGAGAAAAAGAAAAAGGTGCTACAAAATTAATGAAAGTCAATGGTAAGGAAAAGTATAAAAACAATACTATAACTCAAGAAACTTACTTGAGATAAGACTTTAATTCCTCACAATTATTCAAGACATACCAATGAACTATGTCAAGTTCATTATGAGGAAGTTCAACATATTTTGACGCTCCAAATGGTCAAAGGTTGTGTGAAAAAAATTGATAGCCCACCATTTTCGGTAACGTCTTGGTTTCGTTCTTCTCGATTAAATCGAGTCTCAATTCCCCCAAGATACATTGAAGCACTCAGTAACCACATAAACTTCTACAATGGATCCCTCGGGACGGGTTTTGTTTCATATAGAACTCTTAAGAGTACCTAAGAATCTGAATATGGTTATAGCAATATTTTTTATACATACTTATTTCAAATGAAATATGCAAGAAGAAAAGAAAATTGAATCGTAGTTACCTTTTAATTGGGAACATCCAACGATATTGAACTGGTCCACCTAACTTGGTTTCATTTGGCAAATGTATTGCCAAATGAATTATGATATCAAAAACTGCTGGTGGAAATATCATTTCTAATTTGCTGGGTATTATAGCAATATCATTTTCCATTTTCTCTAGATCTTCAGTCCTACACGTCAATTTTTCAAAAAAATCTCCTAACTCACCTAGTGGACTAGAAACATTGTTTCTCAAGCAACCTCGGATTCCAATTGGCAATAATCGTTGTAGTAAGACATGGCAATTGTGACTTTTCAAATCTGTTATCTTTCCCTCATCAACATTCACACAACAAGAGATGTTAGAAGCATATCCATCAGGAAATTTTACACATTTTAAGAACTCACAAAAGTCATTCCGCTCCTTCTTAGACATTGTGTAGCAAGCTGGTGGTACTACATAGGAGCCATCGGCATTTTTCTTTAAGTGTAAATCTTTTCGTATATTCATGTCCTCCAAATCCTTCCTTGCCTTGATTGTATTCTTTGTTTTAGCAGTGTTTAAAATTGTGCCCAAAATACACTCACAAATATTTTTTTCAATATGCATGACATCAAGATTGTACCTTAGCTTCAATATCTCCAATATGGCAACTCAAACAAAATACTTTTCCTAGTTTAATTCAACTCTTCGATGCCTTATTTTCTCTTTTTGTTGTTAGGATGTTTACCACTTTTAAACTATTCTAGAAAACTTAGTTGTTGTAGTATGTCTTTCCCTATCAGATTCTTAGGTGGCAGTCAATGTTCATTAGTACTATCAAACAACTTACCTTTTCTTCGCTATGCATGATTAGGAGGCAAATATTGACGATGTACCATATAACATATCTTACTCCTCAATTTGCGATAACATATGCGTCGGTTACAAACAAGACATGCCATAAATCCCTTAAGTGCTCTATCCAGATAAGCTTACCATAGGTGGAAAATCATTTATGGTCCAAATGACTAGGGGGTGGCAGCAGGGGGGTTGAGGTTGTGGGTCAGGGTTGAGAGAATGGTATAACCATAAAACTTGTGGCCGACCAAACCGATGTAGAGCACGAAACTACCCAACCCGAACACGACTTGATACGGGTTGGCGAGTTGACCCGAAATGACCCGAAAAATAAACAGGTCGGGTCATTTTAAACAGGTCGGGTTGGGTTTAATTTTAAAAATACCCTAAAAATACTCCAAATAAATTTTTAATTTGAAAAATACCCCAAAAGATACCCCAAATAAATTTTTAATTTTAAAAATGCCAAAAATACATAAATAAACTTCGAAATAATTTTTAATTTTTAAAATGCCCCAAAATTACTAAATAAATTTTAATTTTAAAATATCAAAAATTATACAAATAAATTTTAATTTTAAAATGCCGAAAGATATCTCAAATAAATTTTAATTTGGATGGGAGGGGACTGGGAGGGAGAGGAGGGAGAGGGAGGGAGAGGGAGAAAGAGAGAGATGGGAGGGAGAGAGAGAGGGGAAGGTGAGAGGGAGGAGGAGAGAGAGGTGGTGAGTGGCACGCAGGTCTAGGGTGCCAGGCAAAGAAGAATAGACAATTTTATTTTATATGTATAAGTTGTTTTGAAATATTTGTTTAGATTAGTGTTTTGGGATTATTTTTTATTGGTGTGTCTACATGCAGCATTTGGGATATAAATCGTTTTTTAAAAACAGGTCCAAAAAGCAACAAATCAAACGGACAATATCTTTACTAGGTGACTTAGACCGGGAATAAGCAAAGACATCATGAAGAATGGTTCTTTCATGCATTTCAAGGTGGTAGGTTACAGTAGAATAACAGTGCACATACTATAATAATTGCTGATATTTCCAAATGGATTGAAACCATCAGTTGCTAGACCCAACCTAACATTTCGACGGTCTTTTGTCGCATGATTCTTGTCAAAGTCTTCCATGCTATAGAATCAACGGATGATTTAAAGTAAACATGTCATCATCTACTTATCCTTGTACCATCTCTTACTGATGCTCTTGCTTGACATAAACAACCTTTGAAGTCTAGGTTTTAAGGAAAGTAAAGCAATATTTTATGAGGTATTTTTTTCCTTTTGTCATCATTGACTTTCCACCTAGAAGTTCACCACAATTTGGACAATTTTGATTTTTCTCATGTTCTTCTAGGATAGGACACAATCATACCCATTACATGAAGATAGGTATGTCTATCCAAAACCCAAATCTTTCGAATGTTTTTTGGCATCATAGTATGATTTTAGGGTGTCTATCCACATTTGGTATCTTGCAGGAATTCCAACAACATATCTACTAATTTGTTGCTCCATTTATTCACACTTTCAAATAAAACACCTTAACTATGAAGATAATTTAGAAATGCAGTGCAACTAGGAAAAAGTTCTTGTTCAGCCTCTTTTATCAAATCTTTAAAATCTTGTGGTGGGTTCTTGATCAAATTAGCAGTAGAATCAGTTGATCCTTCTAATCTAGGTAAATTGTCCCTTAACTTCTCCAAATCTCTCACCATGTCAAGCATTCCATCATCAACTACCGTTTCATTCTGTGTTGTTCAATTATCAAGGTCAACATCACTTGGAGTACTAATATCACTACTTCTAGAATCTTAAAGTCAAGCCTTTCTCATCTTGTATAGTCTTTGTCTATTCCTGGATGTAATAAATGACTTTTAACCTCATCCTGACTTTTAATGTAGTTATTCAAACAATTCTCATAGAGGACAATGAATGTCATATTCTTTGCCCATATGTTGTTGAACAAAGTGCATGAACGAGTTAACATCGTTGACATGCTTGTCTGAGAATTTTTTAGCCGTCATCCAACTTTTGTCCATTTTGGGAACACCTATAAGAATGTCTAGATCAATTTGGTAAGATATGATAATAGTTAAAAGGCACTAGTTAAAAGTTTAAAAGTAGCGTAACTAATAAACAATTATATAGAATATTAGTTTAAACATACCATTGATACAGAATATTAGTTTTAAACATACTGCGGAGGTGAATTTAACTCATGAATCAACTCTCAAATGGAAGCTTTTATGCTTTTATGAATTGGTTATGTGACTAGAAATATTTAATTAAGAGAGTAATATTTTCTTGGGAGAATTGAATAATATGCATGAGCATATAGGGGACCATAAACTTGTATAGTCATAGTGATAGAGGGCATATTACTTTCATACCATGGAGACTTTCATACTTGTATAGTCAAGTCTGTTTTGGCTTAAGGGGTATTTAGGAGTAATTTTTGTTCTTAATCATACCATAGTTTCTATGAGAACCCTAGAAAAAAAAAATTTCAATTAAGAGCACCATTTAATTAACCAGTGCATTATTTCTCCCAAAGTACTTAATTTCGTATGTATTGCATGGTTTAATTTAGGATTTCATTTTTCATGTTTTATATGGGCAAATGCATGAAACTTATGTGGGAATAAGTGGGTCTAATTTGCATTAAGTTTGATGGCAATTAGAGATATCATCCAATTCATGGCCAAGATTTAGCCACTTGTCAACCATCCTTAACCCCTTGACTTAAGACTTCTATTTAAACCTTCCATTTCAAAATTGAGACTAAATTTCCCTCTTCTCTTCTCTCTCTTGGCGGCTACATGAAGAAAAACCAAAACAACAAGCTAGAAATTGGTGCTTTTAGTGAAGGAAAAAAACAGCTTTAGGTAAAATCCAACCTAGATTACCACTTAAACCTCAAGTTTTGTTGCAAGAAGTGAAGCTCCTTGGTGGTTTTCCTCACTCTTCTAGTAAGGTAAAACCTCTCTTATCTACATTTTAATGAGTCTTAAATTCTAAGAGGATGTTAGTTAGACATAATTAATGTGCTTATGGTCGTTTGGAAGGAAGGATTATGGAAGGAAATCTTGAGTTTGATAAGTAGAGTTTGGGTTTTTATTGTAGGCTGCCAAGTGTTTGATGAATTGTTTGTTGATTTGTGATGCCTTGATGATGGAGTTAATTGCTGTTTTAGCATGTTAAACACCTTGTTAAGTGATGGAAATGACTTTAAAGAATTGATTGAAGAAAATGTTCTAAGGCAGAATTTTCGCAGGAAATCAGAAATGAAAATCATTCCACTTCCTGAGATTACTGTTGACTGTAGAAAATGAACTAGTGCCCTAACCTTATACCGTTAGAAAGCTCTATGAACCTAGTTTTAAACGCCGCTGACGGAGCTTGATTTCGATTTTCCTTCGTTGAGTTATGGCTGTTTTCGAGACTGCTCGGCCAACCTGTCACTAATCTGGCAGTTTTCTTGCGACTCAGATTTGTCATTTTGACCGAATAAGCATGAATTGATATCGACCTCTTCATGAAAGTTGTGGGGCTATTCTTAGCTTGAAGCATACATATAGTACTATCAGCCTTATTTTTTAATATGGAAAAAGAGGGAAAGATTTCCATTTTTGTTGGTTTTTGAAAAAGAAAGGAAAAGGGGTCATGGGACTATAAAATCGACGGTTTGGACCAAAACAAAGTCTAGAAAGGTTTTTTAGAAAAAAGTTTGGAGTATTAACCACTTGGTATGGAGTTTAGGTGTACCAAGTCACCAAAAGATTTTAGTTAATGAAAATAAACAAAGAAAAACCCTTTTAGGCGACTCAGGTCTTTGAAACTAGAGAAAAGGTTGGGGTCCGCGGTTGAAAGAAGGGGAGGCAAAGATTTGATGTTACTCGTCTCTAAGGCACCCTTCTAACCTAGCAAAGCTAGTTGCAAGATTTAGTTGAAAATTTCCTAATTCTAACTTTAAAACTTATCACATTTGGATGTTGTCTATATGGATGCAAAACCTAGACCTAATGTTGGATCGAGGGGCAAAATGTCTCCTTGAAGTGTGATTGGAATTGATCACATTAGTTGTGTCATCAATTTTGATCCCTCGAAGGAGGTCCGAAAAAATGCAAATGATGAGACTTCGAATGAGCGGAAAGTAGGGTTTTCAAAATTGCAATTTTTTATAAGATATTAAGAGAAAAGAAGTTGGGTTTTGAAAGGTCAATTTTAAAGTGCAAAGAGAATTTGAATTTCAAAAGATGCAATTTTAAGAAAATGATTTTTGACTTTGAATTGCTAAAACATGAAGAAGAAAGTTGATTTTTAAAGAATGAATTTGATAAGCGTTTAAAATAATGCACATGTATGTCCTAAAGAGGAAAATGCAACATAATGGGTGGGGGACTAAATTCATGACTTTAATTCTTCCTTTTCATAGAAGGAAATAAAGCGTGCTAAGGCTAAAGCTATACTAGCTCTTTTCCTAATTCAAGGGAATGCCTTAAATGCACTAATCTAATAAAAGAAAACTAAATGATGATGTTTACATACGGGATGGGAGAATAGTGACATACAAAATGGGAAAGAAACTCTAAAGTGAAAAGTTTGTGAAATTTGTATCTAATGCATGAACGGCGTTTAAGGGTCTAGCATTGGACTAGCCCTCGTCAAAAGGTTTTCACTAACATTGGATTAGTGAGAAATCGAAGGGGAAGGCCACAACTAGCGTTGGACTAGTGCGGTGACGTCAATATATTTACACCATAAACATGTAGACATGATAATAAAGCAAATAAACACATAGAACACATAAACACATAACACATAGGCATAATATCTAAATTCAAAACCCTAGGAAAGCAAATAAACACATAATCATGCAAGCATGCAAAATAAGCATATAAAAACTAATTATTACACTGGGGAAATCTAAATACATTCTAAGGGGGGAAGAATTCGGAATAATAATCTAACTATTACATCTTCTAGAATAAATACACTTTTGCCAAAATTAAACCTATCTATTACAACTTGGCATCCAAAGCCTCAAATAATTTACTCAACAATTAAATAACATAAATAAAGACTAGACATGAATAAAAAAGGAAAGCGTAATTTAAAACATGCAAAATCATGCAAAAACACATAATAAGCACATAATAGGGAAAGAAGTTACCATCCCTTGATGTGAGGCCTTAGTTGAATCCTTAAATGATAGGGAATGATTATCTAAGACTCAATGTCAACAAAGGGATCAAGGTACCAATTTAAAGGAAAAATCAATCAAAATACAAAGAAAAGGTATCTAAGCAGTTACGCAAGTAAGCAGATAATACTAGGAAATAGAGTAAGATTACGGAACAAGAGAGCAGGAAATATCAACGAGAATACAAAAGCAGAGAGGTTACTGAGCGGATGAAGCAGCGGACAAAGCAGCATAACCACGGTCAGCGTTACAGACAAAATCAAAGACCGAGAGGAAGCGGTGGAAGCGGACTTCAGACGGCGTGGCGATCAGCGTCTCTTCCATCTTCAAAATACCAGGAAGATTGCTTCAGTTTTGAACAATATCACAGATAAAATCCTCGAGGCAAGGGGATGATTTAAACATCAAACACCAGCATTCGGATCATGTCAGAACAAGCTAAAATCGAAGAAACGCCAAATCTTAAGCATCAACATCATCAAATAGACAAAAAGGGGAAGGAAAGAACTGTCGGGTAGAAGCGGAGGAGGTTCTGCGGGCCTGCGTAACATCCAGCGTTTCTTCACATCTTCAAGTATTCAAAGCAAGCGGATCGTTGCAGTAACCAACATAGAGGTCAGCGTTTCTTCACAACTTCAAACATTCAAGAGGAAGCGGACCGTTACTTGAAGTTGTCCGCGCAAGTAGTCCGCGTTTCTTCACATCTTCAAAGCGAAGAACATTTTTCCAGAAATTTCTCGGGAATCCTGACATCATCCGCGAAGCATCAAGCGTCTAATTTTAAGCGTAAAACAAGTTTACTAGCCTTACCAAGGTTTTATAAACACAACATGCTCATATAACAGTGATAATCATCATCAAATATCCCAAACTAAAGAAAAACTACTCAAGACCTTGGTTCCACCAAAGGTCCAAATCTCAGGATAATTTTACGATCAAAAGCGGTAAATAGAGTATAAGCATGCTACAGAATGGAAGCTTGAATAAAAACCGAAGGAAGAGGCCAAAATTCCAAGAATAATCTCCTCAAGTGTGAAACCCTAGCTTTTCTTTTCTTCTTTCTTTTCCTTTTTCTCTCTAATTCCCGACCCTTTTTCTCTTTTTTTCTCTCTCAAAGCTCTCTAATTGCCTCTTTTCTCTGATTTCTCACCTCCTTTGCTAAACCCTAATCTAGGCTATTTATAGCCACCAAACCTAGAACTAAGGGTTTTGATGTTCTTGGGATGAGGTGAGCTAATTTTGAGCGTTAGATGAGTTGTTAGGGGTTAGGGGTGAGTTGGGGAATGTTTAAATAGGTTTCTTATCGTTCAAGTATCGAATACAGGCGGAAAAGGGTGATCAAACTTACGGAAAATCCAGCGTCATTTTTTTTAGTTTACGTCGGGGTTCACAGCGGACTAGATTCTGTGACCTCATCATGCTTGGTCCGTGTTTTTTGACTTTTTTTCAAACAAAACCTACAAAAATGAGAAAAATATGTTAGAAAATTCAAAGATAAATAACTAAACATTAATAGATAAAAACATAGAAAACAAAAGAAATAGTCAAAATTTGGTGTCCTGACTTGCCTCTTTAATGCGAGTTTGAAGAAACTCTAGACAAACGTGAACCTAAATGCTTACAGTTTTTGGTTGCATCGAACCATTGTAAACAAGAGGGAATATTATGTTGCCAAATTTCAAACAAACAATGCATAATGTGACCGAACTTCGGTAGAGTTGCCTCGATATCTCGACATGAGAATCGGGTCAAGCGTGGTTCAAACAAATGAACCGTGATGAAATGAGTCACTTGAAACTTGTAAAATTCGAGCGGAGATAGAAGGGTGCCGTGGTGAGACTCCTGACAATTTAAATTTGAAGAAGGGATAGAAGGGTGCAGTGAGGCTGAGACTCAGAAATTTAAAGAATGAGAGATAGAAGAGGTGCAGTGAGACTTCATGAGAATTTAAGTGAAGAATGGGGATAGAAGGGTGCAGTGGGAGGCTGAAACTCCTGTGAAATTTAAATTGAAGCGAGGGGATAGAGGGTGCAGTGAGAGTGAACAAGAACTGATAGAAATTTAAGTGAAGCAGGGGGATAGAAGGTGCAGAGGCAAACAGCAATATGAAATTAAGTGAAGCGAGGGGGATAGAAGGTTACTGGCGAGAGCAGGCAAACAAAATAAAATTCTTTCAAATTCAGGTGGGATTGGACAAGCTGAATGACTAAACAAACTATTGAGTGGGATTGGACAGAACTGAATGACTAAAGAGTGGGATTGGACGAGCACTGAATGACTAAAATAATCTGATTGATGGGATTGGACCCGAGCACGAATGACTAAAAGAAACTATTGATGGGATTGGACAGAGCGACTAAAGAAAACTAATTGATTGGGATTGGACCAGCACGAATGACTAAAGAAAAACTATTGATGGGATTGGACAGAACTGAATGACTAAAAAAAACTATTGATTGGGATTGGATCCAAGCACGAATGACTAGATGAAAACATAAATCTTTGGGTTGCCGGACTTTGAAAAATAAAACACAAGTTGTTCAAACAAGATAACTGTAGAATGCAAGTAATGATGCACTCGATGAAATGGTGCAATTCTAATTTTTGATTTTTCTTGACTTGAAAAGCAAGTGATTGATAGGAACAATGACTTTTTCTTTTTTTTTCTTCTCTTTCTTTTTTTCTTCTTTTTTTTTTCCTTCTCTTCTTTTTTTTTTCTTTTTTTTTTCTTCTTTTTCTCTTCTTTTTTTTTCTTTTTTTTTCTCTCTTTTTTTTTTCTCATAAATTGATAAATTTTGAAAAATTGAAGAGTGTAACTGAACCCTTTCTTCTGCAGGGTTGGAACAAATCCACACGTGTTGCCATCGTCTTGATCTGCAAACCTTTTTCGGCAAAAATTAATCTTGAATGCATTATCAAAATTGGAGAGCACTTCTCTCAAAACAAAATTACCCGATGTCAAGCGAATCGTTAACCGCAAAAGTCATGAAATATTAACCAATTAGTCCATGGAAATTCAATTCCTCTTCTTCTTTTTTTTTTTAATCATAAAGTGTAAAAACTCTTGTGATCACATTGTTGACCATTAAATGACTAAAGCGTAAGAAAATCATGCAATGAAACACATTCATGAGATATTCATGCTTGTGAAACATTGCTTGTTTTCAAGTGATAGGAAATATTCATCAAAACAAGTTATGGGATTAGAAATAAACCATGCGATTTTGGAAATCAAATCCTCATAAACCAGGGCAAAACATTATTATGCAATTATTCAATTTGCATCAAATACTCATAATATCAAGTAAAAGAGAGACAATTATACCTCAATTTTAACAATTCAAATTTGATTTCTCACTTTCACCAAATTTTGCAATCAAACGACTCATATAGTCAATTCAAGCTTGCCTTTTCCATATTTTCTCAAATTTTACTGCTAAAAAAAAGATTTACTGAAACACTTCCTCTTATTCAAATTGCAAAATGTCTTTTGGCAAAATCAACACTTTTAGGTGAAGACTCCCGGTTACTCGACATATGCCTTCTTGCTCAAATAGTAAAGATGTCTTTTGACCACGAAAATCAACACTTTTAGGTGAAGATTCCGGTTACTCAACATTTTACTTGTTCAAACTGCTTTGCATACTCATAATTCAAGCACCGTTTTACGCGAAAGTTAACATTGGTAGATGCTAAACCTCCGGTTACTTAGTACTAGAATCATTGGAGTAGAATTTTGGTTCTCACTTTTGCTACTTTTTCTTGCTTTGCTTTTTTTTTTTTTTTTTTTTTTTATATCAAATGGAAAAGGATCATTTGCCAACAATATCAATCATTTTCTTGTAAAATCCAATAAAAGAAGAGATCTCATTTAATAGGAAAAAATTCGAGGCATAATTTTCTCTATTTTACAAAACATACTTTCTAAAATGTCAATGTCTTAATCACATAACAATTATTTCCGAGTAAGATGGAAAAAGGATTTTTCATATCACACGGGCTTTTATTTCAAAAGGATGAAAACAATTGCAATCAAATTTCGAAAAACAAATCAATTTGTCAGGCAAATGTGCAATTTTTTTTTTTTTTGAAAAAATTCGGTAGAGTTTCCCCTATAACTAGATGAAAACTCCCTGCCAGCAACCCAAATTTTCAAATCACAATCAACACATATAAGCACATAAAAGCTAAATTTAAACAAATATACACATCCTCAAGCAATTTAACCAAAAGTATGTCTAACAGTTAAACGTAATCGAATACAAGATCAAACATAAAAGAGATAAAGCATGAGTAGAATAAAAAAGCAAATCATGGGGATCCATCATCCCAGCGGCTCCACCATCGCCTCCGGTGGTCTCAGGGATGGCTGCTTTCGGTGACTGAATCTGAGAGATGCACCTATCTGACCCGGTCGAGTACTCAAAGCCCGATCTGCTCCTCCATGCCCTTGAGAATTGAGCTGTGTCTCCATGCGATCCCATCTCGATCATGCGGGTGAAATCCTCCCGAGTATCCATGACGGTCGCCATCAGGGCAGTGGTGGTGGTGGTGGTGGTGGTCGGAGCGATGAGCCGACCTCTCTCCCTCTGTCTAGTAGCTCTGCGGGTGGCTCTCGTCGAGGCGAGGCGATGTCGATACATCTATATGTAGGTCCTTGACAATCAATCTTTGAGCTTCGACAGCCTCGGGGGGAGTAGGTGGGATAGCGGGGGAATCACTCTCACACTGTGGAGGAGAGTGAAATAAGTGGAAACCGAAATGGAATGATGTGGGCGTCCTCGCCGTCGTCGATATGACGATAATGATGTTGACAGGGAATGCGGGCAAATGGTGAGTCGACCGTGGAACATCGATCTAAAAGTATAGATCGTTCCTCACTCCCGCAGCGCTCTTCTTGGGATGACATTGTGGGCGGGGTGTATAAAATAGCTGGTGGCGTTTCTTTGGAAAAGATCGAGCCAGCCGTCGGCTCAGGGACCGGAACTCCTCATATGCGACTCAAATCGGCGCCATGGCGTGTGAGGGATCCCACTCCGGTCGGTGGCGAGAAGTCCTTCTTCAAATCAATGGTGGACCTAGTCTTTGCACCCGATTAATGCGAGCTATAGTGCTCGGGTGATCTCAATCGGACTCCTCTAACGAGGTCTCAATCCTCTCTCCAGCTGTGCCCTTCTTGTCCTCGATGTTGCATAGAACTTCGCGGACCAAGTCGAGGAAAATCTGAGTAGAGCGATGCAGAATGGGGGCCAGCCCGATCTTTCGGCGGAAATGTCGGTGGGCAGCGTCCACTCCGAACTATGTGTAGCTCATATCTGAGAAGTCTATGCTCTCCGAGCGATACCACTCTTGGTTCTCCTTAGAGGAGAGCAGGGTGATCAAAATCTGGCGGTGGAGGTTGTTTTGTCGCCTCTCTTCCCTGCATGGCGTCTCGGCTCACTCTCCTCACTTTGTGCGGAGGTGGCTCGACCAACTTGCCTTGCGTGCTTTCGTGACATAGTACACGAAGGATAATTTTAGATGATTACAATTTTGACAAATCGACCGGTAAATATATAAACAAATTAGAAATTCTTGGAAAATACCCTAAAACAAAATTCCTAAAACACGAAATTCAAACAACTTCTACAAAGCCCCAAAAGAAACAAAATTCTAAAGATTTCAATTAAATTCACAAAATGTAGGAATTTCAAAATTTTTTTTTAATCCACGATTACCTGAGAACAAAGAGTGCAATAATTCAACAAATTTTCCAAAATTTCAGAAATTTTAACAAGACCTATGGAAAAATCTCAAGAATTTTACAACAAAATAAAGTTTCTAAAAAAAAATCAATAAATTTCACAAAATCATTTAAATTCCTAAAATCTAAGAACTCAGCGAAATTCCACACAAAACCTAAAGTTCAACAATTCCTATAAATTACAAAACTTCAACAATTGATTAGTTGTGGAAATTCAAAACTCCCAATTTTTCCATAAATTTTCACAAAAATCAACAATTCACTAATTTTATCCAAAATCCTATAAAAATACAACAATCAAAAGAATTGGTGATTTCTAATTTTCACATTAATTCTACAACGATTGCAAAAATCCATAAAATTCCAAACAAGACTAGAAATTTCAACAAGTTCCAAATTAAACAAAATTCTACAATTTCTACATTTGACCACACAAGCGTGTTCAATTTTAATCTAACAATCCTATCAAACCTATTAATTAACAATATAAAATTAAACTTCAGAAATTGACACAAATTAACACAATTTGAATAAATAATAAATAAACGAATAAAATAAAACAAAAATCACCAACATTTATAAACAAAAAAATTCGTATAAATTTCCATCAACAATTCACAAATTTTATTGAATTTAACGAAAAATCCACACAAAAATACGAAAATTCAACTACTCTTTAAAAACTACAAAGATTTCAACAATTCAATCGACAATTCACAAATTTTATCCCAATTTCTATAAAAAGTACAAAGATCAAAGAATTCAGTGATTTCTAATTTTCACTCTAATTTTACACTAGTGCAAAAAATCACACAAAATTCCAAATAGGACTAGAAATTTCAACAAGTTCCAAATTAAACAAAAATTCTACAATTTCTACATTTGACCACTCAAACATGCTCGATTTTAATCTAACAATCATATTCAACCTATTAATTAACAATACAAAAATTAAATTCACAAATTAACAAAAATTACACAATTTAAATAAATAATAATTAAACAAATAAAATAAAACAAATAAAATAGATAAATGGCTCATCAACATCTCTTAATCACATAAACAAGTCTAACAATCATTAGAAACAACAACAATAAACATTATAATTAAAACAGAAAAATGCGAAAAAAAAGGAAAAAAATGAATTTTGAAAATTCAAAAGATGTAATTTAGTTAGGATTTCTTACATAATCCGTGAGTGGAGTGTTTGAGGAGTGAAATGATGCAAGAAGCCCCAAAACAAGCACAAATTGACCCCAATTGACGGTTTAGTTTGAAAAACAACCTCAATCCAGAACTTTTGATGTGTTTTCGTGATGTTTTGTTGGGATGAAAAGGTTCTAAGAAGCCTAGGGGATGTTACGGTGAAGAAATATGGAAGAAAACGGATTCGAGGATTTGGGTGAGTTCGTGGAGTGGGAAAAGGAAAAGCGGTGAAGAAGACTTGGCTTCAGCTTTTGAGCTTCCCCAGGAAATAGAAACCGGTGAAAGCACTTTCAGCGTTCTGGTCCAGCGTTACCATATGAATCTGAAATCTTGTCAAAGAGGTAGCGGGATGAAGCTGAGTCACTCAGCGTAACACTACTGCGTTCGTTCAGGAAAAATGAAATAAACAAAAGCCGTGAGGAAAGCGGAACAATCCGCATAAGACTCAGCGTTACGCTCGAAGATATGAATTTCAAAGCAGCGGGGAAGCGGATTAGCCATAGCGACCCGCGTTACTTCTCAGAGGATATGCATTTGTGAAGAAACGCGGGATGGTCCACGTAACCATCCGCGTCACTAAAAAAATTTTTTTTTTTCATTTTTTATTTCAATTTTCCTTTAAGCATTTGCCCTATTTTGATCAACCAAAAATTTGCCTCAATAAAAAAGAATGCCCCAATTTAGTTAATGGAGAACTTGCTCAGTTTTATCCAATAAAATTGGCTCTAATGTAATAACCAACAAAATTTGCCCCAGTTTAATCAAATAAAACATTGTTTCAGCGGGCCATTAAAAAAATTCTCTTCTTCTAAATCAAAACCAATTTGTTAGAGTCGGCCTCCTTGAAATTGATAGGCTATGCCATCATCTTGAAATGTAGTGTTATTGATTTTTATTCATGCTTGATCTTTGGATCTGCAAAATTTAGCTCATGCTTCTTGTGGATCTCGACCATGAATACCGCACAAAATAGGGGACTTACAAAACATGATGTGCACTTGAATTCTCAAACAGTTACCTTTTTATTATCATTACAATGAGGCTGCTCAAAAAATATGCCAACTTACCAAAAGCTAAATTTTAAGTAGCAAATTTAAAGACGTGTTATTTGACCCTTGGGTATGCCCAAAAAATACATCATAGAAATGTTCCAAAAAAGAGTTTTCTCTCTCCTCTTTTTTTTTTGTTGTTTTTTTTTAAATATTGACCCATTTTTCTCGTAGATGCTCTGAGCTTGTGTTTCCCAAAATGAATTCTCCATAGTTTGCATCGCAGAATTTATCCAAGAATCAAATAACACTTCTAATCTTCAAAACTTTATTAGATCAAGAAAATGTTTCTTTCTTATCAGCATACATTTTATGAATGCAAGGGAGGGGAAAAGAAAAAAAAACTTGGAGTTAGTAAGCGAGCGCAAAACCGGTATGCATGTCCTATGGGGAGCCACTTTTATGCCAAGGGTGACCTACCATGAAAATGCAATCCTCTGGGGTATGCACCATACAATACCTGATGGGTCCGATCTCTTCACTGATATGTGATTAGTAAAACAATCTAGAGGATCGACCAAAAGAATATGTGATACTTGATGCATCACGAGGACAAAGTCCGAATGGATTTATTACTTTAATTGATATGTGAAGAGAGGTTAAAGGTTAATTTGGCATGAAAAGAATTATTCTCGAAGGAATTTTAGTGCCTTGGCTAGTCTTGAGTGAAACATGGATCTAAATGGATTGGACGGGATCGATAGTTTACCCAAAAGTCGACTGGGTTTATTGTTTACTTTGTAACTCCACATCTCCATTTTATTTACAACACACTAGCCCATAAGCCCTCTAAAATCAAGATTTGGCCTTGATAAAATCGTTATCTCAACAATGAGAAATTATTTGTGACCTTTTTTGATTTAGTGTCCTTATGCATGGGATTTTACCAATTTTGATAAAATGGCCAAAAAATGATTACTAGAGGTTTATATTCTAGCATGTGAAGGTCACTCCATATCTTTGGTGCCATCATGGAAGGATCGGGCCCTACCTTACCTTGTGCACTACCCCTTTGGATGTTACTAAAACATAAACATGCAAGTCTCATTGGATTATATATCCGAGACACAAGGATGGTTTATTCCTAACATGGGATTCCCTATGCGGCATTCCCTCTATGGTTTATGCATGATGCCAGTTTATTAAAGCAAGTAAAGATGCACAATGAAACATGGCCTATAGGAGCCCCATTTGAATGTCGGGGTAAGCCTAAAAGTGATATGCAATTACAACTTGAATGCAAAATATAAATTTAAACGTGCAATAGCCTATCTAGAAGGATGGCTTGTCTTAAAAGAGCGCCAAGACTCTTATTTTCTATAGTTTGTGAAATGCAAGAAAGGGAAGACAATAAAAAGTTAGTTTAATCAACAGATATCACATAACACGTTGGATCAACAAATTGCACAAAAATAAAGAGGGGTGAAATCCCTCCTCTCGTGTCTAGTGATCCTTAATAGGGTAAGGTAGACTCTCCCTAGGCAATTCTAACATGGATGCATGAGGTTGAGCTCACTAATGTATCTAGACTTCGATAAAGGTTACAGGCTCCCAAACCTTGGACCAAAGGCAAAGGTCATCAATCCAAATGCCCCAAGTCGGTGGTTGGTGATCCCTAGACATTGCTACGTGCGTCGTGCCACGGCCACATGTCCAAGTGGATCGATCCTAATCCTAATAGGGAAGAGTGGCGTGACAAGCCACTAAAAGTAAAAAAAGTAGGGTCAAAGTAAAATACATATGCACGTATGAAAGTGATTCCTTTTGAGAGGAGAGATTCAAACATCAAACATTTTCGAGGCTCTAGGGTAGAGGCATACCCCCCCCCAAATGCAAGGTGCGGTACAAGTAAATAAATAAACAATAATTCATTCATCATGTACGCGATGTGTAAGGAGTGATTTGCACGGGAAAACCCTAAAAGAGAAAAGAAAAGAATGCAACCTAAAACATCCAAATGTGATATGTAAGAAAGTTAGAAAAAAGAAATAATCAACTAAATCAAGTGCTTCGGACCCTCTTAGGAAAGTCCCGATTAGTTAAGCTGTCATTTTTTTGATATGGAAAAGGGGAAAGATTTCCATTTTGTTGGTTTTTGAAAAGGAAAGGAAAAGGGGTCATGGGACTATAAAAATTCGACGATTTGGACCCAAAAACAAAAGTCTAGAAAAGGGTTTTTTAGAAAAAGTTTGGAGTCGCCACTTGGTATGGAGTTTTAGGTGTACCAAGTCACCCAAAAGATTTTAGTTAATGAAAATAAACAAAGAAAAACCCTTTTTAGACGACTCCAGATCTTTGAAACTAGAGAAAAGGTTCGGGGTCCGCGGTTGAAAGAAGGGAAGGCAAAGATTGATGTTACTGCGTCTCTAAGGCACCCTTCTAACCTAGCCAAAGCTAGTTGCAAGATTTAGTTGAAAATTTCCTAATTCTAACTTTAAAACTTATCACATTTGGATGTTGTCTATATGGATGCAAAACCTAGACCTAATGTTGAATCGAGAGGGGCAAAATGTCTCCTTGAGATGTGATTGGAATTGATCACATTAGTTGTGTCATCCAATTTTGATCCCTCGAAGAGGTCACGAAAAAATGCAAATGATGAGACTCGAATGAACGGAAAGTAGGGTTTTCAAAATTGCAATTTTTTATAAGATATTAAGAGAAAAGAAGTTGGGTTTTTGAAAAGGTCAATTTTAAAGTGCAAAGAGGAATTTGAATTTCCAAAAAGATGCAATTTTAAGAAAATGGTTTTTGACTTTGAATTGCTAAAACATGAAGAAGAAAGTTGATTTTTTAAAGAATGAATTTGATAGCGTTTAAAATAATGCACATGTATGTCCTAAAGAGGGAAAATGCAACATAATGGGTGCGGGGGACTAAATTCGTGACTTTAATTCTTCCTTTTCATAGAAGGAAATAAAAGCGTGCTAAGGCTAAGAAGCCATACTCGCTCTTTTCCCTAATTCAAAGGGGAATGCCTTAAATGCATTAATCTAATAAAAAGAAAACTAAATAATGATGTTTCGCATACAGGATGGGAGAATAGTGACATGCAAAATGGGAAAGAAACTCTAAAAGTGAAAAATGTGTGAAATTTGTATCTAATGCATGAACGGCGTTTAAGGGTCTAGCATTGGATTAGCCCTCGTCAAAAGGTTCTCACTAACATTGGATTAGTGAGAAATCGAAGGGGAAGGCCACAACTAGCGTTGGACTAGTGCGGTGATGTCAATATATTTACACCATAAACATGTAGACATGATAATAAAGCAAATAAACACATAGAATACATAAACACATAACACATAGGCATAATATCTAAATGCAAAGCCCTAGGAAAGCAAATAAACACATAATCATGCAAGCATGCAAAATAAGCATATAAAAACTAATTATTACACTGGGGAAATCTAAATACATTCTAAGGGGGGAAGAATTCGGAATAATAATCTAACTATTACATCTTCTAGAATAAATACACTTTTGCCAAAATTAAACCTATCTATTACAACTTGGCATCCAAAGCCTCCAAATAATTTACTCAACAATTAAATAACATAAATAAAGACTAGACATGAATAAAAGCAAAGGAAAACGTAATTTAAAACATGCAAAATCATGCAAAAACACATAATAGGGAAAAGAAATTACCATCCCTTGATGTGAGGCCTTAATTGAATCCTTAAATGATAGGAATGATTATCTAAGACTCAATGTCAACAAAAGGGATCAAGGTACCAATTTAAAGGAAAAATCAATCAAAAATACAAAGAAAAGGTATCTAAACAGATTCTGCAAGTAAACAGATAATACTAGGAAATAGAGTAAGATTCTGGAACAAAAGAACAAGAAATATCAACAGAATACAAAAACAGAGAGGTTACGCGGATCAGAAACGCGGACAAAGCCGCGCAACACAGTCCGCGTTACAGACAAAAATCAAAGACCAGAGGGGAAACGCGGACTCAGCCGCGTAACAGTCCGCGTCTCTTCCCATCTTCAAAATACCAGGAAGATTGCTTCCAGTTTTTCAGACAATATCACAGATAAAATCCTCAGAGGCAAGGGGATCGATTTAAACATCAAACACCAGCATTCAGATCATGTCAGAACAAGCTAAAATCGAAGAAACGCCAAATCTTAAGCATCAACATCATCAAATAGACAAAAAGGGGAAGGGAAGAACTGTCAGGGTAGAAACGCGGGAGGTTACGCGGACTGGCCTGCGTAACATCCCAACGTTTCTTCACATCTTCAAGTATTCAAGCGAAGCGCGGATCGTTACAGCAGTAACCATAAGAGGTCCGCGTTTCTTCACAACTTCAAACATTCAAGAGGAAGCGGACCGTTCGCGAAGTTGTCAGCATAGTAGTCCGCGTTTCTTCACATCTTCAAAACGCGAAGAACATTTTTCCAGAAATTTCTCAGGAATCACAACAGCATCATCACAGAAGCATCAAACGTCTAATTTTAAGCGTAAAAACAAGTCTACTAGCCTTACCAAGGCTTTAGAAACACAACATGCTCATATAACAGCTGATAATCATCATCAAATATCCCAAACTAAAAGAAAAACTACTCAAGACCTTGGTTCCACCAAAAGGCCCAAATCTCAGATAATTTTACGATCAAAAACAGTAAATAGAGTATAAGCATGCTACCTGAATCGGAAGCTTGAATAAAAACCGAAGGAAGAGGCCAGAAATTCCAAGAATAATCTCCTCAAGTGTGAAACCCTAGCTTTTTCTTTTCTTCTTTCTTTTCCTTTTTTCTCTCTAATTCCCAGCCGTTTTTCTCTGTTTTTTTCTCTCTCAAAGCTCTCCTAATTGCCTCTTTTTCTCTCAGATTTCCCACCTCCTTGCTAAACCCTAATCTAGGCTATTTATAGCCACCCAAACCTAGAACTAAGGGTTTTGATGTTCTTGGGATGAGGTGAGCTAATTTTGAACGTTAGATGAGTTGTTAGGGGTTAGGGGTGAGTTGGGGAATGTTTAAATAGGTTTCTTATCGTTCAAGCATCGGAAATACAGCTGGAAAAGGGTGATCCAAGCTTCTGGAAAATCCGCGCGTCATTTTTTTTTCGTTTCTGATTAGGTTACGCGGACTAGTTACGCGGCCTCATCCGCGTAACTGGTCCGCTTTTTTGACTTTTTTTTTTTTTTTTCAAGCAAAACCTACAAAAAATGAGAAAATATGTTAGAAAATTCAAAGATAAATAACTAAACATTAATAGATAAAAACATAGAAAACAAAAGAAATAGTCAAAATTTGGTGTCTACAAGTACACCCCAATCCGATAAGTGTGGCCATAGTTATGATCCAACTTCTGAAGGGCGGCAAAGCTGTCACTCTTAAATCTTCACTTGTGAATCCTCATTCTGCACTTTCCACTTTTCTTGGTTCATTATGCCTTTTTTCCGCGCCATAACCTACTTGACTCATTGTTCTCCTGTAAATATGACATTTTCCCTTGTTATACACCCTTGATTTGAACTTGATACATTGTGACGGTTTGGATTAGCGATCTAAGTGACGATTAGCATGTGCATTTTAGTTGACCTAAGTTTGGGATAGCCAAGCCTAAATGTCTCTTATTTGCTTGTTATTAGGCCTTGACGGTGGACGAAGGGAAATCTCGGAGTAGATACTTAAAGTTGTTTTGAGTACAAAGGTGAGCGTTCCAATGCTTGTTTACTTGTTAAATGTGACTAGTTGGATTGTCTGATCTTGACCTACTTGATTACGTGAACTACTTGAAATCTGTTGGCTTGGACACTCTCTTGTGTTAATATGATCGAGACGAGTGCGTACTTTATCACACTCGATCTCTTTTTCTTGAACTATATATCCTTGATATCGTGATACTTGTGGATTTGGCCCTTGCTTATATTTGATCTGTGAGTCGTTTGGGTAATATCCCATCGACTAATCTGTTTAGAAGCTTGTTTACCTATGCTTGTTAACTGTGCCTGTGAAATGGCTACTTGTGTGATATCACAAGAGCTAATCTTGTTATCAGTTCCTGGGACTCGTGATCGGAGTCCACCCCATCGGCCCATTGGTCGAATCGAGCCAGTTAGGGCTTGGTCGAGGAGACTAATGATGCCCTTGGATCCTGTTTCTTGCTTTTGGTATACTCGAGTATTACCTCCTGTGTTGGTGTTTGGGTCCGGTAAGGTAGGAGAATCGGTGAACGGGAATGGCTGGTGAGTGGGGTTCTACTGGACATTAATTCTTGCATTTCCTTGGTTGACGGAGTGTCAACGGACTTGGATCAAGCTACTGCCGTGGAACTTGGCTCCTGAGAGCCACCTGTATCCTTTTATATTTAAATTGTTATTTAAGTGATCCTTGTGCATTGATCTTCCAGTAAGAGAAGCTTGAGTGCTGAATTCCTCGTGAGCACTGATCTCCGAGTCGAGCGGCTTGAGTAGTGCATGAGCACCATCTCCTGGTTGACAGTGCTACTGTGATCATCCCTGTACTCATACTTGAAATTCCAAATTTTATGCGGATGTGCTAGTGTGATTATTTATCAAAAGCTTTGTGGTGTAAATATGCTAATTGCTATTTTGCATGCCTGTCTTTTGGAACCTCACTGGGCTTTTAGCTCACCCTATTTTCCCCTTTTGTTTTCCTTAGCAGGGGGATTTGCTTGAGCTTAGGGTTGGAAGTACGTACGAGTAGTATAAGTTTTGTTGTTACTTTTGTGTAAGGGATGATGTACTAGTAAACCCTATCATGGATAAGTTTAGATGTTGGTCTTGTATCCTTAATTCCCTGATGAATTTTAAGTTTGAATGGTGGTGTTAAACTTATGTATCCATGTTGGGTGACTTTTGAATTTGGAAGATTTTAGTTTTATAAGTTTCGAGTTGTTGGTTTATATTGGCTATTGAGTCCTGGCGAGAGCTGGTCAGGCAGTCCGCTAACCCTTTTGGTTTGCCTTAAGGGAAGGTGGGGCTGTCACAGTTTCTATATGAGAACTTTATACTTTGGCATATTGTAGTTTTAGTTTCACTGCACAATCTAAAAATTTTTAGCACAGTTTATTGGGTACTACACACTCATGGTGGATTTTAGGCCCTCTAAGATGATAATTTTGTAGTGCTTCCTATATAGGCTTTTGAATATATGAAATGATATTTCCAATAGCACCAATTTCATTATTAATGAAACTTATGTATGATAAGAATTCTTAAAATTAAACCATAAGTGCAGGCTGATGCTATCAAGACTACATACTTGATTAAATTATACTACTTCCTGTCTTAGGAGTCTTAGAAATAATTGCCATTGGTTGTTCCTAAAACTAGATTCAGTGACCTTGTCATGTATATAAATATCTTGACCTATTTCCCTACCTATCTATTGAAATTAATGTTTGAACTAGATTGAAATATCAGACCTGGAGCACAGCAATTCCAAAGATATTGCAAAAACTAAAATACTAGACCTGGAGCAGAGCAATTCTTGAGATATTGCAAACTTATTGTCAGATATGAATGGATTCTGATTTGGATTGGACAATGATCATTTCATGAGATGTTATACTTTTATTGTAACTTCTGCTAATACAATTATAATAGTCATACAAACTCACCACCAGAATAATTTAGAATAACCACATTTGATAGCAAAAATTCTCATATCTCAAGCAAGCAATAAGCAAATAAAACTAGGGCCATTAACATATACTTATTGGTTCAAATTTAAGTCCATCATCTGACCAAAAACTAACAATTGAAACCAAGCAATATCCAATATTATTACATCTAGTAATTTACAAGTAGATAAGAAAGATACAAGAATATAATGGCTGGACGCCATCAAAATATAGATTGGTTAAAGTATTATTTTATTAGACATAGGGCAAGTAAACCAATAAGAAAAAGACTAGTTCTTTAGCATCACTTACCTCTACTGCAACCCATCTAAAAACATTCAAGAAGAAGAATGCTATTTAAAAGATAATGGTTGGCAAATCTCAATAGCAGAAAGATATTGTACTGGTTAATAGGGAAGTACAGCAGAAGGAGAATAGGCATATGTGAGAGAGGGCGTGTTGCTGCTGCCACTTGGTTGCTTCTACTAGAAAAGTCTTTCCTTAGTGACAAAATTAGCTCCAGAGAGGTTTGCAGGGAATGACTACCGGCGTGTAAGAAAAGTTATTCCTTAGTTTGCTGTAAAACTCTTAACCAGCGAAAGTGTAGAGGCGGAATTAGTTGTGGTGTACTGTATACAGATGCTACAACTTTTGGAGCTCTACGGTCCAACCCACTCAATTTGATCAAGTTGTACTCACAATTGATGAAAGAACAAGCAAGTTTCACCCAATAACCAATAGCCAGTAGCCCTAGTTAACACCATCACAATGTTTCATTAAAAAAAATAAAGATATGAATGTTATAGCCATTCTGACTTTGGAAGTTAAATAACTAGTCTTGATTCTTCTAAATTAATCATTGTTTCATCTCTTTGTCCTTGTATTTTCACTATTTTCTAAATTAATCATTATGACTTAAGTCTGCAATGAACTTTGAATTGGTCTAAATGGATACCCAGTTAAACCTATTTAATTGGTGAATAATGGTTGACTTGCCTTACCCATTTATATATATTTAAAAATAATTATACATTTTAACCCAATTCTTAATGGGTGTTAAATAGATAAATTTGAATTTCTTACTAATTTAATAACAATAAAATACTATTATTTCTTGTCAAACAACGTATAAAATGCATAATTATGTATACCCATACCAAATCTTAAATGGATTGATGCATCTTGACCCGTAATTTAAAGTCTCCAATTTCAACAAATTTCAAGGAATTAAAAGATATTAGTGTGCACTGAATTAAATTATTAAACTAAATTTCATCTTGTTTGTTTAATTAGTTAATTTTTATCACAAGCATAAACATCTCTATGTTTAGTTTTTCTCATCTCCATTTTTTATTACAAGATTGCTTATTGATCGTTGTCCTCAAGCTATTTCTAACATGACACGGTAATATAGTTCACACGATTTCATATTAACCACTATTATCATAATCCAAATTTAAGCGAATCATTGTTGGATCAACTTATTAACAACATGAACATAAATAGATTGGGTTGGGTCAACTCTAGGTTGGCATACTAACCATAAGTTTCCATTTTATAATAATAAAACACTATATAAACCATCTTGATAATTAATACTATTTATAACTATCAAATTTGGCTTCAAGATTATATTAATATTTTCAAACACTCATAATTTTTATATCTGATATTAAAACTTCAAAGTTATATTTTGCATAGAAAACTTCATTATGTGTAAAACGATAAGGTTAAATCAGATTATTGACAAAGTATTGAAAACTTGATTTTAGCTGCAAGGTTAATAATTCTTGAAATTTTTCTACCTCATGTTTAAGTCAATCCTTGAAATTATTCAAACTTTTTTCCTTTTTCTTTTTCTTCCCTCTAAGACTATTTTTGTTTACACACAAAAGAAATAGCATTCACTACAATATTGAACCACATTAACAAAAGAAAAATTATAGTTTTACAGGAAGACTAATAAAATCATTTAAGTTGAATAGGCCTTTTATAGAATTATCAAAGAATTTGGGAAGCATAAAATAATTACCAATGTGTACATGATGTATATATTTTGCTTATGCAATTACTAATGCGCATATGGCTAAGACATATAACAACTAAAAATGTACCCAAGGAAATTTACCAAGACTTAAGGAAAGTTTATTTCTCAAAAGGTTAATTTTGCCTTCTTTCATGTTTAGTTCCCTTGCATGCATTATATTCATAGGTTTGAACAAGCAAAACGATAAGGAAAGCCAATAAAATAGATATCTTCCATATAGATATCCGGCAAAAGAAGAAGAGCGGCTGTAGAACCCTCCCAAAATTTCGCGCCCAAATTTCAATCTTAAGAAGAAACCCATATCTTCCATATAGCTATATGACGAAAGTAAAAGAGGAGCTATAGAACCCTCCCAAAATTTCATGCCCAAATTCTAAATCATGAGAAGAAACCTATATAAAGAGAAAGAAAGTAACGCCATGCAAAGTGAAGGCTCTCTAGGTATATTTGTTTTTCTCCTCTTTGTCTCTCTGAAGATAAGTTCTTCACACATCACAAAGTATACTCGAGAGTTGAAGATAAGTTCCTCGAATCCAGTGACATGTATGTTCTATGATAACCAAGAATTGGTTTTTGATCCAAATATAGTGGGTTTGTTTCATAGTGGTTTTATAAGTTTTTCTTGTTAGGTTTTTTAATGATATGTCCTAGATCCTTACCTGGTTAAAAGAACATCAATCCCCAGTAATAAGAATAAAGGTACGTTCAATCATATCTAAGAATTGATGTGATGACTTCTCTTGTTTTTCACTCTGCCATGTTCCTAATTAATATTTTTATGCTATGGTCTAGAAGATCCTCTTCCCGTGAGTATTTTGTTTTCTAGGAGCCATAAATGTACATCCTTATGTTTAAAGTGGCAACTGTAAGGTGGTTGCTTTTTTATTTTTGACTAGTTTAATGGATAGTCTAATAAGTGTGATCGGGGATGAATTTGGAATTGAAAATTGCACTACTTACAATAGAAACTAAAAAAGTACACAGATGATGGTGGACTGTAGTTCATGATTGGAAGAATTATTTTTATAATTGATCATTATTATAATATTTGTGTCAGTAA
This sequence comes from Gardenia jasminoides, assembly GCA_013103745.1. Lineage (NCBI taxonomy): Eukaryota > Viridiplantae > Streptophyta > Magnoliopsida > Gentianales > Rubiaceae > Gardenia > Gardenia jasminoides. The sequence goes on from CM023104.1 coordinate 19,231,743, forward strand.
TTAAGTTTGACTGATAATACAAAAGCAACTAGCAGTGAAATACTGATTTTGTTGATGTTAATTATTTGGTACAGGTTCTAATAGCCTATTTATGCATGTTTAGTTGTCCTTGAATGGTTGTTTTTGGATATTCTCATGTGTGTGTGTGTGTGTGTTTTTTTTTCCTTAAATGAGAGGTCTTAAACGTGAAACCTCTCACTAATACTTTCTCTCCTGTTCTACCCAACCCATCCATCTCCTATTCTGATATGATTATTGTCATGATAGTAATAAGTAGGATTTATTTATATGTGCCGACACACCTTTAGTTTTGCATGCATGTTAATTTTGTTCAATTGCCATTTCCAATTTTATGTATTGAGTCTGAATCTAGAGGCCTATGTTAAATTATCATATTTTCTTCTTTTAATGGTTTAAGTTTGCATTAAGTTGTAGTATGTCTTTTTCTACCAAAGTACATAGTACCATGGGGTTGCTTTATTGAAAAACTGAATGATATCTTGTGAAGGGGAAACCATCTTTGCATCAATTAATTTGATCCTTCTGATGATGTCAGTAGATAGAAACCTGAAGGCCGAGGCCTTCTTTTTAAAATTTCTGAAACTAAACGATTAATACTATTGTCACATTACAATTAATAATATTAATTTTGTTATAAAAAAATTCCAAATTTATTACTTGCATATGATTTTGGATGATTGTAGGTGAATTTAAGAATGGCTCTGATTACACGTCACGGTAGGCCAACTGATTCAACTCCAAATGGGAATAGTTTATTTTCATCCCAACAAGTAGGCGACACCACATTATCTCAAATATCTCCCAAGAGTGGAAGTAATAATATTTTTTATGATGACTCATATTTAAATGAGAATTTTAATGATTTTTATGTTTATTTAACATATTATATCATCTTTTGATTTTTTTTGGTATGTAGATTCCACAACAACGAAGAGGGGTCACGGTATAACATGTGGATTAGGACTTAACAAATTAACTAAGGCTACTAAAGGCAAGTTAGCTATGCACATTTCACTGGATAAAGGAAGACCAGTTGATTGAGTCCACTCTGCTAAGCAATCTAGTGAGCTTGGGATTATAACACATGAGCACATCTTGGCTCCTATTCAGTGGAAAAATTTGAAAGATGAGGACAAGTTGCCTGCATTTGATCATCTTGATATATGAATACTATTTAAGTACTTGCTTTGAATTTAATCTCATTCTTAACATTGATTAAAAATATTATATTTAATTAAATTGAATTTTGACAAATGAAGCTACACATTAATTTTGATGATTAGACTAAAACAAAGATGGAGCTTTTACTCCAAGGAAGAAGCATAAACATTTTCAGAAGTATGCCTCAGTTGAAGAAGCACGTTAGAACAAGCCTAATAATATCACTCAAGAGCAGTGAAATGATCTTTGCACATACTGGTCAAATCCTGAAGTCATAGTAAGAGATCTCTTTAAATACCTTTTTTTATATCCTAATTTAATAGTTGTAAATTTGACCAATTCACTTAATTGGCGAGTTAAAATTCCTATAGTACAATGCATTGATATTCTATCATATTATTTTGTTTCATAGGCAAGGTGTGCAAAAAACAAGGAAAATCAGAAAAATTTAGAAATATTGCACAATCAAGGGTCTGCATCATTTGTTGTTGTTCGCGAAGAGCTGGTAAATACTAAATGATAAATATATTTTAATATTACTATTGATATATTCTCTAACTATAGTTTCTTTATTTTAGAGTAAGAAAGATTCCAATGATGGTGAAGAAGTTGATAGGACCGTGCTCTTCAAATATACTCGTTATAACGAGACAAAAGGATGCTCAACCCCACTGTTAGAGGCAAAATATGTAAGTTTGTTAAAATTCCATATAAACTAATTCCTTAGTTTTAACAAATTCATGTATGAAGTTCCTTTTAGTTAAAAATTTAACTTTCTCCAACATCTTTTGTAGAATGAAATGATAGAATTTTGGGAATAATCAATCGAAGAGGGTAATCCTTTGTCTCTAGATCAAATTGTTGATCAGGTTCTTGGTAAGAAATCATGTTATATCAAGGGGCTTGGTTACGGTCCAAAACCGATATTCGCATCATCCATATCAATGCATGAAGAGAATAAGAAACTTGAAGAAACACTTAAAGAACGTCAAGTGGAATGTGAGCTACTAAAAGAGCATTTGGAATTGGCAGGAAAAAAAATGCATCAAATGTCATCTATAATGGAAATGCATGGTAAATTGTTGGAGAAATTTTTTGGAGCTGAATATGCTTCAATTCTTGGGAATGGTTAGTTTCTTATATTCTGAATTCTTTTATGAAAAAGAAAGAAGTTTGAAGTATTTTTTGTTTTAATTTTTAATTTGTATTGCCTTTGTCATTTTTTGAATATTTCAACTAATATATTTTTCATTGCAGGTAATAGTAATTTAAGAAAAAGATGGAGTTTGGATGCTGAGACGAGCTAGCAATTGAGATCAAGTTTTGGTTTTAACTTGGACCGAGACTTTTAATAATTCAAAACTTTGCTTCTTAAAATTTTAGTTTATTTTTACAAATCTTGGAACTCTTGTGTAGAGAAAGACTTATTAGTGCTGTTCTATGATTTCAATTTATTTTGAATAATATTATTGCAACTTTGATGTTTAGTAGATTGTAGTATTTGCTAAATAGCAAATTTTTTTTTGTACTTTCAATTTAATTTGTGTTATACCACATCTTATTATGTTGTGTATAAGTGTCAAATAAAAAACCATTTACAAAAAAAATCATGAAATACATCATAAACCAAGTGTTCAAAAATCGTGTACATTTCTTTTATTGTAGTGGAATGGTTTAAGCATCTACCAAAAAAAAAAGGTGCTCAAATATTGGCTACACAAGAAATCATAAGAAAATATTGTGCAATTGATTATGATTTTTTTAGTAGGGAAATGTTATGAAAATTGACTACGCAAAACATTGCAGCCAAATATTTTTTAATTAGCCGCAATTTTTTCTTTGTAGCATAATGATTTGAGGAATGGGTACGAAAAAACTGTAGCCAAATTTTTATACAATCGACAACATTTCTTGTTTGTAGCAGAATGGCTTGAAATTTCCCTATGTAGCTAATCGTAGTAGATAGTTCTATAATTGGCTACAAATTTTTTTTTTTTTTTTTTGTAATGGAACCCTTTAATATTCAACTACACAAAAAACTGTAGCAAAATTGTGACAGCCCCACCTCCCCAAAGGGCGTACCAAAGGGTTCGGCGGACCGCCTGCCAAACTCTCGCCAGGACTCACTACGAATTTCCAAATATCGATCCAAACTGTGACAGCCCCACTTCCCCTAAGGCGAACCAGAGGGGTAAGCGGACCGCCTGCCCAGCTCTCGCCAGGACTCAAACATTCCTTTATGAAACCCTCGCTAAAAGGTATTTAAAATCGCTGACAAATTCACGTTAAACACAAACCCCCGACATTTCATCAAGGAGACATTGATAATAACTCCAAAATACCACAACTATCAAAATAATCCAAATAGTTCAATCTTATACAAAAGAGGAAATCCTACAAAAATACTAAGAGGTAATCCCGCATTGTGTACTAGGTTCCTCGATTCTGGCCCCACTTCCTGGACACTGTTAAGGAAAACAAAGCTTATGGGGTGAGCAAAGCCTAGTGAGGTCAAGAATGCATGCACAAGCGGTTAAAGCGATAACAATTTTGAACAAATAATAGCAGAAAACTGGGAATCATACAAGATATTATAAAGTAATCACTATAAAAGGATACAGTGCCGTTCCATCTTTCTGCGATTTTTCACATCCAGCTTCGGTCTGGTCCCAAGCCGTATTTTCAATAGGCATGTTGACACTCACAACCACTATCTCACCGACAGTCAGAAATCACTTTACTCTCACCCGCTACTTACACCCCTGCACGGCCCGCCGTCAAAATAGCGTGAACATCAAACCAAGTCGGGATGAGTGGCACCTCCCACTCCATAGAGCGTGGTACATACTACCGCTTGGTGAATGCGTCAAAATAGCATTAATATCAAACCAAGTAGGGATGAGCGACACCTCCCACTCTATAGAGCGTGGTACATACTACCGCTTGGTAAATGAGTCGACGAGACTACGCTCCAATCGACTTAACTAGAACCCAACCAAAACGGGAGGAGAGGCACCTCCCACTCACTTGAGTGTGGTACATACAACCGTTTGGTCTTATCAAGTCAAGAACAAGCACAAGTACAAGCACTTAACGACTTCAAATCAAGCAAATTCAAGCAAGGGTGAGCGCGATAAAGTACACGCTCACCAAGTCAAACAAGCATGCTTTTCAAACGAATTTCATCAAATCAAGTATTCAGTAACAGGCACTTGAACACCCACCAATAGTTGAGAACAAGCGAGAAAATTTAGAGGACCAAACACGTTCTTTGAGGTCCACGGAATCCCCTGAGATATGCAAGTGCAAGCAAATTACTTTTCGACTCCAAACTAAAAGGTTTGGAAAACCCATTTTCAAATGTGAAATAACGCGACAAGCATATATTCAATGAATTAAACCCTCGAGAAACGCTTATAAATACTTAATATAGCAAAAAGGAACACACGCGTGGGCGTTAGAAGGAAAACGGACAAGAACGGAACGAAAACGTAAAACACATACTAAAAAGTGTGAAAGGCAGATTTGACACCTTTTGCCATTTTGACCAGAACTCATGGTACGAGTGTCGGATTGAAGTACACGAGGTGCCATTTCGAAGATAAGAGAACAATCTATAACTTTCATGAAGGCCATTTTTACCCAGATTCACTCTTTCTAGGTCAAAAGTGCGGAAATAGTTCCAGAAATTTTCATGTCAGAATTTCCGATAGGCTAGATTCAAACAATCATAACTCATTGCTCACAAATCGAAATCAAGAAATTCCAGATGCGTTGGAAAGCTAGAACGAAGGGCTATAACTTTTGTGCTTTGGCCAAAAGCCAAATCACAAAGGATCAATACAAAAAATGGAACCAAAGTGGCTGTCCAGTCATCCTTGTTTTCCTGTTTTCGCGCTCAACAAATGCAACTCACGCATATGCATTTCAAATGACTCAAGAGTAATATTAACATGCAAATGCAGCTTTTCAAACACCCCAATCTCATATTCGAAAAGCATAAATCTCCTGTCTATCTCTCGCTCATAACCACACCAAAATGCTACCAATTTAACCAAGGCTCATGCATGTTTCTTCAATGTGCACCAAAGCACTACTAACAACCATTCAATGAAGTGAGCAAAGCAACTCATTAGGTCCAAGGTCATCAACTCCTCACTAGGGTTTCAATCATCTCATTAACATTCTATCAACCAAACTAGCAACTACACTTTATACAACAATCAATGCATACCTTAAACACTCATTTACACACTAATAGAAACAATTATGGAACATTAAACCAAGAACCCTAAAATTGCTCAAGCTGGCCAAAACTTGAAGCATGAAAATCATCCAAATTTACACCATAATTTCACAAGTTAAGCTAAGAACAAGCATTAATTGCACCCAACCATCAATCACAAGCATTACTTCCAACATCAAAGCTTGAAATTAAGAACCCTAACCCTAACCCTAACTCAAATTCATGGCTAGGCATAAATACATCGAAATTAACCAAACCAATCCAGAATCATCTCAAAAGCTATCACCATGAATGAACCCAAAACAAGAACAAAATCCATCATTTTCATCAACTTCAACCAAATTCCAGCTTATATAGAAAAGGGAAAATACTTTCTTGGCTTATGTTCTTGATGAAATTACAAGCCCCAAGTTAGCCTTCTTATCCTCCTAGCTCAACTTCAAGATTGGATGGTTGAAACTTGCAAAAATCCTCCAAGCTTTTCTTCTTTTTTCCTCTCTTTTTTTTTTCTCTTCTTTTCCTTCTCCTTTCACGGTTTTCTCTCTTTTTTTTTTCCTTGGTTTGGCCGGCTCTTTTAGCTATATAAATGAGCTAAGGGATGACAACACTTAGATATTTAGGCTTGGTCAAGGGTGGTCAAAACTATCATGCTAATTAAACCCACCAACTTAGGTTAATTTCCATCCTTGCCCAAGTAATTTCCTTTTCTATCAAATTACTCCATAGGTGCTCACTTCAACTTAGTGTATCAAAGCTTAACCACACATACTTAGGCCACTAATCACCTAGGAGTCCTAATCACTCTTCTTGATCATGCATTAACACACATAAAATCCAAGGGGTAACAAACTCGTAGTTGGACATAAAATTTATATTCATTTTCAAACTAGGGTTTTACGAATCCAAACTAGGGTTTTCTATAGAAAATTAGGGTTTTATCGAAATTTAGGGTTTTCGAACAAACTAGGGTTTAAATTTCCAATTAGGGCTGTTAGACGTGTAAAACAAAATAGTCAAAACAAAACACTTTGTGAAATAAAACAAACCATATAAATACTTTGGTAAACAATAATGACCATAATTGGCATTATTTTGGGTTAAAGTAGCTGTTAAAAATTTAAACAAAAATATTAAATAAGTAGGTCAAATAAAATAAATTTTCGGGTCCTCACACAAACATTCTTTCGGAAAGTCATCATTAAAAGTTATTAAAACTACTAATAAACTCTCACAAAATACAAACCCCAAAATTTTATCAGGATTATATTGATAATAACTCATTGATAACAACTCCAAAGTACCATAAACCATCAAATTCATCCATTAATTTCAATCTTATACAAAATGAAGAAATCCTACAAAAGTACTAAGCTGCTCGGTTCACGTGCTTCACCTCGAAACTTGTTAAGGAAAAGAAATTGGGGTGAGCTAACGCTCAATGAGACCAAGAAAACATGCACAGGCAAATCAAAGCAGTTAAATAAAATTAATGAAACAGTAAAAGAGCCAAACAGTTAATAAAACATTTAAACAACACAATTTGAAGGATACAGTTGGCCGACTCCACATTTCCGTCTGCAATCATTTTCTTCATCGGTATCAATTCAAGCCACATGTTGACACTCCGTCAACCACTCATTCTCACAGTCCATATTCATCACTTTTCTCCCTCTCCCGTCTACTTACACCCCCTTGACCGGGCCCGAACTCCTAAATTTAAACAGTGATTGGCAACCCACTATGAGTATGCCAAGTCGGCGGACTCATTCCAACCGACGTGTTTTAAACAGTAATAACCCATGGTTCACCCATCCCTTGCCCTAGCCCCTATTGCCGGACAAGGTGAAGGGATTCCCAATGGGGTTTGGGCGTCCTCACAGTTATAAATAATTCAAACAGTTCAAGCAGTCAGTCAATTAACATTTCAAACAGTAGGACTCATTTATAGGCAAATTCCAATAAGGTGAGCGCGATAAAGTACACGCTCACCAGATCACACAAGCATGCTTTTCAAATTATTTACATCATTTAAGGCAATTAAACATGCACTTGAACACACACCGAAGTCAAGAGGCTAAAGCAAAAGCACGCAAGATCAATCGAGTTCTCCTGAATCTTCTCGATCACCTAAGACAAGTACGAGTATAAATTACCTAGGTATACAACCATGGTTTAGTAGTTTTCTCACTACCCTTATTTAAAAGATAACATTTTCAAGTCATGGGAAATGATCAAGTACTTTAATTCAAAACACTAGGGTAATATTTGATAAATGTCTTTAAAATGTCTCAATTAGACTCAAGTCAAGTTCAAGATTCTCCAATTTGAGAATCAAGTGAAACACTAAGTTGTCACGAAAATCAAGAAAGAGGGTCGATCATTTTCATGTCAAAGTTCCCAAGTTTTACGTCCAAGATTCAAGTATGAGTGAGCTCTAACATTTTCTAAATTCTTTTAGTCAAAAACTACTAGAAAAGGGCCACCAATGGCTCATTAAAGTCTTTAACCACCACCTCAAGTGGTACAAATAAAACAAATGGATTTTCTCAAGTCTCCTTTTTTTTTTCATAACACGCTCACTTATCATTCAATTTCAATAGTTAAGCCGAGAGCGTAAGCCTAGGAGTCTAGGTTAATCAAACTTAACCTTCAAATGGAGGAAAAGAACACATTTTCATTTAAAAGTTCGACCAAAAGCATTACAAGTGTAACTAGTTCAAAGTTCGCGAGAAATGTTGCAAATCTACCCTTTCTTAGAATAGTGAGAGAAGTCTCACGAGGGTACAAGTAAATTTAAAAGAGTGGAAAAAACCAAAGAAAAGGTTGAGAGTTGGCCATTCGAAGGTTTAAAGTTCAAAAACCCATTTTAGCTTCAGGAAAGTTTACTGAGATGAATAGTAACTGGCAACTTTAAAAATTCACAGTTTATTCTACGAAGGTCAGATGAAAGCAAACGATACACCGTTGGAAACGAGATTTTTAGTACTACAACATCTCGGAAGACACTTTTTCCAAAATAAATTCGCAAGTAGGTCAAAAAGTTGAAATAAGTCAAAAATTCGAATCCTGAAGCACCAAAACAGTGACGAAAATCAGCCAACTTTGCAAGGCCACGGTTTTCAGCACACTTGGAGGAAAAATGTGACATTTTTACAACATAAAGCCCTATGTGTCTAATTTAAAATGCCACTGACGGCGCCTCAATCCGGTTTTTCTACAGCAAGTTACAAGCAGTTTACCAGAACTGGTTTTTGTTACTCGAAAATTGGGATTTTCAATCTTTTTACCAATCAACCCAATCCCATTCCATAAACTACCTTTACCACACATTAATCATTCCATTAGAAGCTTAAATCTATTAAAATTCATGCTAAAATTTTTGAAAATCAAGACAAGAAGAAGAAGGGGAAGTTCGGCCAACTCTTGGCCTTTTGCTCCTAAATTTCTTAGTCAAATTTCTTAAGGTTCATCGATCATCCAATAACCACAACAAACAACAACCACAACAACAACCCAAATCCTCAAGGCAACTACCTAAAATCCACCTCAAGTCATCTACCTAAGGAGGAATTCATAGAGCCTCCATAAACAACCAAACAACAATAATAGCAACTAAAGAACTCCTAAAGATTTAAGCATAAACTAATTAACCCAAAAGACAAGAATTTGTTGGATGATTTTACCTCCAATGGATGAACTAGAAACCCTAGGATGATGTGGTCAAGAAATGCTCCAAAGCCCCTTCTTTTAACCTGCCAAGATCGGCTCTCCCACAAGGCAAAATGGTCTTCAAGGTGCAAGTGAAGAGGGAAGGAAGATTGAGCAAGTTTCTTGGTGTATTTAATGGAGGATGGAGTGGATTTTGAAGGTGAATTGAAGGGCAAATTGGGGGAAGGGGTGCGGCTGGAACAAGAGAGGAAAAGAAAGGATTTTGGGTGTTTTGGTAAAGTGAAACAATGTAATGAAAAGATGACACAAAGCCTTACTTTAATATGCAAAAAGTCAACTTGAATATGTGGCCAAAAATGTCACTAAACTATCGACTTCTATGTCTTTTGGTCATTGAACTTTTTTTTTTTAGCCAAAAATGTCACCGAACTCCTAAAAGCATGCAATTAAAATGATTTAAATCAATTATTTAGAAAAACAAATAATTAAATAATTAGGTCAGATGAAAATAAATTTTCGGGTCCTCACAAAAATGTTATACAATTTTTTATGATTATTTGTATAGCAAAATGTTACCATGGTTGACTACGAAAAAAATTGTAGCAATATCGAAGCAATTGACTACAAAAAATTTGTAGTTAAAAATAAGATTTTTGTTGAAAAATCAATGGACTTGAAGGCAAAATTTAAGATTTTTTGCTACGAAAATAAGCATCTTTGCTAACATACAATTTTGTCACAAAAGGTAGTCTTTTGGACTACGAAAAGGGAAACCGTAGAAAATAGTTGAACTTTTGGCAACAATTTTAGAAAATCATCGCCTATACCTTTTGCGACATGGATTTTGCGACTATTTTGGTCATGGTAAATTTTCGTAATTAATTATTAAAGACGACGATTTTTCGCTCTTTGGCTACAATGTTTTTTATAGGTTAAAACCAAATCTGTTGTAGTGTGTGCCATGGAATGGGGGCCGGGATGGTTGTCAGAAACAGCTGTTCCGAACGATTCATGATTCAAAATGAGCCAACAATGCAAAAATTCAAAATGTACTGTTGAGATAATGCCGTATAACACTGACACAACAAAAAGTAAAGGCCCACATGAACAGTACTCAAATATAACATCCTTATTATAAAAGTATACATTCCGTTTATAATGAATTTGCAATCTGTTAAAAAAGTTTTACACCGTTCAGGGACGATTGCTAGCCCCATGCCTTGGTGGCCTCAATCCCACTCAGTCATGGTATGGCCTCTCATTGGAGACCGTATCATACACATGACACGTTTCATTCGCATGAAACGGTGTAATGAGTTAAAAAGCTATGCACATGGACCCAAATGCAAGGAAATGCAACAATCAAATTTATCTAATTTCCAACAGATATGCAACGGTCAATTTGTAACATTAAACTCCAAAAATTGAAGGAGATGCAATAAGAAACTAGGATTATGATGATGAAGATCCAACGATCATTGTGACTCAAAGTTCCGTCAAAAAATTTTGATATTACTTTCAAGGGAACACGGAACTACGTGATCAGGAAGTACATCCTCAACTTTGATTGGACTTGGTCAAGCATATTTGGGAACGGTTTGGAGGCAACAATAATGAAAATTAGTATTCATTATATTATTATTTATATTTTATTTTATTTAAATTATGTAGTATTATGTCATGGTGTTAAATTAATTAGACAGCGTATTATTAATTAAGTATGGACTATTATGATATTTTGGCATCTGAAGTGTCATGTATTTGTATAATCTCATTCATAATTATTTTTTAGAAAATAACAGTGCATTATCTTTTAGAGAGACAAAAATATATATTATTAAAATTCACAAATCAATAATATTATTTTTTATAAAATAAAATATCAAATAGTAAAAAAATTTAGTGAAAGTTAATAATTTATTTTTCAAAAATAACAAAATTATTTTTGAAAAAATAAATTTATCTATTTACAGGACATAAGTTGTGCATTATTAAAATAAAAGTTTGATTTGATTGTGGACCTATGCTATTACACTATGTGGAGTGTAATTTATTGTGAGTGAGAGTATAATAAATAAGGGGATAGTTGAATGATTATATGGCATGTGGATTACACTATTAAGAGTATAATCCACAGTGGATGCTCTTATCTCTGTGACGACCCCACCTCACCCTAGGGCGTACCAAAGGGTTTAGTGGCCGTCAACCTAGCTCTCGCCAGGATTCACTCACTAGAATAACCAATAATACTTCAAAAGTGATTGTAAACAACCATTCCAATCCAAATCACAAATATTACACAATGAAATTCAACTTACAACACTCATTCCCAAATTACAGTTCAAAGTACGTAGAGTACAACCACATTACCATCTCACAGGCCCAAGTATAATAAAAGTCCATCCATCCATGGTTACAAAAGGTACAAGAATTAACCCAGCCACATACACTAAGAAGGATCACAATGCACGCTATCCAACGCCTCGAGACCCGTGGGGAAAATAAAACATTTTGGGGTGAGCTAGAGCTCGAATGTCCAAGAAAAGCAAGAAATTCATGGACTTTGAGTTAATAATCACTTTGTAAAACAATTGAGTTTTCAAGCAATCATTTCATCAATACTCACTTTAATAACAACATACAAGAAATGTAATTCAAGACACAATCAAATCCAGATTGAAGGATACAAGGTTTCACTTGGAGCTATTTCAAGAGTCCACTTCACCTTATAACTCCGATCAATCCCCTCAAGCATAACCGGCCATCACCTTATCCTCCAAGGTAATACTCGAGTATACCGCATTTCTAAGTACCAACCTACCCGACCGAGTCCGCTTCTGGTTCGAATAGGCCGATAACGAAGGGGAAAAGGCCTTGTTCAGCCAATGTGGTAAAGTACACATGGCCTACATGCGCAGTAATGATCACAAGACCAAGGAGTTTTGTTTTAAGATAAAGCTTTCCAACCTATCCCGCCACACTAATGGCGCATCAAGTAGGCTTTTGACCCACCGATCGCCAAGAAGGTGGTCTTAGATAGGCTTTCTAGCAAAAGGGTCTTGAGACCCGCACCGAGCACGATAAAGTACACATCGACCTACAAGTAGTGAACAATGCGATAAGGTACACATCGGACTACAAGGGTAAAATGCTCCTTGGTACACCATTATCAAACAATCAAGCTATCAACAAAACAATCAAGGAAACAAGTAATATGCAAACAATGGAAGTGTAGACAGTTGAACAATATATTAACAGTTAGGTCGAGTGTGGTAAAGTACACACTCGCCTAGAAACAAGTATGTAATTCACGTAACATACGGGAGATATTCACAAACTCATTTCTTTGCAAGTATAAGTTGAGTATATCGTATCACAAGTCATTTTCCCGTAGTAGCGAAACATTTGATTTAAAATGGATTTGAACATCCATAAACTCTTCATAAATGGTTTCACTTATAAAGCATTTCATTTGGAAGTGATAGTAAATCTTTTCAATAAATCATTCATTTGGAACTATTGCCAGATTTCATTTGAAGGGGAGTTGAATCACTCACAAATCCTTTATAAGCTATTTCACGGGTAAAAGCATTTTACTTAGAAATAGTGACAAATCATTTCTTGGTAAATACTAGCAAATCGTTTTACAAATCATTCATTTACAAACCACGGCAAGATTTCTATTTAAAAAGGGAGTTTGAACACTCACCTCGATCCACTTAAACGAGTGAACAAAGAAGAAGACTAAACTTCGTTAGCTGGTTCACCCTCAACAAAGTCTTGACCACCTGAGCCAAAGTCCAACTATCAGATACCAGCCCAAAATCTCATATTCCAAGTCTTAACTCAACTCCACAGAAGCACCAAACCCTTACTACTACGAAGTCTGGTTCGGGCCATATTTAAAATTACACTAGTTAAAATAGTAAGGTCTCAAACATCAAAAATCATTATTTTCAAAATATCTTGACACTTACCCATAGTCAAAACTGTACATTAATTTAAAATACTTCATACCAAGCTCTTATATTCGAAACCCATAGAATTTGACCAAAAATATAGTAAAAACCCTCAAATTCATTCAAATGACACTTTTCATTCGAAATTCATGAAAAACTTCACTTCTCATCTTTTAAAATTCAGACATTCCCTCCGCTCAAACATACACTCACAAATGGACAAAATACATATTTTCTCAGAAGAAAATTCTTCAAGAACAAACACAAATTTCGAAATCAAACATTAAATTTACCAAGCATGGGTTTGGCCATCACATCTATTTTCCTTCAAAATTCTCAACAACAAAACCCTACTTTTCTAACCATATTATCATATATTTCACAAATATCATCCAAGGCCACAATCAGGTCCTCAAGTCCGCTACCTAGAGGCCACCTCAAGTCTGCTACCTAGGTTGGGATTTCAAGAGCCCAACGTCATCTTTTCAGATGAGATCATTATATCAATAACAACCACAGATCTGAACTATTTAACACTAATAAAGCTATATCTACAAGGTTCAAACTTTATACCTTCAGATCTGACTAGATCTGACAAGATCCGACAAGATCCACCGAGGCTTTGTGATATCTTCTCAAAATTGACCCCTTCAAAGCTCAACAACCATGAAAGCTTCGATCTTTACCCAAGATCTTTGAGCTTTGACGATGATTTTCAACTCCAAGCTCACGATCTAGTAACACACCACTCAATCAAGCTTTGTTTCTTCACTTTTCTCTTTCTTTTTCTCTTCCAAACTTTCGGATCACACACTCTCTCCTCTCTCCTTGGTTCGGCTGCCATGGAAGGGAAAGAAATGAAGCCCACAACTCATCAATCAAGTTTCATAGATTCAAGTTGCTTGGAGAAGATAGAAAATGGAAAATCAAGCTTCAAACTCACCTCTTTTTCTCCTCCAAGAAATCGGACCAGCCCTCACTTCCTTCTCTCTCCTTCGGCTGCAATAAGGGATGAAGATGATGGGCTTCAATGGTGTCTTGAAGAATCAAACAAGGAAGAAGAAGAAATGGAAGATGAAGAAGAGATGAAGAGTTGATGTCTTGATCTCTCAAGTTCTTCAAGAAACAAGACAATGGACAAGATGAAGTTTTTCCAGCTCTCTCTCTCTCTCACACGGCTGGAATTAGCAACAACAAGGAGTAAGATGAGGCCTTCAAATGATGTTCAAGGTGCAAGGAAAATTGAGGAGGAAGAAGAAGAAGAAGAAAGCTTTGAATTTCCTCCCTTTTCTCTCTCTCTCAATCGGCTGCCTCTCTCTCTCTCTAAGCCCAAAGAATGGCTGAAGATAACAAGGGAACAAGAAGGTTTAAAAGGTGGCTTTTGTAGACAAAAGCCTTGGCTCACCTTAATTGCAGAAAAGTGGTCAAAAGCCACTTTTGTCGCGTCACACGTGACAGTCTAACTTACACTGTTTTAATCCATTCCAACACTGTCTAACCTTTCTAATATTTCCATAATATCACTACATATGCTCGATTTCAAGTCCAAGTCACTATTCACGTGTCGGAACAATTTTTTAACGCTAAAATGGCCAAACCACCCACACCGGCAATAAATTCGTATAAAATTCTCTAAATTGAAAAATAATCACTTTAAACATATATTTACTCATATTTCAATAAATAAACATAATATAAATAATATTATGCATTTTAAAAAAAATCTGAATTTTGGGGTCCTCACAATCTCAAGTTTTCATCTAAATTCGATAAAAACCTAAAATCTCGTTTGTGTAAACCTTTGTAAATTGAAAATCATTGTACAAGTGTAAGTTTTCTTATAAGGAAATTAAAAATCTTGTCTCAATTACGGGTACTTGTAGAAGCAAGTTGGTACCTCAATTATATAAGTATTGTCAATTGTACGAGAGTTATTGTCTCACTCATTTAAGAGGCACTTAGTGGAAGAGATCAAGCTTTTTTTTTTTTGGGCCAAAATAATAACATGTCATTAACTTTTAAAAATAGTTACAAGGCTAATAGAGAAACTGCTCTTCTAGACGTGCTTGAGCGGTCTCAGGCATCTAAAATAGAAATTTTCCTTTGTAGTCTATTATATTTCTCAAAAAAACATCAAATTTTACTAGATTATGGCTAACAAAGTTGTTTTCTTTTTTATTAAAAAAGAAACAACATTAACTTTAAATAGCTAGAGCATAAAGCATTCATTTTTCTTTTATCCTGAATTTTTTTTAGTAACTAAAGATTGGATGGGTTCATCTACAGTCACCATCATGGTCAGAATAGGTCTCAAGGATCATAGGTCACTTATAGAAGTACTTACAAATCATCCATCAACACAACTCTCACATCGACAGTGGGATTTGAACACATGGCCTTTTATGAGGAAGTGACCCGTTCTTATTAATTGAGTCAACCGGAATCACTGTATTCCGCTAAAGTATCTTCTTCAAGGCCTTATAGATTCTGTCAATATTAGCTTTACTGTCTGATTCATGCTCCTCCTTTTTCTATCTAGCTTCTATAGCTCTGATCATACTAGTTTGAAGGGCCAACACTTCTTCAAGTCTGGCTACACCGTAGGTAGTCACTAGATATATCCAAGAAATCACCAACTTTTCTTTTCTGTCCCTTGTTATAGGCTACAATACCCAATCCAACTCTGTTCTCTTTCTAATTCAATGCTACATCTGTATTGGCTTTTATATCCAATCATTTCGGGGTTTTTCCATTTGTTAACTGACTTTGGCTCTGTTTGGCAGCTGAATTTTTGGGAGTAGGTATAAAATTCTACTGTAGTTTACTGTAGAAGTTGTAACAATTTTTTAGATGTGTAAAAACTTTTTGATAGATTTTTTTTCTTTTCCTTTTCTTCTTTCTTTTCCTTTTCCCTTTCCGTTTTCTTTCTTTCTTCTTCCCCCTCCTCCAACCATCACAGGTGACTGACTTATTTTTTTTCCCCTTTCTTCCTTCCTCCCTCTCTCTCTCCCTCCCTCCACCTGGTTGATGACCTTTTCTTCTTCTTCTTTTTTTCTTTCTCCCCTCCCCCCCTCTCCTCTCTCCCCTCCCCTAATCCAGTCGCGACCAGATCTGGTCGCAACCAGACTGATCTAGTCACGACCGGTCGTGACCGGTCTATGGTCGCGATCAAATCGGTTGCTACCAGATTGGGGGGGGAGGGAACAGAGGGAGAGGGGGGGAGGGGAGAGAGAGGAGGGGGGAGGGGAGAGAGAAGAAGGAAAAAAAAAGAGTCACCGGTGCTGGCGCTAAAGGTGATGGCCATTACCGGGGGTGATGGCCGGTGCCGATGGTGAGTGTTTTTGGTGTGTATTTTTTGTGTAAGAAAAAGAAAAGGAATGAAGGAGTTTTTTTGTATAGTTTTTTAGAAGTATATATTAAAAACTTTGGAAGTTTTTTGAGATTCTTATAGATAAAGTAGGGAAAAAAGGGGTATTGCACAAACTCACAAAAAATTTGGAGTGCCAAACAGGCCCAAATTGCTAACTTGTGTCATTTTTGTCCTGGTCTATTGTCATTCCACTTGCCACTTGTGAGATGGTAACCTTGACTATTGTTTGTTTTCGTTCTTTGTTTCTATCATTTTATCCTCTACTACAAGAACCCATTGATCATCCTAGATGATACTTACTATGTGTCTATCTCCTTAATCTCTTCATTAAGCAATTCTCTTGAACTTAATATACTTTTCCGGCACCAACAATTTGCCCCTCTCTATTTCATTTGCCACATTGATTTGCCTTTGAAGTACTAGGCCCTCAAAATTTTGCTTAGTAGAAGATTCGGCTCAGTAAGGATCCTCCTTAGTTGCTTTGCCAGTAAAGATTGATTGGATTCTTCTTTTTTTTTTAATAAATTGATCTCAAAAAGCGTCTGATACAATAATCCTAGAAAAGGATATCAATTTTGGAACATCCCTAACACCTACTGCCGCAACAGCATTACTACAACTCAGCATTCACAGCACCATCCCAGCATCTGCAGCCTTCACCAAATGCTACCTCACAGTCCTACGGAGCTGAGGAATTCCCAACTTGTCCAGCAGCAGCCCACCTCTCGCCAAATGTGGCATTTCTGCCACCTCCTCATAAATCCTACTCCCCTCCTCCACTGCCCCCACATTCGCCAAAGCATCTGCAACCATACTACCTTCCCTATAATAGTGACTAACCAAGCAGAAATATCCCTTGAATTTCTTCAGCTCATCCAACTCGCAAGCAAGCTTCCAAGGGCACTCCCTTTCCCCAGACAACATGCGAATGAGCGTAAGAGAATCCGACTCCAAATGCAATCTATGAAATCCCCGCTCCACCACGAGACGAACCCCAAATAATAACGCTTTTAACTCAGCTTGAAGACTATGCATCACCCCAAAGCCCATAGCAAATGCCACCTGAAACTCTCCATGATTGTCACGTAGAACGCCTCCCCCACCACTGCTACCTGGATTGCCTAGCGAACAACCATCCGTGTTTAACTTAAAGATTTGAATCGGGCAACTCCATTTAACCAACCTGATTGTAGTAGGGCGGCACTAGCTACGCACATCCGACAGCACACTAGCCCATGAGTGCATACCTAACTGCACCTCCGGGAACTTCACTGCAAAGACCGAGTACTTCACAAAGTACCTGCTACTGAACTATATGGACCGGCAGCGTTTTCCCTTCAAATAGCGCCATATTCCGACACTTCCATACCTGCCAACAAATCATCGAGGGAACCAGCCTGAATAAAAAGGCTAGATACGGATTACCAGTAGACCTGAGCCACCATTTCATCACCATGTGTCTAACAGTCACCACATCTCCCAAATACCCCATGTCTGCTCCAAAAAACCCTATAGCCATCTCGCCAACTCGCTGGTACAGAATACATGATCCAAGGTTTCCACATCCGGATTAGAACAACAAGAACACATTGAAGGACCATGGACACCGAATTGCTGCAGCACCTCCATGACTGGAACTCTTGAAGCTAGCACTCTCATCATGAAAAATGAAATTTTAATAAGCAAAGCGGGGTGCCAAATCTTAGAAGACATAAAGGATGAAGTTTTTTGTGATCGACCCACCTTAAATGCGGACAACACTGAGAAGTCTCCTAAAGAGCTCGGAGCCCATACCATCTTATCTTCCTACTCCAAGCACGGCGGAGGGTGCGCTACAATCTTCCTTACACAATCAGCCGGAACCCATTGGGTCAACTTCTGCACATTCCAAACACCATCCTACATGAAATCGCGAACGACATGCTCCCCAAAAATCTCCACTTGTGCACATAGAGGACCGTCCCCCATCCAATTATCATGCCAAAAATCAGCTTTATCATTACCTAAAACCCAGGTAATATTCTCTTCGGCCAAAGGCTGAATATCCACCATCCGTCACCATGTAGCGGAGCAACCTGGTCTCCAATCCACAGTACAAGCATGCAGTCTTGGGGAGTATTTTTTATGCATAAACTCCGCCCACAGAGACCGCCGTTGTCAAAAATTCCACCAAAGCTTAAAGGAGAAGGCCTTGAAAATATTGAACAATGATCGAACACTCACTCCACCTTCTTCATATGATGAACAGATATCTCCCCATCGTAACCAATGAAAACACTTACCAAATTCCGACTCATCCCATAAGAAATCAGCAAACAAGCTCTAAGGCTGTGAGAACCTTCCTTGGGGGATTAGCTGCTGCTAGCAAATACGTAGGCAAGGATGCTAATACACTCTTCAAAAGTACCAGGCGACCTCCCACCGACAATAGCCTCCCTTTCCATGATAGAATTCTCACCGTCACTTTATTGCACACCGCAGAGAAATAAGAACACCGACATCTTCCACAGTACAACGGGAAGCCTAAGTACTTAACCGAAAAAGCCTTCCATTAGAACCCCGTCATTTGCCCAACTACTCGTCTTCGCTCTAATGGCAACTTGGAGTGCGACATGTAACAACTTTTGTTCTGAATCACCTGCTGACTTGACACCGCACAATAGTCCTTTAGAATCTGCATCACCATTTGTATGGAATGCTTCCTCGCACTACAGAAGATTATGACATCATCTGCATAGGCAAGATGAGTGATTATGGGACAGCCAGTTGGAACCCTGAATGGGACAAATCCTGAACAAGCTGCCAACGAGTTCAGCATCCACGACAAAACTTCTGCTCCAATGACAAACAATGCTGGAGAGATTGGGTCACCTTGTCGCAGTCCCCGAGTACATTTAAAGTATCCCTGAGGACCACCATTGACTAAAACTGAGAACCACACATTGGAGATCAGCTGCCATACCATGTCAATCCACTGTTCACCAAAGCCAAAATGCCTTAACACCTGCATCAAAAAAGGCCAGGATACCCTGTCGTATGCCTTGGCCATATCCAATTTAATCACCAAATTCCTATCCCGCTTTGATCGCCGAATACCTGCAACCAACTCCTAAGCTAACAAATAATTATCCACAATTTGTCTACCCTTAACGAACCCACTTTATTGCGGAGAAATAATATCAGGTAAGATCCTAGCCAGCCTATCCGCCAATACCCTAGATATTACCTTATTCACGAAATTACATAGGCTAATGGGCCTGAACTGAGTAAAATCTTGAGGGAACGAGACCTTTGGAATCAGCACAATGGAGGTAGACGTAACACTCCTAGACAGCTCAGCACCACAAAAAAAACTGAGGACCGCAGAGTATACATCATCTGCTATAATTTCCCACGCACTGGTGAAGAACTCCCCTGTGAATCCATCTGGCCCGGCTGCACTCTCCCCATCCATTGAAAATACTACCCCTTTAATCTCCTCCATTGAAGGAACCCGCTCCAACTCATCCCGTTGAGACTGAGTCACCAACTTCGGAATTATGTCTAGGGCCGCATACGAAGAAGGAGGAGCATTGCCAGAGAAGAGCCTCTGGAAGAAATCAACCGCCTCATCTGCAATCTGCGCTTCCTCCTCTAACCAACCCCCATCCACAGCCTTAATCCTATGAATGGCCGCTCTCCCTCGTTGTTCTGCCACAACAGCATGAAAGTATTTGGAATTCCTGTCTCCTTCCTTTAACCATTTCACCCGTGCCTTCTGATACCAAAAACGCTCTTCAATCATCAATTTGTTGCGCAGAAGAGCTCGAGCTTTATTTAACTGCAATTGATGAGCCTCAGAAGAATCATTATCGAAAAGTGCCTTAGCCTGCTATACCTCCTCCTCTGCTTGTTTAACCGCCTTAAAAATATCTCCAAAAGCACTACGCGACCATTTTTGAAGAGCCAGTTTGGTTTTACACAATTTCGCAGCCAAAACACATAATGGCTCGCTTGCAAAATCCAGCACCCAACTTTGGCGGACCACCTCTATATATCCAGAGCTCTGTGTCCAGAAGTTCAAAAAGTGAAAAGGTTTGGGCTTGTTGTCCAACCTAGTAAAGGCTGCCAACAAAAGATTGATTGGATTCTATTAAATTCCTAATCCCAGTCTTGTTATCTCCTTTAACTCAGATAACTTTTTTGCATTTATCCACTGGATTTTTTTCCATTTTCTTCTTGTCTCCACCAAAAGTTTGCCATTTTCTTCTAGATATCCCTACATAATGCCTTCCAAAGTTTACAACTTGACATTCCATAGCTTTAAAATGGAAAATAACCAACTGATAACATTCACAATGTAGTAGTATAGAAGAGTATTGAATCATCCACGGTTATGGCAAACTGTAACTCATTACATGCATAAACGTACTTGAATTGTGCGATTAGATCCTTGTATGAATTTCATATCAATCTATTTGAGTTGAAGGATGAAATTAAAATGCCATGGGTATTGCCTTCAATTCTCTTTTAATTGAATATAATCACAGTAAAGCAGTTGCAGGATTGAGAAATGAAAATGAGTATCTCTCTTGGCCGAACACTGTGGTCAAGGACAAATTTGTCTCAGTTTTGGTTGAAGGTTCTTTTAGTAACGCCAATACTATATGTTTTATTGCCATTTGTAATAATTATTGTTGGTGTATTGCTATCATGGAGTGTAGGGTCTGAATATTCTAGAAGATCCTACAAATAAGTAAATAATATGATTTTTTTAGCTGGATAAAGAACAGAGTTGTGCATGAATTTTGTAGGAGAAAGCATCTACCAAGGTATATTTAGATTGTCGGGTAAAAAACTGATAGAAAGAACTGAAGGCTGTCTAGTCATATGCCAAGAATTGATTTATTGATGAAGTTATAGTAGTCATGCTGAACTGTTCAAGCGTGGCATCTGCAGAGAATAAAACAAGAAATGAATGTGAAATCTATCGATACCTCTATTAAGGGAAAAGCTCTACAAGATGAAGGTCGCTACCTTAAGAATTCATTTCAATGTTTGATATCATAAGCAGAGGGAGTGTCCATGGCATTGAAATGTGTGATTGTGAAGTGGAAAAGTCCATAGAATCATAGATCAAATCCCCTCTTGTTTGTAAGAAAATCATGTTATTCTCATGAATTAGATTCTTAGTGCAATATGATTCCTACCCTTCATCAAAAGATCTATTCTCGATCTTTATTTTCCAGAAATGAACTCCATGGTATATTTCAATTGTCATGCCATTCTGTAATCCAAGTGAATGAAACATAAAGGTAGAAATTCCCTACAAGCAAAAGAGCATAATATATCAGATCCTTGATATTTAAGAATATGATTAAGACTACACATACCTACCTGTCTGGTCTTATTTGAACAAAAAAGCACATGGCATCATGGTTTTCTTTCTAGTATGCTATGAGCTTTTGGCATATTGATTTCTATGAATGAAATAAAAACATACAGTACAAGATTCAATTGGTCTTGAAAGGAATGTGTAATAGATGAAAGTAAGCAATTAAAGTGCACCTGTCTCTGCAAATGCCTTAGAACTAATGTTAATAATATTCTGTAGCCACTGGGTAATTGAATCAAAAGAATATAAGGATGGTTCACGCATGTATGTAAATATCATTGGATAAGTTTCCATGAAATTTCTTCTGACATAATATGAGTCTTTCTTTCCAAGGGATTTGATCATTGTTGCAGCATGAACTTTAGTCTTGCTAAATGTTTGAAGATAGAATCTGATCTTGTTTCTGCATGGAATTGCTTCCCACTTCTTGAAAGGATTCTTAGGTTTGGTCGCTGCTAATAAAAAAACTAAAAATAAAAGCAATTTGCAAATGAAGTATTATGAATTATCTAGCAGGAAAAGTGACACTACTGATAGGAACAGATGAATATGTAGATAGTTGCAAAAACCTGATGAAGTTAATGTATTTAGATGCAACATTATGGTATCATAGTAATTGGGCCAGCCAGTGGTTAGTATGCATCAATAAATCTTGGTAAGTTTATCAGCTTATTGTTGAATTTGTTTGTTTTGGGAAAAAAAACCTTTGCAGTACCACATTAACAATTTTCTAGGTGAGCATAGTTGGAATTTCCTAAATAATGTATCTCTATCTATATAAAATTGGGTCCTAGTAATATAGTATATCTCTAAAAGGAAATAATAAGGACATTCTGCAAGAACTTAATGTTTTGCTGTGATGTTAAGCTGTAAAGAAGTAATAGATACCAACTGGCTGCAAATATGGCTACATAAACATATAAGACCTTGACCACTGAGATCAGTTTTGCTCTGAAAGAGCTGCCTAATTTAAGATCCTATTAGATCATAAGTAATCAGTAGCAACCTATAAAGAACATTTCTCGAGAGTGCCTGACAAAATGTGAGGATATTATCATCCTCTAAAAACTATCCTTTAAGGTCAATAGCCATTATCTAAGGAAGGGAAAAGTTCTTAAAATTCACATCAGTAAAAACTACCATTTAAATGCAAGCACGGTATACTATTTGTACTAAGTTTATCTTAAACAATGTAACCATCAAAGGAACAGCAAACTTTAGAGAAGCTTGGAGTTCAATAGAGCAGGATCATTTATTTTTCTGTTTCTTCCCAATAGAGGACTCATGAGTTTTTGCAATAGCATTCAGGGTCTCTTCAGATTCATCACGTCTCTTTGCATGCAACGGCACGCTTTGGACGACGAGTATTCTTTCTCTGAAAAAATATAAAAAGTTTAATACTTTCAATGCAGTGATGGATGATTATAACATATAAATAATTAGTTTGCTCAAAGCTATCTATATTTGGAGTTTCAATTGCAAACACAATGTCGTGAGATTTATCATTTAGAACCTTGAAGCCAGAACTCAATTGGCTTTGAGCAGATACAGCATTAAAATTTTCTTCAAAGTAATAACTGACAATGTGGCACTAGTAGGATCCATCATTTTTTGTATCTCCTGGACAATGAACATCTTGGACTTTATTTCTTCATGAACTCTGTTCAATAGTAGTTCCTCGTTCTATTCAATAAAAAAATGTAAGCAGAGAAGTTAATATATCTATACAATGTGTGTGTATGTATGGATATATATATATATATACACACACACACACACACAAACGGATTCTTATTGGAATAAACAGGAAATGAATTCAAACCCTATTAAAATAGTCCATTGCTTGTAAAGCAATAAATCCAAGCAACGTCCCAACTTGTTCACCAAAAATTGACGCTGTAATTGTGTCACTGTGATCAATAAGATCAATATCAAATCTGCATCTATATTGGAATAGACAAAAGATGAAAAAATATATATGCATGCCAAAAATTGGTGCCGAAGGAAAGAAATTCAAAAAAGTAAGCAACTATCTTTCCTTGGTTCAGCAGATTGCTTCTCATTACAACGATTGTAAGTATAGATGTAGCCATAATTAGCTGAATTTAAGCGTTAGCATTTTACACACGATAATACTAATATTTTTGCAAGATGTGTTCAAAAGAGAACATACATTTCACACATGAAACCTTTAAGAATTCAAAAAAGAAAATAGTTAATTCAGCCACAGTAGCTGTTACAACAACTATATAACTAAGCCAGCATGGATATCAAGTAATAGATTCTAACCTTTTCAATTGGAGCAAGATCCCCTATAGCAGCTAGCTTTTGTTGTGGTCCATAGAACATCTTAGGTAACTAGTTACTGTATGGTTTTCCATGCTTAAGAGCAAACAAGTCCTTCTTATTTCTAGCTATCCTATAAGTGTTAAACAGTAGGAAATAAGAGTGTTCAGTGGTAAACAACATCTATTAGTGGAGAATGTAAAGATATAATTGTAGATTATAGATTACCAATTTTTGAGTTGTCTCGCATCTCTATTTAGTGGATCAATAAGAATGACTGAATCATTTCTGATCAAAATTGTTATTCCTACCACAGTTATAGGATCAACATGAGTTCATCATATTAAAACCATAACTTATGGATATTTCTAAGCATGTATAGAAATTGAGGAACTAATTTAACTTACCGTTGTATGTCACAACTTTAAGCCGGCGGCATATCACAACTGGATGCTTGTTAACATGATCAGCATTCAATTTGTCTTCATTATCGACAAATGAGTTCCAAAAAGATAACATAGTAGGAATCATCTAGAATTTAGATATGAAGCTATGAATTATATCTTTGTTGACAGCATTATAAACTTTTCATGTATATCAGAATGACTATGACACAAAGTATAGAAACACATGTTCCTCATTGATTATGAGAAACTCTTGGACATCCAAATCCGGGACTCCTCTTTAATTGGCACAATAGGCATTGAATCAATAATCACTCCCATAATATGTAGAACAAAATACATTGTTTTAGCCTAGTTCATGCATCATTTGCTCAAAGGAAACAACTTAATTCTGAGAAGAATACTAACCAATAGTGAGAGTTTTTGAATCAGCATAATGAGGAAAGTTCTTAAATTCTGTCCGTTCGAATTGGAATGGTAAGGCAATACTTTCATGCTCGTCTAGTTGTTAAACAATAGTACGTGTACTTATAAGTCACAATATTTTAAGATCATCAGTTTAGTGCTTTCCTCAATCTCCTTTACATCAGCATTTTATATAAGATACTTTTTGAAGACCTGCAACTTTGCCCCATCTTTTTAATAGCAGTATTGAACATTATCCCTGGACTCTTGATCCTATTATTAGTTAAACACACTAATTTAAGTAAAAGGACTGCTTTATAAACAAAAGTTAGGATTTTCTAAACAACTTTATAACATAGCCATACTTTTGAATGAGTAAGAAAAAGTCTCTGGTATCTAATAGGAGAATGGTGTGAGGCAATCAGCTACATTTTTTCTTGAACCGTTACATAAGCTAACCATCCCTTCATTTTAGGTTTGATATCGTCAATGCATAGCAAAGTTGACATCCTGCAAAAGTTAAGAATTCAAAGTAAACATTTGTAAATAGGAAAACAACAACTTTACTCAGGAAATCACAAAACAGGCTTGAGCATGCATAGAAATAAAATGAGTAATTAAAAACAAATCTATATACTACCTTAAAAAACAACAATCATTGCCTAGCTAATTCAAGGTGTAGACACCAAATTTTGACTATTTCATTTGTTTTCCTATGTTTTTATCTATTAATGTTTAGTTATTTGTTTTTGAATTTTCTAACATATTTTTCTCATTTTTGTAGGTTTTTCTTAAAAAAAAAAAAGAAAAAGAAAAAAAAGAAAAGAGAAGTCAAAACGCGACCGTTCTGTGGAGTCAGTAACTAGTCCGCTAACGATCGAAAAAAAAATGACGCTGGATTTTCCGAAGCTTGGATCATCCTTTTCCAGCTGTATTTTCCGATGCTTGAACGATAAGAAACCTATTTAAACATTCCCCAACTCACCCCTAACCCCTAACAACTCATCTAACATTCAAGATTAGCTCACCTCATCCCAAGAACATCAAAACCCTTAGTTCTAGGTTTGGTGGCTATAAATAGCCTAGATTAGGGTTTAACAAAGAGGTTGGAAATCGAGAGAAAAGAGGGAATTAGGAGGGCTTTGAGAGAGAAAAAAAGCAGAATTGGAGAAAAGAAAAGAAAGGAGAAAAAAGAAAAGCTAGGGTTTGACACTTGGGAAGATCATTCTTGGAATTTCGCTTCTTCTATTATTTAAATTCAAAGCTTCGATTGGGTAACATCCTTTTACCTTATTTACTGTTTTTTGATCGTAAAATTATCTGAGATTCGGACCTTTTGGTGGAACCAAGGTCTTGAATAGTTTTTCTTTTAGTTTGGGATATTTGATGATGATTATCAGTTATATGAGCATGTTGTGTTTATAAAGCCTTGGTAAGGCTAGTAGATTTGTTTTACGTTTAAGATCGGCTTTGATGCTTCGTGATGATCTTGTTGTGATTCCGAAAATTTCTGGAAAAATGTTCTTCACGCTTTGAAGATGTGAAGAAACGCGGACTACTTGCGCTGATATCTCGCGGGTCCGCGTTCCTCTGAATGTTTGAAGTTGTGAAGAAACGCGGATCTCTTGCGTGGACTAGTTCTTGCTGTTTGAATACTTGAAGATGTGAAGAAACGCTGGCTTACGCAGGCCACCCGTTTCTAACCTAACAGCTTCTTCCTTCCCTTTTCTTGTCTATTTGATGATATCGATGTTTAAGATTCGCCTTCTTCGGTTTTAGTTTGTTTTGACATGATTCAATGCTTGTTTTGATGTTTTAAATAGATCCCTTGCCTCAAGATTTTGTTTATGATGTTGTCTGAAAAACTGGAAGCAACCTTCCTGGTATTTTGAAGATGGGAAGAGACGCGGACGGTTACGCTGAGTCCGCTTTCGGTCGCGTTTCCTCTCGAACTTTGATTTTGCTGTAACGCTGGACTGTGTGTTCATCGCGTTTCCCTCAGCAGTAACCTCTTTTTGTATTATGTTGATATTTCCTGCTTTTGTTCCAGAATCTTACTCTTTCCTAGTATTATCTGCTTTGCTTGCATCTGTTTAGATACCCTTTCTTTGAATTTTGATTCATTTTTCCTTTAAATTGGTACCTTGATCCCTTTTGTTGATATTGAGTCTTAGATAACCATTCCCATCATTTAAGGATTCAATTAAGGCCTCACATCAAGGGATGGTAACTTCTTTTCCCTATTATGTGCTTATTATGTGTTTTGCATGATTTTGCATGTTTTAAATTAAGTTTTCCTTTGCTTTTATTCATGTCTAGTCTTCATTTATGTTATTTAAATTTTTGAGTAAATCATTTGGAGGCCTTGGATGCCAAGTTGTAATAGATAGGTTTAATTTTGGCAAAAAGTGTATTTATTCTAGAAGATGTAATAGTTAGATTATTATTCCGAATTTTTCCCCTTAGAATGTATTTAGGTTCCCCTCAATGTAATAATTAGGTTTTATATGCTTATTTTGCATGCTTGCATGATTATGTGTTTATTTGCTTTCCTAGGGTCTTGCATCTAGACATTATGCCTATGTGTTACGTGTTTATGTGTTTTATGTGTTTACTTGCTTTATTATCATGTCTACATGTTTATTGTGCAAATATATTGACGTCACCACACTAGTCCAACGCTAGTTGTGGCCTTCCCCTTCGATTTCTCACTAATCCAATATTAGTGAGAACCTTTTGACTAGGGCTAGTCCAATGCTAGACCCTTAAACGCCGTTCATGCATTAGATACAAATTTCACACACTTTTCACTTTTATAGTTTCTTTCCCATTTTGCATGTCACTATTATCCCATCCCGTATGAGAAACATCTCATTTAGTTTTCTTTTTTAGATTAGTGCATTTAAGGCATTACCCTTTGAATTAGGGAAAAGAGCGAGTATGGCTTCCTAGCCTTAGCACGCTTTTATTACCTTCTATGAAAAGGAAGATTCAAAGTCACGAATTTAGTTCCCCGCACCCGTTATGTTGCATTATCCCTCTTTAGGACATACACGTGCATTATTTTAAAGGCTATCAAATTCATTCTTTAAAAATCAACTTTCTTCTTCATGTTTTAGCAATTCAAAGTTAAAAAGCCACTTTTCTTAAATTTGCATCTTTTTGGAAATTCAAGTTCCTCTTGGCATTCAAAATTGATCCTTTCAAAAACCCAACTTCTTTTCTCTTGATACTTTATAAAAAATTGCATTTTGAAAACCCTACTTCTTTTCATTCGAGTCTCATCATTTGCATTTTTTCGTGACCTCCTCGAGGGATCAAAATTGGATGACACAACTAATGTGATCAATTCCAATCACACCTCAAGGAGACATTTTGCCCCCTCTCGATCCAACATTAGGTCTAGGTTTTTGCATCCATATAGATAACATCCAAGTGTGATAAATTTTAAAGTTAGAATTAGGAAATTTTCAACTAAATCTTGCAACTAGCTTTGGCTAGGTTAGAAGGGTGCCTTAGAGACGAGTAACATCGAATCTTTGCCTTCCCTTCTTTCAACTGTGACCCCCGAACCTTTTTCTCTAGTTTTCAGAGACCTGGAGTCGTCTAAAAAGGGTTTTCTTTGTTTATTTCATTAAAACAAAACTTTTTGGGTGACTTGGTACACCTAAACTCCTTACCAAGTGGCGACTCCAAACTTTTCTAAAAACCCTTTTCTAGACTTTTTTGTTTTGGGTCCAAACCGTCGCATTTTTGTAGTCCCATGACCCCTTTCCCTTTCGTTTTT
The DNA here is from genome assembly GCA_013103745.1 of Gardenia jasminoides. Lineage (NCBI taxonomy): Eukaryota > Viridiplantae > Streptophyta > Magnoliopsida > Gentianales > Rubiaceae > Gardenia > Gardenia jasminoides. The sequence continues at coordinate 19,260,425 of CM023104.1, forward strand.
TCAAAAATCAAATCTTTCCCTTTTCCACAAACAATACATTTTTGTTTCAAAAAATGGGGCGCGACACAAGGACTTCATGAAATATAACATTTCTAGTTCTGAACTCAATTACAGCATTACTGAATGTTGCACGCAGTATGAGAACCTTGACAACCTCAGATGCTTTTGCACGAGAAAGGGCAACATATAACTGCTCATGCAAGAAAACAGGTTTGCGCAAATAAATGCCTAAAAATATAAAATCTAACCCTAAGCTTTGTTGATACAAAACACAACTTGACAAGAAATTGAGTTCTTTTAAAAGGTATTCCATTTTTCTCATTATCAGAGGTTTGAAGAGGAATTTTTGACAGAAAAACTCTTTTTCCATTATGTTGGACTACTGCTATCTCTACACAGATGGTGTTTTGCCTTAGCTCCTTACAAATAAGCCTAGTGCCATTGCAAAACCCTTCCATTAGATTCAGGCTCCTTATAAGAATAATAGGGCAATTTCTTCCAAAACTAACTTGTGAGGAGGTAGTCCCTTTGGATTTAAAGAATTAAGAAAGTCTTCATAGTCGCCTTAGTCCTTCTCATTAGAGTTCTATTAGTGCTTGTATATATATGTTCTTCTCCAAGGAACCTATCAATAATAGTTTAGTCTATATCATCAACAGCATTGTTTGTTGTTGGTAATATACACCGATTGATCATTTGGTATGATCTAAAGGGTAAATGATCAAATCCGTGAATATACAACCCACTAACCTGAATATTAAAGCATATGGTTAGAGCAAGACACAAATATAAAAGTCATTAAAAACTACTAATTCCGGTTAAATACAAAAGTCATTTCGGCTTTTTTGTGCACTAAAGGCAAATTCAAAAGTGTCAAATTGATCAAATTCCTACAAAAATTACAAACAGAGATATATTAGATATGATAATAAAACAAAATAATTAAAAACTATCACAACAATCACAATTTTATAATGCAATAAAATCACAAAATTTTATTTTTCACACCTCTAAAATGTCAAAAATTTGCTGTCTTCTAGTTCCTTAGTTCCATGAGATCCGAATTCATTGCTACCTCGAGAACATGAAAGTGATGCACCAGATATGTTGGAGGTTTTCATATATTCATTGTAGACATCAAAAATTGCATTCCTAACCTTGACTAGTTCATTAGATCTTGGACGATACAACTTATTATAACTAAATTCAATAATTTGAAATTTATACCAAGGATCAAATACCACAGCAATCACCAACAATAGATTGAACTCAGACCAATATTTGTTAAACTTTACAAACATCTGGGAAGCAATCCTCTTCATGAAATCATCCGAACTATTGCTCCCCTTATACAACTTTAATTGAATTTTAAAAACTTGAGGGAAGTACAAGTTACTAGTTGGATACTTGGACCCCGAAAAAGCATTGGTTGCCTCATAAAAAACTTGAAGAAAGTTACAAATTTTTTCAACCCTTCCCCACTCTTCAAGAGATAGACAGCACCAAAAATTTGAGTCACTTAATTCTAAGTGACAAAATGTAAGGCGATAATAAAGTGCACTGGAAAGCATCCTACATTTAGAGTTCCACCTACTAGGAACATCCTGAACTAAGGCTTTTTTGGAATCAAGAGAAGTTTGTGTTACACATTCGGTGAACCTTAACTTCTTTGTTTGAGAACCCTTGACATATTTGACACATTCTCTTATTAACTCCGCAGATTTGTCAATTTCTTTCAAACCATCTTGCACAATCAAGTTGAGGATATGTGCACAACATGGCACATGAAACAAGATAACATCACAAATCAAAGAATTTTTTAACCTAAGCTGATTCTTAAGTATTTCAACACAAGAATCATTTGCAGAAGCATTATCTAGTGTGATGGCAAACAACTTCTTTTCAATACCCCAACTACTAGCCAAACTATAAATTTTTTCAGCTAAGGAACACCATTATGGGGACAAGGCATATAAGAAACATTCAGAATTTTTTTTTCTGTAGCACCTATCAAAAAAATGTGTAGTCAAGCTCAAGTATCTATCGGTAACAATAGATGTCTAGGCATCAGAAGTTAAACATATTTGACCAAGACATGCACACAATTCATTACCAAGTCTATTAACTTCCGTAGCGTGCAATTTTTTAATGTCCACCTTGGCTGTATTCCTAGTTATATGTTTAACTTGAGGTTCCATATATGTAAGAACATTCTTAATTCCCTCATACTCTACAAATGAAAATGGCAGTTCATGTCTTGCTATGGCATGCACAAGCAATTCTCTAAATTTTTCTTGATTGAACTATGCATTTCTTGTGCCAAGAACACCTTTATCAGAAGTGATTAGATACTGTTCAATTTCCTTTGTTGTCATTTTTACACACTTATTCACATGCCGATGCAAATTATCTATTCTCCTTTTACTCTCAACTGAATATTCTTTCCCACATTTTTTACATTTGCACCTCAACTCTTCATTTGGATCCTTTTTAGGAATAATGTTGAAGTAATCCCCAAACTTCTGAACTTAATCTCCTCTTCTTACTAGGTACATTGATTGTTGCCTTGGGAGGTAACTTCTTTTTTCCTTTTGCATTAGGGTCAGGACATTGAGATTGCTGGTTGGTGTGGCCTGTTTCCTCAATGCTATCACTACTGTCCCCATCATCACTACCTTCTTCAATAGTAACTAAATTTGGATATGCAATACTTACATCCATCTGTTAATCATCAAGAATTGTGCAATTCAGTTTATCTTTTCCATAATCAAATCAAAACAATTAGAAACAATTACCATATTAGAATGCATAATACTAGAAATATAAGAAGTGAGATGCCTAATAGTGAAAATGGCATAATGCCTGCAACCATATTATTAACCACTATTTCATCAATCTCTTATAATCCTTGGTTTGAAAGTAATAATAATGGCCTCCATTTGTAATAAGCACTATTTCACAGTTACTACTATTTCATAGTAATAAGCACCCCCATACCCAAGCAAAATCTCCAATGCCTTCCCTATGTTACTACTAATTCTTCCTAACCCTGATTGCCTTTTCTTCAACTCAACCATAAAAAACTTGAAAGATATCATTTTTTTCCTATAAAGAAATTCAGCTATACTGAAAAATGGGAAATTGTTCTTAAACCCATAAGAAATCAATCGCAAAAATTTTTTTTCCATCGTAGCTTTTTAGTAAAGGAAAAGCCCAGATCCGGAAGAAGTCCACTCATGAAAATATCCCAATCCCAATCTCTTTCCCATTTGAGTTGGTTAATAAGACCCCAAGTTATCAAGCTATTTGTACTACCCAACACCAATGTCACTGCCATCTAAATTTTATTAATGGTATCAAAAATACCTATAAAAGCATATTTCATAATAAAAAAATAAGAAAAACATTGCATATTATAATTTGGTTTGCAAGATGAAAAGCAAAAGCTAAGTTCGATGTAAAGCTACATACCTTCTTGTCTTCTTCAATAATGGATTTGAAATCTAATTTCTTTAGTGGAGGCACACAAGTTTGAAACTTAGAAGGCCGGTGGCATGAAGAAAGATGATGAAACGATAGAGATAAGAATTTAGGGTTAGTGGATGCTTTGGGAAGAAAAGAAATAAAGAATAAGACTTCTAATCGTTTCTCCAAGTACGAAGTGGGTGGCTAGCTATTCCTAGATAACGGATAAAATACCTTTATATTTACTAAATTATTTTTAATTGATAAATAGGTGAATGGGTCAACCCGTGGGCGACCTGAACTTGACCCTTTTTTTTGGGGTCCATTGGGTTTTCGTGTCGTTAACCCATTCACCACACCAGATTCTAACCTAAACCCGTTAACCCCCAACTCAAACCCATTATTTTCGTGTTAGATTTGTATAGTGTTTTCAGGTCATGTCAGAAATTGCCACCCCTAGAATAGACCATACATCAAATGATGCTTAGTTACACAAATATATTAAAAATTAAAAAAAAATTAAAGCACCTTGGTCATCTTGATACAAGTGATTGGCACTAATACCAATCAATTTTTCAGCCTCTTCTCTCATAGCTATAATATTCAAAGAACCAGTCTCATCCATGATCATTAAAGTTACACAAACCCTATGATATGAAATCATTATAAGGCAACAAGAATGATAAACACAAATACCATGCAACAGCAAAAAGCTAAAAATAAAAAAGAAAGAATTAGGATAGAAGACATAAGGATATCATACCTAGGATAAGTGTAAACTTCCCAACTGCAATAACAGCACATAACTCCTAGTTCAAGGTGAAATCAATAGGCAAGTAATAATGTGGATAGGCTAGATACCACAGTCTGCCCATCCTATACTCAAGCTGAACTCTGCCCTTGATTCAAGCTGTTCCTATATCCTATGGATATCAATTCCAAACAATAAAAAGAACATTTATTGATAACTCTATCAATGAAGGCAAAAAAGGTTGGAACCAAAACAAGAAAATACAAAGATTTCAAGAAACAACGACATCAATCTTATGAATTTAATTGCTCGAGAAAGCAATGAAATCTTACTTATGCGATTATCAGCAACAAGAGGGAGTAGAGCACATGGATTAACATAACTTTTTTCATGGATCATTCACATCAGTAGCAAACTATTGGCCTGGTACCTAAACAAGTTATGAAGTCAGAAGTTCAAGCCCCAACAAGCAGCAAAAGGACCAGCGTACTACAAAAAGCAAGTAAAGAACAAAAAATGATACAAATAACACACCACTTCTGGAGCTTCCGAGCTTCTTGCACATTCGGCGAAACTGATATAATAGATGAAGACTAAGTTGATAAAGATAATTTGTAAAACATAGAGAAAATTAGAGTCATAGCAAATGAATAATAAATAAAACTTGGTTGATCAAAAAAATTCCAAAAAGGCAAATCAATTCAATTAAATGTAAATGAACTTATAATTATCTATAGTCACTCTATGCCTTATGCCAATCAGGACAGGATTTTGTGCAATGTTAGTTAAGATAGGGTTCCCCACAATAGCTTCAAACTCGTTCCATAATGTCAATATAATTGGCCTTGAGCTTCACTCACAGTAACAGAAAAATAAGATTATAAAATCAATATAAGAAAGAAACAATACTCACTCACAATTCACAATAACATAATCCTCAGCAACAGATGGACTGCCCTCAAAATAAACCTCTTGGGCAGGAAAAGCATAGAGAACAACACCCATGATAGTTGCCAAAACACAAAAACACAAAGAACAAGCAGACACACTAATCACAGCAACTACATCATCAATGGAAATACCAATTAGGAGTAAAACAAAAGTGCATTATAATTTACTTATAAACTTGTCCGTGTCTACAACAGTATAACATGAGCAATGGAATCCAGCTCAAAATAATAGGGAAGCTTTGGAATCTCAGCCCCAATAACTTCATCTACAATAGTCTTATCAGCTAGAACCCAATAAAATCGATACTCCCGAACACCAACAGAATCAGGTATTTCATAAACTTGACCCTTTGAAATGCGTATTTTCTGAATGACAAAAGCAACCCATCAATCCGACCAATGTTCTCATCAATTGCAAGTGCAGTCACTCTTACACCCTAAAAGCAATACATAAGGTGTTAATAGAATAAGTAAATAGAGCTGAAACAAACTCACAGTAGGTAGAATCATGTATACTTGGAAATCAGTAAAAACAAAATAGCAAAACTTCTTAGGAAAATCACTACCACAAGCCGTCTTCACATGCGATGCCTCAATTAGCTGAACTTGAGATGTTCAACAAGTCATCCAAGTGTTCATCTCAGGAACATGCAACGTCCTATCAACATGCTCTGACCACATATTTTAAGAGGAAAAAAAAACATAACAAATCAGGGCATAATAATACATGCTAGCATAACATTAATCATAAAAAAGAAAAAAAAACCAAAAAAGAATTCACAGAAAACCAATGCAAAAAAAAAGAGGGATACAAGAAAAGGAAAAGAAAAAACAACCAAGTTCCTAACTTTTATTGCCACACTAGCACCATTCTTTTCAATTATGCAAAGATCAAGATTCGTATCTGAATGAACAACCTAATAAAACTGCCATGAAGTATCTGTAAAACAAAGAAAAAAAAAGTCTTTAAATATATAAATGGATCGCTTCTGACTAGTCCTAGCATGCGAAAAAAGCCCGTAGCACATAAACAAACATGGTAACGATTTACCTTAGGATCACCCAACGTTACATCAACATACTTTGACCACATGCTTTAGAAAAAAACATAATAAATCATGCCATTTAACTATGCACCCTAGCATAACACAATTAGCCCATTCATGGAAAACTAACACTCAACAAAGAGCAAGAAACACAAGCAAAGTAAGAAAATAAGTGAATACCATTTCTAACACCCCCTATCACACTCCTTTTGTAAAGGTCAACAGCCTCTTCCAGACCTCCTAAGAGCCTTACTAAGAAAATTCATCACACATTCCCTATATCCACCTCAAAATGACTAGAAAATAGGAAAAGTACTACCCAGCATACGTAATAACAATGAGGAGAAAACAACAGACAAAAGTTCTGGTGAAAATATTCATCACACATCTCCTATAACAATTTGGAAACAACAGCAAACCGCTTAACGGCAAGAAAAAAAAATATGTTGGGGAAAAACAAATGAGAATCGGCCCATGATGAAAAAGTGAACAGAAAATAGAAAAAATACTACCCAGCATACATAATAACAACTGAGAAAAAAATAGCAAACAAAAGTCCTAGTGGAAAAATTCATCACACATCTCTCAAATAGCTTAAGTGCAAGAACAAAAAAAATATGTTAGGAAAAAACACAAATGAGAACCTACCAATGATGAGAAAGAATCAGCCGAGGAGTAAGAACCAACTGGTAAACACCAAAGCTACATATTAGAATATGAACAAAGCTAACAGTTTAAAAATTATAAGGGATGAAGAGAAATAGCAACAACACAGAATAAAGAAACCACAAGTGAACACCTGGGAACGAGGGAAAATCACCTAAGCTTTTGAAGAGCAAAACTACAGAACACAAGGGAGGCTAGGTTAACGACATAATAATAATAATAATAATACTAATAACCGTGGATGAAGAGAAGTGGGGAAAAACAGCTTTATTAGTACCTAATAACAAAAACAATTCTAAAACTTCTCCCTCATTTCTCATCTACACCGGATGACTGAATACATAAAAGACAAGCAAGCAGGAAATCATGGAAAACAAAATACATTAACTCTCCACCTGAAAAGTAAAATACTAACAAAACAAAATAACCAGCATCCAAACCAATAAACTTTATCCAGCAAAAAAGGAGATCTCAGTATCACAGTACAATAGCCAGCAAGAAAAGGGTGAGGAAGAAGCAAAAAAGCGGTGACCCAAATATGTTTTCCAAATTTCTTACACTGCAACCACGTAAAAAACGATGATGCATGATTGCTTAATAAGAATCACAAATAGCTGGAATTTTTTCTTAATTTAAGTTGCTTATAAAAAGCCAGAAACTATGCTATACGCAAAGCCTAGCATGTGAGCGGCCAAAAAAATAAAATAGATGATGCCGCAATCCTATCTTGGCATGCAAATGACCAAGACGAAATTTGTATCCTAGCACACCAATGACAAAGACAAAAATTCAATGCTAAAACTATCCTTGGCGCGTATTCTATTTATGTTGAGAAAGCAGTTGCTAAAAGATAAAAGGAAGACAGACTGACCGCCGAAGGGATGGTGTAGCTAAAGCTTCAAAAGTGGCCCACCGTCAACGTCCTCATGTATGGTAGAAGCAAGGTTTAGCCAGACCACAATGAAGTCACCTGTGGTAGCCTAAGTCTAGGATTAGAAAAAGAAATGGGGAGTATTAAAGTCGGGTCAAAGCTTCTCAATATTATGTTTGACCCCTAGGTTTTTAAAAACTATCTAAAATAGCATACTCTATAAATGTTTTTCCAAAGTTTGGTATTATTTTTCAAATAAGTCCATAATTTTAATTCTAAACGTGTTAATGTTCATTAAATAATATAAATTGATATTGATTGTTCTAAATTCTTTTTATTTTCTTGTTAAATAGCTTGAAACATCAGATGTATATGAATATACCCAGTCTTTGATTATATTTTATTTTACTTGTAGAAAAAATAAATGATCATATGTATATGACGTATTTATGATGTCATTCAATTTGACCCCTAATCACACCCTGTTGAACCTATTGATCCCTGACCCCTGAACTAGATCAATTCAATGTCCAGTCCGAGTCTGAAAACATAGATACTAATTATGTCTTATTATTGTGTTCCCTAGCCAATTTTATTCTCATTTGTCATCCTCCAAAACCAGACCAAAAAGAGGAAGGAAAAGTCCAATACTGTGTACAATAATCTGACCATGGAGTAAACCCACCTATAACCATTTCAATGACACCTCAATTCTAGTTTATAATCATAACCTATATCTTCTTTCAATGTCACTAGGTAAATATTTATCTCATTTTGAAAAACATATATATATTGTAATGATATAATTGACACTATTGTTAGATAATTAATTTCATGTACCTTTAATTTCAATATATTTTTGTATATTGTACATCACATTTTCTTGACAATAGATACAATATTAACAAACAAGGCAAAAATTTGAACAGTAACATGTATCTCAATCTGCAAGATAGGCATGCACAATTCATATTTCATCGTGATGTTTCCTATCTTAAAGATTTGCAAAAGAAAGAAAAAATTCTTTACACATAATTATTTTTCTATAATACCATTATAAACTATGTTAAAAAACACTAATTTCAAATATTGTAAGCTTCTAAATATTAGGAAGATGGAAGTAAGATTACACCCAATTCATTAATTCATGCAAAGATAATACATTATGTGTATTATACACATAAAATGAATAGAGTTAATTAATTCATAAATACTGGCTTTCATACTAAAAGTTGATTAGGTGTGAAAAATGGTCATGCTTTCGTACAAGATTATCAAATCAAATGTATAATGTTTGTAAGTATTTTATTTTCAAATCAAATTAAACATGCTATTACATTCATTTCTATCCATGTACCAATCATTTTTTAATATAGATTCTTATTTTTATTTTAGGGTCCAACTTCTATCAAAGAATAATACTATGGCTCTATAGACTATGTATGTTTATAGACACTTCATTAAAATGGAAAACAGAAGAAAAAAGAAAAAGAAAAAGAAAATAAGAGACAAGTTCTGTTTGGATTGTATTATTGATGAAATTTTTTTTATTTTTTAAAATATTTTTTGTAACATATTTCTTGACCATTTTTTTTTTGTTTCATACGTCACATGTCAAAAAAAAATTTACAATATTATTTTTACTAAAACTACAAAAAAAAAAAAGCACTCCAAGATATCAGAAAATACCATTTTTGTCCATCAACCATACTTCAACATATCTAGAAAGGAGGTGAACTTTTGTGTGTGTGTGTGTGTGAGACAAGGGGCTTTTAGCATGGACAAGCCATAAAGCTTCCACTCTTTTTTTATTGAATTTCTGAATTTTCTAATTGTTAAATATCATTTCATATTTTTTGAATTTAAAAAAGTAGGAAATGGTTATACTAATATAGGAATTTGGTTTGAAGTTTATTAATAGGAGAGTAAATAAAGAAGTAACATCACCGCTATAGCTAAAAATAAAAAAGTAAATAGCAACAGTTTACCCTTGAAAACTTAACAAAAGACTTGACTGAGAAGATAGGACAAACGGAGTCCCTCGACTAGGTTTTCTCGTAGGTGCCGTTTTGCCGCCTCGCATGGCAATTCCAGCTGAACCACCGGCTGGTGGTGCTGGTGGTTCCCATTCTTCTCAACCTCGTTCTTTCGCTTCAGTTGTACGTTCGGATGGTCCTTCGTTAACAGCTACTGCTCCGGTTCCAGATTTGGGAGAACTCTCTTCCCACAAAGGGTTCCCCGCTCTCAAGATTTCCAAGAAGGATATGCTGATCCTATCTCGTCCGTTCTCCAATGCTTTGGTAGGACGGTTTTCTATGGGGCGTCCAGCAATGGAAGAGATACGCAGATTTGTCATCTCCCTAGGGCTTAAAGGGGATTGCCCGGTGGGTTTACTGGACTCAAAACATGTAATTTTTCGACCCTTATTGGAGGAGGATTTCACGAGACTTTGGATTAGAAGAACTTGGTATGTGCGGAACTTACCAATGACGCTTTCCAAGTGGACGCTTGATTTCAAACCTAATCAGGAGTCCTCCTTAGCCCCTGTGTGGGTTTCCTTCCCTGGTTTGCCATTGCCGCTATTCAATGAACAATACCTGCTGAAATTGGGGTCTTTGTTGGGTCGCCCATTGAAGCTTGATCAGGCCACGATCTCGTTGAAACGACCTTCGGTAGCCCGTGTTCTCATTGAACTGGATGTAGCAGGCCCTATACAGCCGAAAATCTGGATTGGTGATGATGGGTATGGCAGTTGGCAGATGGTGGAATATGAGAATCTTCCTAATTTTTGTCGGCACTGCTGCTTCCTTGGTCACTCCGAGAACTCTTGTTTCAAGCTTCATCCAGAGTTACGTCCTTCTAACCCAACCCGAGAGCGTAAGGTTTGGTTTGCTAAGTCGAATGATGTCGCTAAGCCTGCGGGTGGTGCATTGGGAAGGGAATTGCAAGTACTTAATCCCGAACAGTCCCGGGATGATGCTGCACTCTTACACTGTCGGGGGGGTAGTCCCTCTTTGATACTACATTCTCACCACCCGCGTGAGATTCCGTCGGCTGGTTTCTTCCCGGAACTGGAGACTGGGAATGTGTCCCTCCCACTGGTGGAACACGGAAATCAGTTCGGCGATGGGCAGGCACTCAGTCCTCTAGTGGAGGATGGGGGTTTGACAGATATCCCTGGAGCTGGAGAGGGGACGTTACAGATTTCGAATTCTTTTACGGCTCTCAATCACGAGGTGATGCACTCAGATGGAGGTACGCGAGAGGTTCGCCTCCCTGTGTTTCACTCTCCTTTTTCTTCTCCGAGGAAAGTCAAAGGGGAGGATAGGGGGTTGCGCAGGAGATCTCTTGGGCAGGATGTTGCACAGGTCTCGGTTCAGCAGCTGAAAGATTTCCACTCCTCCATTCTGTCTCGCTTCTCGGCTTCCAACATTGTGATCGCGGAGGTGTCTCCTACACTCACCGCTGGTGATGTAGCATTTCTGGAATGTGGTGCTGCCCATGGGAAGGAAAACAGGCTGCCAGAACTGATGTTATGCCAGAAATCTAAGGACAAAGGGCCGCTGCCAGCAACATCAAATAAGTATTCTTTACGATCTCGTAATGTTAAGTCCAATTAATATGCTTGTTTGGAATATTCGTGGGGCTTCCAACCCTGTTTCTCTTCGTTATCTAGGTAGTTTATGTCACTCGAATAATGTTCAATTCCTTGCTCTTATTGAACCTATGTCGGATGTGCTTCAGTTGGAGAGGGTTCGTCTTCAACTTCACTTTGATTTTGGTCAGTCTTTCTTAGGTGATAAAATTTGGATTTTTTGGTTTGGGGGTTTTACTTGTGCCTTTGAGGAGGCGGCTGGTCAGGTGGTGCATGTTCTCATTGATTTTCCGTCTAGTATCTCGGTTCGCGTTTCAGCAGTCTATGCGAAATGTAATCGAGCTGCTAGGCGCTCTCTTTGGCAAGCTTTAGAAGGGGTGTCCAGGCACTCTTCGGTTCCCTGGTTGGTGGCTGGGGATTTCAATGTAATAGCCTCTGCGGATGAACGGGTGGGTGGGGCGTTGCCGGATGTTAATGGTATTGAGGAGTTCAATCTTGCTTTGTTGAATTCTAACCTTTGCACTGTTGCTTTCGAGGGTTCTTTTTTTACTTGGACTAACGGTAGAGTGTGGCAGCGTTTAGATAGGGTGCTCTCTAACTCTCTTTGGGGAGACCTCTACACAATCACTAAGGTTTCCCACCTTGCTCGTGGTCGTTCAGATCATTGTCCTCTACTCATCCGGTGTACCAACGAGAGTAGTAGGAGGGCTGGATTCCGGTTTCTAAATGTGTGGAGAACCCATGCCGCTTTCCACCAGGTGGTCAAGGTGGTGTGGGATCAGTCGGTAGATGGTTCCGGTATGCAACGTTTTGTCAACAAGCTTATGGCGGTCCGTAAAAGGTTGGTAGTGTGGAATAGAGATGTGTTTGGTCATGTGTCCCAAAGAGTGAAAGAGGCAGAAGCAGTTATGCTGGCTAGGCAACTTGAATATGATCGCCGGACCATGGAGGCTCGAGCCCGCTTTAAATGAGGCTAAGGCGGTGCACACGCAAATTGGCTATAGAGTGTGAATTTTGGAAACAAAAATCTGCGGTTAAATGGATTAGTGCAGGTGATGCTAATTCTTCCTTTTTCCATTCTTTTGTTAGGCAGCGTCGATCCTCAAATTTCATAGCCAGGATCAAGGACGAGACGGGGTCGTGGCTGGAGCATATTGATGACATGAAGCAATCGGCAATGCATTATTTCTCTTCTCTTTTTACTGCTGACAGGGGAATCCAGCGGCCTTCGTCTCTCCCATTCCAACTTCCACAGGTTATGACGGAGCAGAATGACATGCTAGCCGCTTTGCCGAATATGGAGGAGCTCCGGGCAGTCGTTTTCTCCATGGACATGGATAGTGCAGGTGGTCCTGATGGTTTCGGCGCTGGGTTTTATCAGGCGGGTTGGGAGATTATAAAGGACGACTTGTTGGTGGCTGTGTCGGACTTTTTCCTAGGTATCCAACAACCTAGGGGGTTTTCGAAGACCCAGATTGTTCTAATTCCTAAGAAGGAGGGCGCCTGTTCTTGGAAGGAGTTTCGACCTATAAGCCTGTGTAATGTTAGTTCGAAGATAATTTCCAAAATTCTGGCTAATAGACTTAATAAGATTTTACCTGCCATTATCTCGCCATGGCAATCTGGGTTTGTTCCTGGGCGGGGTATTCTGGATAATGTGTTACTTGCTCAGGAGTTGGTTTCGGATATTGATAGGAAGCTGGTTGAACCCAATCTGATTCTAAAGCTGGATTTAGAGAAAGCTTATGATCGAGTCGAGTGGCCGTTTTTGTTATTTATGATGAGGTCGTTTGGTTTTTCGGAGGTTGTGGTGGATCTTTGCTTTCGCACATTTGCAAATGGTTGGTTTTCGGTGTTGGTCAATGGCCAATCTACGGAGTGGTTTAAGGCTTCCCGGGGGGTAAGACAGGGTGATCCTTTATCTCCAGGTCTCTTCCTCTTGGCAGCTGATTTTTGTGGAAGGGGTTTGCAGCATTTGCTCTCTAGTAATCCCCGGTTTTGTTTTGCTACTTCGGGAATACATGTTCCTTACCTGGCTTTTGCGGATGACATGATTGTTTACACCAGGGCTTCACGACCCTGTTTGACAGCTATAACTCGTCTCTTTGAGGATTATCAGCTATATTCGGGCCAGAAGATTAATGTTCAGAAAAGCTCTTTCATAGTTTCCTCAAAGGCCTCGCCATCCAAGCTGGGACTAATTTCCTCTTTAGTGGGCTACCGGCAACAATCTTTGCCCTTTGTGTATCTTGGGATTCCTCTTTCTAAAGGCAGATCGCGAATCATTCTTTTTGATGGGTTACTTGCTAAAGTTAGAGGTCGGCTGCAGCAGTGGGGTAACAAATATCTCTCCATGGGTGGGAAAGTCATTCTTATTCGCCATGTTCTCTCAACTATTCCTTTATACCTCCTTCAGGTCTTGCAGCCGCCTAAAGGGGTTCTTCTGGTGTTGGGGCGTTTATTTAATAGTTTTTTATGGGATGCTCAGGATGGCAGGAGGATTCACTGGTCATCCTGGGACAATTTATGCTACCCTACGTCTGAGGGGGGTTTAGGGGTCCGTGCCCTTCCCGATATGGTCCAGACTTTTTCTCTTAAGTTGTGGTGGAAGCTTCGTCAAAATGACACCCCTTGGGCTCAGTTCATGCTTCATAAGTATGTGAAACATGACCACCCTTTGAGGGTGGTGGCTCGTCAGGGCTCTCACATTTGGAGGAGGTTGGTCAGTGTACGGGACTTGGCGGAGGAAAACATTCGCTGGTGTGTGGGCAAAGGGATGATTGATTTTTGGTGGGATTGCTGGGTGGGGGATGAGCCGCTGGCAGTCTTAGCGCCAAGGCCGGATTATCCTCACTTCCTGGTGGCTGAATTTATGCTTCAGGGGAGCTGGAATGTTGGACGTCTGCTCGACTGGTTGCCTTCCGAGTTGGTCGATAGAATCGAGCAGATTCCTATTCTTCAAGAGGAAACTGACGTCCTTGTGTGGCTGCCCTCTTCCACGGGTTGTTTTACGACAGCTTCTGCCTGGGAGCTGGTGCGCAGGCGAAGGGGTTCGTCCGTGGTGTCCAAGATGATCTGGGATAATTTTCTTCCACTTAAGATTAGAGTTTTTTGTTGGCGCTTGATTAAGGGCTTTGTGCCTCTTGATGATGTGCTCCAACGACGGGGGATGCCGTTGGTGTCTAGATGTAGCTGTTGTTTCCAACAGTCCGAGTCCGTTCGACACGTGTTCATCTCGGGAGGATTGGCGTTCCATATTTGGGGCTATTTTTCTGGATTTTTTGGTATTCCAGTTCGGGAGTATTCTTGTGTTTCGGCCTTGCTTATGGACTGGTATATGTCCTCCCCATCCCAGAACCATCTGAGGTGTTGGGTTCCGTTAGTGGTCCTGTGGTTCCTGTGGAAGTCTAGGAATGCGGGTCGCTTTGAAAATTCTGTCCCAAGCCCTGCTTCGCTTATTTGGGAGATTGAGCACGTCTTCTCCCTCTGGGGTTCGTCGGGAAGCCTTTCATTGTGTCAGATCTCGGGGGATTCGTCGTCACCTTTGGCTCGGTTTTTTTCCATCAAGAAAGCTCCGCTCACTCGATATCAGGCCGTCTGCTGGATCAAACCTTTCCCAGGGCGCTTCAAGTTAAACACGGATGCTAGTGTCGTTAACAATGTTGCTTCAGGAGGAGGAATTCTCCGAGATGGTCGAGGCCACCTCTTATTTGCCTTTTACAAGGAATTTGGTGAGATGGATGTCCTGCAGGCTGAGGGTTACTCCTTATTATATGGTTTGCGCCTTTGTCTTTCTAGGCAGGTGCTTAACATACTCGTAGAAGTTGACTCGGCGGTCCTTGTTCACTTAGTTTCTTCTCGTTCTATTTCCAAATGGCCTTTGTGCACCTGTTTGCGGCAGATTAGGGTTTTATTGACGTCCTTGGGTGGTTCCCTTTCCCACGTTTATCGTGAAGCGAACTCGGTAGCTGACGGATTGGCAGCGCTTCATCTCAATCAACCTAGGGTCTTTGAGACCACTCAGTAGCTTCCCCCTAAGATCAGGGCCTTAATTAACCATGATCGTATCGGCTTTCCTGCTTTGAGGTCCTTTGTGGTTAGGGAGTAGGTTTTTTTGTAGGGGAGTAGTTCTCCTAGTTTTTGTTTCTGTCAGTTTCTTTCTTTCTTTGGGAGATGGTACGCCCTCTCTCTTTCTGTTTGTTATTTCTCTTCTTGAATAAATTTGGGGCTGGCATCCCTCCCCGGGTACGGGGTTAGCCAAAAAAAAAAAAAAAAAAAAGTTTACCCTTCAACTCAATAATTCAAACAAAAAAGGCAAATCATATAAAAAAAGAAATAATATTCATCGGTCAAAGATTTTTTTTGAAAAAAATAAAGAATAGTAGCATTCATTAAACCTAAATTATGAAATCAAATTAAAAACAAGTCCTACTAGCCCTTCAGTATGGGAATTTTTATTTAAAATCTTTATTTTTAATGAAAAATAATATAAAAATAACACTGATCCTACCTAAAATAAAAATAAGTAACAATATAGTTTAAGGGAAAGATATAGAACATTTCACCCTAAACTTGTGACCTTATTCTAGGTTATTTTAGATTTTATAAAATCTAGTTATAGAGAATAATCAGAATCAACAAAAGCTACTCTTTGGGGGATTATGGACTAAAGCCTTTTTGGTCATTAAAAAAAATCTATAATCAGAATGTAAAAGTAACCAAGAACATCACAAAAATTGATTATCAAAAATCAGAATCTATAATCAATTAAAATAATCAACCAAGAACAAGACCTATACCTACTTAATTTTTATGTATCTAATCTAAATTTGACCTAATAAAATTTGAATAAGAGTTGAAAACCCAACCACTAACAATTACCTTGGGTATTATTCATTATTTTATGTATTGTTATTGTTTTCTTCATATATAAATATGTAACACTTCTACGTTATTTTTATATTCTAATTTTTTTGTGATTATTGGGGGTATTATAAAATATTATTAGTTGTTTGTTTGCATTTCTA
This sequence comes from Gardenia jasminoides, assembly GCA_013103745.1. Classification (NCBI taxonomy): domain Eukaryota; kingdom Viridiplantae; phylum Streptophyta; class Magnoliopsida; order Gentianales; family Rubiaceae; genus Gardenia; species Gardenia jasminoides. The sequence goes on from CM023104.1 coordinate 19,276,796, forward strand.
AATGCCAATACTTGTAACCATTGGAATCAATTTTTGATTTCATATGGTTTTCATATTATGGGAGATAAAGCTTTTTTTTTTTTTCCTTTGTAAATGGGAGGATTTGAATCGAGAACTTCCTATTTACAATCTCTCTCACCTTACCACCTAACCCAGTCTTTCTCTCTCTTTTTTATCTTTTGAACCCAAGATCTCTTATTTACCGCCACTCCCAAATTGTTTTTTTTTTTTTTTGCTTCAAATTTTACCTTTTCAATTTGGAGGATGAGTACGGATTCAATTATAAACTTTTCCTTTGAAAAGAGATAGCATTCAATTTAAACTTATATTAGAATTAAATCAACATGGTGTTTTTATTTTGAAAATAAATGTTAAATATATCTTTGAAACTGTAAAATCAAATTGTAAGTTATGAGAATTTTTTCTTTTGTTTCAAATTTTAACTCTTTAGTTTGGATGTTGAATATGGATTCAAGTATAAATTTTCTCCTTTGAAAATTTGAAACCATTCAGATCAAAATGAATATGAAAATAACTAAATCTAGTGTCTTTGTACTTTTGCATAAGATTTTCACTTCTATATTTTACTCTCCAAATTTATTTTATGAAATGTAACATTGACATTATGTTAAGTTGTATTTTGAACAAATGATGGAGAAATTAAGACTCCAGAACCAATAAGAGTGAGAAATACGGATCACAATTATTATTATTTTAAAAAAGATCCACATACAGACACACATATGTTTGTATGTAATTCTCATGAGCACATAAGAGCAAACTATAGATGTTTAATAACATAATGTATCTCAAATGAACAAGTGTAATATTACTCAATTCTAGTTGCGAGAGTAGAAGAGAGAGGAAGGATTAGGAAAAAGGGAAATAGATGATGGTAGGAGTGGGGAAGATAGATAAGAGGCTATCCAATAATTTTGGAGAATGAATAGGCGCAAGGGATGGAAAGTGTAGTGATGATAGAAAGCCTGAGGAGGGAAAAGGATGGCAGCGGTTTGAAATCAAGACAGCATAAGGTTCAGACACGTGAACGAGAGATGACTTCTGAATGTGTGGACAACTCCATGCTATCACTAACAAATTCCACGCCTACCTACACTCCATCAATTAATTCCAAACAAGAGAAATATTACATAATTCATACAGATTTGCTGTTCTCCTGAACATAATGTTAATTTGCTGTTTCCGTACAAATTACTGATTAACGGTTCAACATCAAAGGCATTGCTTAGCGTTAATTGGCCATAAAACATATATGACGCTCAGGAAGTAACAATTGGAGCATGGAAATTCGTTTCCTAGTGAAGACATTCAAAACTTGTCAAGCAATGATACTGAGAGAAGAACATCAGTGTCGATGAAATCATTGATTCCATGTATCCCTTTATCTTCAAAAACCTTGTACTCAACTAACATACAAGCATTCACACGATAGTTAAAAAAGGGAACCAGAGCCATCAAAGTGGAATATACTGTATAAAGCTAACTCCTGGAAGCAGTGAAGGACCCGGCTGGAGTTAATATTTTCACGGATGCAGCCACTGACAAAAGGAATGGTAATGCTGGCCTGGGAATTGTGGTTTGGACACCTGACCGCAAGCTTAAAGCTACCTGGGCCATCCCTGTTGATCACTGTTCTGAAGCTGCTCTAGCCGAAGCTTTAGCTATCAGAGAAGCCCTCCAGCTGGCGATAGACCTTAAGCTTGCCGTGATAAATATTTTATCTGATTGCAAGGTAGTTGTTGATGCAATTAACAAACATGCAGCGGATGAATCTTGGCTTTCTATAATCATTAATGATATTAGAAAGTTATCAGATTCCTTTTGGAGCTGCAATTTCACTTTCATTAGTCGTTGTGTTAATTCAGTCAGTCATGTCTTGGCAAAATTTGCCACAAAGTTGACCAAAGATGTTAGATGGGAAAACTCTTTCCCCTTGTGGCTTTCTAATAAGTCACAACAATTCTCTAGGGTAGTTACCCTGTAACTGTTTTAAATCTGTATTACTCTTTCGTATATATATAAAGCAACTGTTTGACAAAAAAAAAAAAAAAAAAGATATCGTTGAACCTTATCCTGACTCCAGGGCTTGTAACCCAATGTGGATGACCATAATATCACCATCTTCTCTCAGAAATATCACGTCCTTTTCTTCCAGAAGATCGTTTATACACAACCAACATTGTATCCTGCGCCACAACAGATCAGCCCTGCCTATTAGTTCTAAGAAACCTGCACCTCACATACCAGAAAACAGTTGATAAAACAGAGCACGCACATTCCAGAGACAGTAAAATTAACGTGCCAAGAACTAAAACGAGGGAACAAAAGTCACTAAATATCTAAATTCATAAGACTCAAAAAGCATTGTCTTGCAGATTAATATGAGTAGCATGCAAAATCAATCCAGCTTAGTAGTAGCTACAAGCAACTAATAGACCATAGCTTTAGTTCCTAAACATACTTTGTTCATAAGCCCATGTCATAGACATACCTTCCTCTCAAACGTGATCTAATCATCTAAGACTTATGTGTGAGGTCAAGTGACAAAAAAATGCAATATAAATCACATTCACAGGGAAAAGAAAAAGCCTTGAAACTATTACACCACACCAGGGAAAAAAAGGCTTCTTCTAAATTTAATCAGGAAAATGCAGCAAAGTGAGAAAATAAATAACTTTCAAAATAGATTTGCAAAATATAAAAGCCTGCAAAGACAACAAGAGCTAAATGTGATAGATCAGCAAAAAGGTTTGATTGTTGCAGCAAAATCAACAGCCGCTGAAATAGAATGTAAGTATCGAGGTAAAAGCACATACTGTAGGGCGAAGTCTAGCTATATACAATTCTAGAATGCAACCCACCCCTTTTAGTACCCCAATATAACTTCAACCAATGGCTTGATACTGCTTTCGAAGAGGTTGTGAATGTCACAGTGCAACAACTTGTACAAAAACAGGGGTCCTCTTCTTCCCTCCCCCTCTCCCCCAACAAAAACAAACAGAAAAAAAAAAAAAAAAAGACTTTTACCTCAACACTACTATCAGTTCATCCTGCTCATAGCTTTGACTTATGCCATCACTTCATCATTACAGAGGAGTATTGTTAAGTGAAGGAAAAAGGAGATAAAAAAAAAAATCTGAAGAGGCTCTAATGCAATTTGTTTATTTATTATGGAAAAACCTTAATTGTGCATATATTGCTTTCAGAGTTCTGCATCCTTGTTCTTACCAAATGCTCATGCTCCTTGGTGGAGGCTAAATAGCTCATGCTTTTCCAGAGGTGTTTCGGCTCCCTTCCAGGGGTGGATAGCAGGCTCTGCTTCACCCGTCGTATATGTAGAGGCCACTTAATTGTGTGCTCCACCTTGGCCTCTTAGCATCAGTGAAACAACACTTAGACCGGCTTTGTTCTATGTTCTTTATAGTTGTACCACTTCACTAGGGTTGGTTTTAGTGTTCAGAAATTACTTACAAGTCAAAAGCTTGGGGGGAGAGGGGAAGAAGGGATCGGAGTGCAATAAAATGCTGTTATGACACGGTATATATAGAAGAATAATAACCTTAAGGATTAATTAATCACCCTTTTTTAACTCCATCCAAGCGAAAGATTGACTGAAAATTGATTGCACAAATATAAAGAATCATAGCATGTGGTCATATGTAACCTTAACTATCTATGGGACCTCAAAATTCAAATCCAAAGCCAGACTATATTCTAAAAAGTTTTAACACTGCAAAATTGGCTGCTTGGCACCATTTAGAAATTGAAATGGAATTAACAATTTTATCCTACTTACAAGAAAATCCTCCAAATTATAAAAATTCTGAATCTTTCCTGTAATTTCAAAATCACAAACTATGTTTCCAGATGTAGTTTCATTTCTTATTTCCAACAAATTCAAACATTACATGCAGGCTAAAGTACTAAAACCCATAAAAAAATGAAGAAAAAGAGCCTGCACAAGTTACTTCTAAAGTGATATGCCACATTGAGGTTCTCCATGAAAGGGGAAACAAGAAGTCTCTGAGAAGTGACAGAAATCCAATTAACAGCAGCAGATTTCTGTGAATTGCTACAGTTATCAATTGAGCTTTCAGAAGGACTACGGCTTCCTTCACCAGGACTGAAAATCTTTTGAGGGACTCCACAACATATAACCACCATAGCTCCTTCAAGGTGCAGTTCAAAAGTGAACTTAAATAATGTTAGTTCCAGCAAATTAAAGTTTAGGGGCTGAAAACCTGCAGGATCAACAAGTTGCAACTAATGTGAAGGTCGTCCATGTGCCCCATCCTTGAACTTCTTGCTATCTGGATCAATCTTCAGCATCAACATGAGTAGAGAAGGATTGTTCTGTTTTTCAGCAGATGAATCAAGTAAAATGGAAAAAATAGATGAATCCAGCAAGAAACCTCTACGAACCATTTCTTCATGATAGACTATTTCGTCATCATAATGGCCTCTTTTGAGAAGTCCTTGCAGAATAACATTGTATGTAACACTATTTGCCAGCCAACCATTTACTTCCATTTTCTCAAAAAGCTGTTTAGCTTCGGTAAGCAGGCCTCCTGAAAGCAGGACAGCAATCATTGTGGTGTATGTTTTAACATCAGGATCCAATCCTTGAATATAGAGATTGTCAAAAAGATCGCAAGCACCATCTAGCCTCCCACTTTGGCACAAGCCATTGAGGATGATATTGTACATTGATATGTGAAGATGTATTCCGTCAGCTTCTAGTGAATGGAATAACCGAAATGCTTCATCAACATTTCCAGTCTTGCATAACCCATCAAACATCACACAGCAAGTGTGAAAATCAGGCTTCATGCCAGCAGCTTGCATCTCATCAAAAACTTCTCTTGCACTAATATAGCCTCCTGCACTGAATAACCCCTGCAATACAGTGTTATGAACAACAATACCACGTGTTAAACCTTTATGTCGAATCTCTCTAAAGAGATTCATGGCTGCTTCCACGTTCTTGTTCTTGAAATAGGCATTTATCAGAATACCATAGCCATGGAGATCGGGAGTAAGGCCACTAGCAACCATGGTATCAAAGACTCTCCTTGTTTCATCTATTTGGCGCCCTAAACAGTGTCCATCCATTAGGGAATTGTACGTGATCAGGTCGGGGATTCTGACCTTGCTGAATCATGATACGCACTACCTCTTAAGCATCTTCTATGTGTCCTTCCTTACACAGTGCATCCACCACTATACTAAAAGTAATAACATTTGGAACAATTTTACAATCCTTCATCTCAGAAAAGAGCTTGTTAACTTCCTGCCATCTGGTTAAGTTGCATAGACCCTAAATTAAAGAACTGTAAGTGACAACATTCGGGGGAATGCTCTTCTCAATCATTTCCTGTAAAAGGGCAAGAGCTTGATCAACCAACTTATCCTTGCACAAGCTGTCAATGATGGTACTGTGCACTTTAGCCTTGGGCTTACATCTTCTTTTTTACATGACTCTCAGGAATTCTATGGCCGTTTGAGTGTTGCCCGCCTTACAAAGTCCATCTATCACAATCAGAAAGATAACTTCACCAGGTTGGCAAAGTTTTTCAAATATTATCTTCTCAAACAATTCTTGTGCCCGGGGAACCTTATGTTCCCAAAGGAGTCCTCTTTTTTGGGAGACCTTATAGTGAGTGCTGACTTTTTTAATTTCATAATAATTTTATATTAAAAGTTTCACTATTCAAATTTTACCAATAAATTTAACAAAAAATCTAATGTTTTCACTTTCACAACCATTAGGGGTTAAATTGTATGTTTGAAAACATAGGCAGACAAATTGTACATATACCAAATGTAGAGGAATTTTTTGTATTTTATCCTTGTTAGTAGGAAATAAACACATATGAGGATTGCTTGAAAAAGCCACATATAAGGATCAACTGGTGTACGTGTTGGCTTGCAATTAAACTAATTACAATTTTTCTATATTTTTTCAATATAACAAGACTAATCAATAAAAATTTCTTCTAAATTTTTAATAATTTCCATACTAAGCCAAGCATTGGCTTCATCTATGTCTTTCATATCAAAATTATTGCTAAGCAATGCTTTTGTTAACTCAAGTTACTTGCATATTAGTATCAAATATCAATAGATCACCAACATGTAAAAATATAATTACATGAGAGTCAGTGAATGATTTTTAATGAACACACGTATCACTTTCATTTGGTTCAAAACCATTAGCTAATAAATATTGATCAAATTTAGTTCATACAAAGGCTTATTCAATTTGCAAAATTTATTTTCTAAATCAGGTTGAATAAATCCTTCAAGTTGATCCATATATAAATTCTTCATCCAAGTCTGGGTTAAGAAAAGATATTTTTACATCCATATGATGTATTTCATATCATGAATGCAGTTTTAGCTATCAAAAGTCTCATGGAAGTTACTATTGTAACTAGAAAATAAGTATCATAAAAGTCTATTATAATAAAGCCTCTTGTAATGAGTCTACTTGTATATTTATCTATTATACCATCAGATTTAAGTTTTTTTCCCCTTAATATTCACTTACACTCTATTATTTTACAACCTAAAAGCAAATCAACTAACTTCCACACTAGGGGAGGGTTGGGTTGAGTGGTAAGGTGGAAGAGATTGTAAGTTTGAGGTTTTGGATTCAAACCCTCCCACTTATCAAAATAATAATAATAATAATAATAATAATAATAATAATAATAGCTTCCATATTTCATTAGACATTAAACAGTCCATCTGATAATCACTTCTCTCCAAAGATCAGAATCAAGAGATGATAAAGCTTCAGGAACAACTATAGGATCTTCTCTAAATTGCAAGTCTGAAAATCAACCAAAATCTTTCTGTGTTGTCTTTTTTTACTAGTTTTCAATTGCTCTTTTTCACTTGTTAATGCTTTAGTATTAGTAGAACCGGCTTCCTTGGATATTTCTGTTCCTCTGGAATACTATACTTATTCATTTCAATATTGAGTTTGAGCACATCATTATACGCATAATCTTTTCCAATAAAGGTTCTGTTTTCTGAAGACACAAATTAATCAGATTCCTTACATTGCCTAAAGGCCCTAAACCAACCTTATTAAGAAGAAAACTAAAAACTAAACTCTTCCTAATTTCAAAAATGTGAAGAACATCTCTTAACGTCAAGACGCATTCATAAATAAGCTATAATTAAACTTCATCCATGCCTAAAATATTGGATGTATGCTTTTTTTCTAGTAAAATTTTAAAATATTTGAGATATAATAACAGAAAAAATAGAAATTCAAAAAGAGCGTTGAACTTTGATGATGTTCGTATACTAATCCAGCACCAAAGCATTAAGCTTAACTAGAAGGCCCAATCTAACCCTTGGATCACATAGCCTATCTAGCAGATTTGCCAGAAGGTTGGACTTGGTCTACTAAGGAAGCCCATGAAGATTTATATGTTGATTAAAACTGCTGTAATCAGTCTGCGTATGCTGCCCAAAAGCTCATGTGCCAAATGCACCATTCTTTCTTGAATACTCCTTAATCTTTGTTTAATCAGTCTCTAACTCATATTGGACGTCAGTTTGAATGTAGTTTTACTTGGGGTTCATCAGAAATGTACAAGAAAAGGTTAGCAATGGAAGCTGTAAAAGTTTCAAATAAATGGCTTTATGTGTATCCTGCATACAACCATTGATGGAATTAGAAAATTTAACTAGAGGGAATGAGATTCAACATGCCTAAAGTTATGTGTATATCATATAGTATTTTTAAAATTTTGAAAGGATACAAATTTGAATTTATAAGGCATCTATTTGAAAATGCTTAAATTTTCAAAGAAAAAACCTAATTTTTAAAAATTTGGGAAGGGGACAAGGGCGGTGACCTCTCTCTGCCCCTCCCCAGTTTCATTCCTACATATAATTTATACTCTCTTTGTTGATAAATCAGTTGATAAAGTCGTACTACATAGAAGGAAAATAGCAATAACATTTTCTAGCAAAAAATGATTTTTGACGATTGGGATACCTGAAATTGTCAAAAAATATTTTGTATATATCAAAAACAAGCTTTATTAGTTGAGGTTGATTTTTGTACTAAATATTTAGAACACAAACCAAAAACTTTATCACATGAAATGACACGAAAAATTAATAAATAGGATATAACATGAACATGACATGAAGCTTAAAGTGTAGTGTATACGCATGTATTCGTTTTGATAGGAATACAAAAATAACATGGCACATTTATAGTCCTAGTAAAATTTTTTCAAATGATCATCTTTCTTAAGTTTCTATCTATGCAAAAGTCTAGAGACCCATAGTTATCAAATTGTACATAATGTTGTGGTTACATTCTTTAGCTTGATTTTTTCAAAACTTTTTAAATAGGAAAATGGTGGAAATTCAGAAGCGAAGTGGGAGAAAAAAAATTGAACTAGTAATCTCTAATTTATGAGACTCTAATCTTAGCCAATAGGCTAAGTTCATCCCAACAACTTATTAGTTTATAACACCTCATTGTGCGTGCGTGCGTGCGCGTTTGTCTACACACACATATATGTATATGTATGTATATATGTATGTGTTAGGATATCAGGCCAACTATTTGAAACAGAAGAAACCAACAACAATTTAATAGAAATAGGAACTAGCACAAACAATGAGTCACGCACAAGAATTAACGTGGTTCGGCTTAATTACAAAGCCTACATCCACAGAGAGAAAACCTATTCTTTATTATGAGAGAAAAATACTACAAGATTACAACTTGTATCCCAAGTCCAACTCTTGTATAACTCTCTCACCTACTAAGAACTCTCTCAACCCCTTTTCTTGTGTGTCTTTGTAGAATGCCAATCTACCTATTTATAGAGAACATTACTTGGCCAAAAAGCCAAATAATAGTAGGAAACAGATACTAGAATCCTAAACTCATACAAATAGGAAATTCCTTGACTACTACTCTAAGTAACTGGAACCAATTAGGAAACTAAATACTCCACACACATGACAAGAAACCTGTCTAAAAGAAATTAAGCCAATTTCCTAACAGTATGCATGTATGTATGTATGTATATTGTAATTGTCCTGGCTTTGAGTTTGTTGATCTCAACTCCCTCTTGCTGCTTCAGTACTTATCACCACTGTCGCTTTATATATATATGTATATGTATGTATGTATGTATAAGCTCCCTCTTGCCGCTTCAGTGCTTAATCACCACTGTCGCTTTCTTCTGTCCTGATATTTATTTCCTTCTGAACAATCTCCGAGGCGGTTATCTTTAATAATTGAACCACCAAGTTTTAACTCGTGCAACAAATGTGTTCACCATTCTATGGTCCATTTACATGAACTATAAGGCACCTCAATTATCAAGAAAATATATGAAACCGACAAAAATTATATAGCTTTTAAATTACCATCCAACATATTTCAGAACAATAACCAACATTTTTTATAATCAATTTTGTAACCCTATATCTTTGAATAATATAACCTTACTCACATATACAAAAAAACTTATACTTAGTTTTCGAAAATTAGAAAATTAACTTTTGTAAAAGAAATTTAAAAAAAATCATAAAGGGTACAAGGCGCTAAGGTGCTGCTCATGGTGTGGTTTAAAAGGGATAATCTTAGAAATCTCCATAGAAGATCCTAACAATATCACTTAGCACCACTGAAACTTAAAAATGTTACCCGCCTTTCTTATTTTTAAATTTTTGAAATGTTATTAGTGAAATTCAAACAATCTATACAAAATAAAATTTGGGAGTTGTTGAGAAAGTAATCGTTCTTTTTACTATGTTTTTAAATTCGGATCAGATTAGTTGATTTGACTGATTGAATTGGAAATTAGATACATGTACAGTATGAGTTTGTTCAAGAACTCAGGAGAGAAGGACCAAGTAAAAAAAAAAACCCTTTTCTTCAAAATCCAATTGCAGCTGTTCTTTTTTCCAGAATTTTTAGTATAGACTTCGATCCTTGAGTGCAGATTTGATGGTGGTAGCGATGGCATGGCCGCATATGGCTCTTTCAACATGAATGTTGAAAGATCTAAAGTTAAGATCAAAAGAATTGAGGGGGGAAAAAGAAGAGAAGTAAAAGGAAACAGAATATAAAGAATAAGAGTTGATGATTTCTTGTGGTGAGTGGTGAAAGAAATGCAAAGATTAGAAGTAAAAAAGGGGAAAAAAACAAAAGAAATAGCTCTCCAATTTATAGCTTCTGTCCTAAATTCTAGTATTACTTTTCAATTAAGCTCTCCAATTCAATTCTAAACTTGTTGATTATACATTAAATTGTATAGATTGCTACTTGGTTATATTATTTTATTTGTATTTTCTCATAGAATATCTTAGAAACATCAAACATACCTGAAGATATCCTTTTCAAGATTATTATGTTTTTAGAAATTTTACATAGTATATTAATTTTAGAATTAACTATATTTATGACATCATGATAATGTCACCTGGTTCTTAGATAAATTTAATCCCAATTGGACCTATTGACCTCTGACTCCTGACATACTCTGAGTCACCGTTTGGTCTGAGTTTCAAATCATTCGTTTTCTATTATTCAAGCAATAGCAGAAGCACGTCCTTCGTTTGTTGAATCATCATACTGTCTAGCAATGGAGCATTTTTGTTCGAAGATTCCCAAACTTAGCACCTTTTTTGTTCTTTTTTCATCGTCTTCTATGTGCTTTTGCCCAGACTAGAGAGTAAACCCAAAAGATATGATCAAGGATCGATCACACCATGAATTAGAAGAACATTTGATAAGAAACCCTATATAGGGGGAGGGGACTGGGTCAAGTGGGGTTGGGACTCCGTATTATTTCTATATGGTCGATATATACCTTTTAAAATTTGATGTATACTTATACATACTGGAGTTCTCATAATTTAATTGAATTAGTGTTAACAAATGACTTTCATATGAGTGTACACTGAAATATATTTGAAATAAATACAACAATTGCACAACAGCACCAAAATCTAAAATCATTTTCAATTGATATGTAACTTCCGATGTAGGGATTATCGCCAAGAAAAATGAAGTCCATAATTGCAGCAGTGGCAATTGATAATAGCATAAATTAAGCTACATATATAGGTCCTTTTACACGTAAGCCCCAAGTTTGAAAAAGAATATCAGGTTTTAGTATATTCCAAGCACTTGAATTTGGTACCTTGATTGAAAAAATGGGTGCTGTTATGATCACGGTTGATAAGTTGTAGAAGAAGACTAAAACTAGCTTTGCTAGGTAATCCCCAGCAGTTTTGGCCTAGAAACAGTGACAGAGTTAGAACCCCAAAAGTAACAAGAGAGTGCTTTTATTGCACTACACAATAACATAAGGAGATAATTATTTTTTATATAATAAAAAGCTCTATCGAAAACTATACCTGACCAGCGTGATGGGTGCATTAATTTTATAGAATTGCAACTTGCAAGGAGTTGCAGATAATAACAATAGTGGAAAAACTGTATAATAAGTCTTTGCTTTACAATATAGTAATAAAAATTGAATTCAACAGGAATATTAGACGTTCATCCTTATGTAGGAGAAGTAGTCGAAATTCTTATTTTGTTTCGAAGTTCTTGTCTTTTGCGAAAAAGCAGGAGATAAAGGCAAATGCTTCAAGAATATGAAGGAGAAAAAATTGAAACTCTATAGAAATTCATGGGGGTTCATCCTTATGTAGGAGAAGTAGTCGAAATTCTTATTTTGTTTCGAAGTTCTTGTCTTTTTCGAAAAAGCAGGAGATAAAGGCAAATGCTTCAAGAATATGAACGAGAAAAAATTGAAACTCTATAGAAATTCAAGGGGGTGCAATTGTCGGACAAAACTAATAAATTTTCAAATTGTACAAGCCAATTTTGTGTTTTTAATATGTTACCTGATAAATACACTAAACGCTGCCAATTACATATTGAGCAGCAAGAAGGGCAACAAATAAAAAAGCCAATTAGAAATACCCAGATTCCTAGAGGTTTCTAAAATTATCCATATTTAGAAATGCCTAGATTAGGGAATCTTATCGTTTATCATATATCACGTGTAAGGAGTCACCAAATAAAAAATGGTACCATGGAATACTTCTGTGGAGAACATACAACATGATGTATACATGAACAGCTTGAGTACGCCGCGGAAGATAACACAAATGCTATCTAAATAAGTGTCCAAGATCTCAAGAAATCTTCTGTTTTTTTTTTTTATCCCAAGAAATCGATGGACAAGATAAAAAGTGGGAGTAAATTACTAGTTCAAAAAATAATCGTGTTTGATTATTCAAGCAGTGGCGGACGCATGCTCTTCGTTTGTTGAATCATCATATTCATCTAGTAATGGAGCATTTCCGCTGGAAGATTCCCCAAACATAGTACCTCTTTGTGATTTGTCTCCACTGGCTTCTTGTGCTTTTGCCCATATTAGGGCGTAAAACCCAAACGATATGATCAATGATCCAATCAAGCTGCAAATTAGCCAAAAATCTGACATGAACCCTTATATACATAAGAAAGAAGTGTGTATGCATGTACATAGGCCAGGGAGGGGGATTGGGGAAGGTCGGGTTGGGATTCTGTATACGTTTCTGTATGGTTGATGTATATCGGTAAAAATTTGATGTATAATTATATATATATATTGTTGTTCTCATAATTGAATTCGTAATAAACAGATGACTTTCATACGAGTCTAACTCTAAATGTGTTTGAAAAAAATACAACAATTGCACAACAGCACCAAAATATAAGATCATGATCATGCGAGAAGTACCTTCCGAGGTAGAGATTATCACCAAGAAAAATGAAGCCCAAAATTGCAGCAATGGCAATTGATAACGGTCGAAATGAAGCTACATATACAGGTCCTTTTACATGTAAGCACCAAGTATGAACAAGAATAACGAAGCCTGTCCCCAATACTCCCTGGCAGGAAAAAAAATTTCAGTGCACCGATCAATATGATTTCCATTCCAACTAGCTATATGAGTAGCGGATACCTGATTTAATTAGCGTGCAAGAAAGATTTCTAATTTGAAATTCTAGCAGTACGAATTAGGTCTATGTTCTTACCGCATACACAACCGCGTACAACTGCACATCAAGTTTGAATATATTCCAAGCAGTCGAATTTGGTACCTCGATTAAGCAAATGGGTGCTGCTATGATCATACATGATAAGTTGTAGAAGAAGACCACAACCAGTTCTGCTGGGTACTGCCCAATAGCCCTGGCCTGAATATAGTGTCGGAGTCAAGATGCCAAACACTAGGAGGTGAATGCTTTAATTGCTCTTCGGAAATGTGATGATTTTTTAATAAAACAAATAGCTCTATGAAAAGCCATAACCAGGCAGCATGACAGTTGCATCAATTTTACAAAACTATAAAGAGTTTTAAGAAAACAAAAATATCAGAAACAACTGAACCATAAGTCTCCACTCCGTTAAGTCCTTTCTTTACAATAGACCAATGTGGTACTAAAAAATGAGTTCCAAACGAATGTTATGCATTCATTCTTATGTAATTCTTATTTCGTTTTGAAATTCTTATCTTTTTCAAAAAGTAAGGGATAATAGCAAAGGCCTTGAGAATATAGGGGGCACTGTAAAAAAAAAAAAAAAAAGATTATAGTGAAATTCAAGGGTGTGCAACCCAGGACAAAATTAATAAATTCTAAAGTTGACAAAGACAATTGTAGTTTTGAACGTATTACCTGATAAATATACCAAAGGGAGGCTACTACATATTCAACAGCAAAGATGGCACCACCTATGACCCAACTCGACCGTTCGGTGCCAGTGGTGATGGTAACTAGTGCTGGCAGTGCAAAAACAGAGGCTGAAGATGCAGGGCTCCGTAGAAGCACTGGGCCTTCGTACAGAACCACCACTAGGGCTCCTGCAATCGTTATTATACTCCCTATTATCTTAACCTGACTCCTTAAGCTCTTCAGTTCTAGCTTTTCCATCCTGATCATGACAAGAAATATTATTCCAAGTTCACTAAATGATACAGGTATTCCCTCCTTAATTTGGAAAACAAAAGCAACAATTGAAAGCGCATAAAAATAGGGAAATAATTTTGAGGATTTAAATTTAAATGGTAAATTAAGTGTATTAACAAGGGTTAGAAAAATTCATCATGGAACAACCATTTATGATGTTAGCATAAAAAAATCGAACGATTAGAAAAATTCAGGAAGGAACAATCATTTATCACTTTAGCATAGAAAATCCATCGTTATTCTCGCTTGCTCCACAACATGTGTGAAGAGTAGTGAAAATAGCTAATTACTTTAAAAAGAAAAGCAACAAAGAGGACCTGAAGAGGACAGCCAGGACAAACGTGGAGGCTGGTGCAAGATTGCTCATGGCGGAAGCCAATGTTGGAGTACTGTACTCGATCCCTATATTTCCAAGATATTGACCTATAAAGCTGAATTACAATTCCATAACAGAAGTTTGGTAAGCATCTTTAGAACAAACATTTAAACAAATTATCATGGTTGATATATATATACCCAAGCATCCCAAGGAAGAAAAATCTAGCAAGGAGGCCAAAAGTAAATGGAGGAAGCCGAGAATTCCTGTTAACATTAAGAAACAAGAAAAGAATGAATATGTTACAACTTATTAGTTTGATTATTACAGGGAGTGGGGAATTAGGAATGTGATTTAGGATTCTAGAGTACCTGTGGAAGAAGTAGCAAAGAGGGAGGAGAAGAAAAGCCGCTATCCCATAGGAATATAGCATGAAAATGTGATAGTTCAGACCCTTCACCGTGGCTGCTTTGAAGAGAGTGTTCATACCAACGTTGATGCACTCCACTGTAACCAAGGCTGTGAAAGGATAAACCTCTCCATACCAAAAACTACGTTTCCAGCTCTCCATCTTCTGTTCTTTCCTTCTTTGGATGCAAATGTATATTACAAGTACGATTCGTTCTTTTTAGTGGTTCATGCCCTAGAGGCCATTATTCTAGTTAGGTATGTATATAATTTTGTTTTTAGAATAAGAAATGCATGCATCCAATTCCATCAAGTCTTTGTCACACCCAAAACCAACCAAAATGAGTGTTGGACAGATAAACTGGGAAAAAAACTTGTAGACCCCCAAAAAAGGAAAAAAAAAAAAAAAAGAGGCTACAAGATTCAATTAGATCCGAACTAATTCAAACTACTATAATGCTGAAAATAATGTCATAGGATCATCTTGCAATCTTATTGAACACAGAACATTTAGTAAATGACAATGAGCCAATGTAATTTTATTTGGTTCAAATTAACATATAGTATATACAAGGATGGAATTAAGATGGGCTAATGTTGCACCCATTTTAGCTAAACGTGAAAATAAAAATAACTACTAAAACTGGTTTGAAAATGATTTTTTGTGGACTTTTCAAAAAATAAAAGTGATGAAAAAGAAAAGAAAGGTAAAGAAAAGCGAAAAGCATTCCAGGTCCTCTATCTATTTTTTCACCGCTTCTTATCAAACAACTGATGACCTAACTTCCAAATTTAAAGAAAGCTTTTCATGTGACTATACACAAGCATAGGACATTTTTCTGTAAACTAGTACAAGACAAAATCAAGAAACTAATTAACTATTAGACGCCACCCTTTTACCTATTCTTTTGTCCAGATTTCGAAACCCCTTCTCTATCATTCTCCTATTGACATCTAAGAATCAACGACAACCAATCCCAAAATAAAAGAAAGGTACTCAGTTGACACCATGTATTGATTTTTCTTCTATATTCCTTTATGTCGTACTACTAGTTTGGCAAGTTTAATTGGAATATAAAAGAATGCTTAACCACCTCTGATAAACAATCAAATACATTTTGAACAAAAAATGTTAATTAAAGAGATTGCAAATTCCTCTGATCCCTTTAACCTTCAGATGAAAAGGATTAGTAGTATGATTGAATTCACAAGTTTAGCGAATCATGTAGTTGAAGAAAAGAAAAATTGAACCCGCAATTTTTCATCCCTGTACGTCATTAGTTTTCTAAAACAAACAATGCCGTACTAAGTTGGACAGGAGACATTTTGTGAACTGGACAGAGGATCCAAGGCGAAAGGAAAAGCATAAGGCCTAAGATGGGACTTGGTGAAGCAGCAGGTTCGGCCTACTAAAAGTGATTTTAAAAAAAAAAAAAAATTGAATCCCCACTAAGTATTGACTTTAGGATACCGAGTCACCTATAAAAAAGTAATTTTTGATTTTCGAAATGTAAATTAAACCTACCTTTTGACCAGACAACTGCTGCAGGTCTTTCGAAGATAGAGAAATGAAATCCGGAGTTACATTTGTGACCCAAGAAGGCAAAGATTTTTTTCCTCAAGCACCTCCCTGGAAAAATTGGTTATGAAATTAGTTTCACCTTTAGTTTCATTCTTCTAATTTTAATGTCAAATTGAGCTAATTTTACCTGTACAACTACATGCATTAAATTAGCATAAAAAAATTTCAACACATAAAAGTCAAATAAAATAAAGAGATGATTGATTGCAGGCTTCTTTCTTCTTTTAGAAAAATCATAGAATAATGCGCTCTTGACTCATGACATTCCATAACATTATAAAATTAAAAAAAAGAGAATAGAAGGTTACATCAATTAAAAAAAAAAAAAAAAACTCAATGACCAAATTCAACTTAAAACTGGAAAAAGAAACACGAAAAGGAAACAAGGGATTTCACCATCTTTCTCAGGTATATTGCAGCTGCGGCGGCGGCGGCTGCATTTCCACGACTTCCACGGCAGCAACTCCGATGGTCTCAACTCCTCCTCTGTTCCCCGTTTCTTTTGTCCTGCTTTGTCCTTTATTTCTTCTTTATATTTCTCTTGGCTGAAGTCTTAGTGGACACTTTTTAAAGAGAACTTTTAAAAGAAAGAAAACAGAAGTTTTTGCCTTTTTGGAAAGGATGATCGGTGCAGTTCAGTGCTTCTGGTGTTGATGAATGAGTGGAAATGATGAAGAATGTGAATGATATATTGATTAGAACCAAGGAACAGGAGGTAGGTTGATGAAGATGAATAATGAAGAACTAGCTCCCTCGGGCGCCCATGGAGGATAGACAATCAATTTCTTTGTGAGAAGCGTACACTCGTGGTCGCGGGACGAGAGTGACTTTCACTTCTCAGCTTAGCTACTCTGAGCACGTGCCTTTGTGGTGGTCCAAAACAGAGGCAGGGAGGGACAGTTGTCATCACTTCCAGCTGTGACATGACATGGACGTGATAATCGACAACTTTTTAAGTGACAACTAGTGGATCCTTCTATGATAAGCACGCTTTCCTACCGTAGGAACATGGTCAGAGATGGATACGTGTAGAAACATTAATGCATTGTACCTGGGAGGGGAACTGGTCATTGGCAGTCACGCGCGCAGGAATTAAGCGCTGGGCCCCGTTTAAGAGTGAAGTTTTTTGGGTATTTGCATAAAACTCAACTGTGACTTGCTGTAGAAATTATAAAAAAATTTTTAAAAGTGAAAATTTTTATGTGTTTTGGGGTGTTATATTAAAAATTTTGAAAATTTTTTGAGAATTCTTGCAGATAACGTAGGAAACAAACAAATTTTATATAAACTTAATAAAAATTTGTGTTAAAATTTTGGAAGTTTTTAAAGGGTTCCTGTAGCAAAAGTAGGTAAAAAACTAGTAGCATACAAAATTAGCAAAAAACTTAACTGTCAAACAAGGCCAACGAAAGGATTTTGAGAACAATTAACAACAATAAAACAAGTTCGGCGGTAGGTAGGAGGAATGCTTTAAATACAATAAAATACCAAAAAAAAAAAGAAATACAACGAGATACAATGAGATGCGGGGGGCACATTGTAATAATAAAAATTTATAAGACTTCTAACTTCCTATTCTTTTTTTTTATAGAATTTTAAATTTTTTAATTACCAAATATCCATTCATGCATTTTGAATTTCAAATGTAAGAAGTAGCACCATAAATATAGGAATTTAGATAAAGTTTATTCATAGGTGAGTAATTAAAATAAAACATCACAAGTCCCTTAAAAGTTAAAAGTGTAAATAATAATATTTTACCGTTTAACTCGAATGCTAGCTAAAAGGATAAACTATATAAAAAATAATATTCAATGGTCATGGATTTAAAAAATCAATAATAGCACTAATTCTGATAGTTATGAAATCACTAAATTAACAACAAAGTCCTCTTGGCGCTTCAAAATGGAAATTATTATTTAAAACCTTTATCATTGATAAATAGCAACAGCAACAACAACATCAATTCTACCAAAAATAAAAAGTAGTAACAATATAGTTTAAGAGAAGTATATAGTACATTTGCCCGTAAACTATATCTACTCAATTGGCATATATTTGATCTAAATTTCACTCTAATTAGGTTTAAATAATAGTGTAAATTCTAACCACTAAGAATAATCTTGTGTATTATTGATTATTTTATATATTTTTGTTATTTTCTTCACTGTAAATATGTGACACTACTTCATTTTTAGAAAAATGACTAAATCTTTTTTTTGACAATTGTTGGAGATATTATAAAATATTATCAATTTTTTATTTACATTTGGAGATGCCAATAATTATATGTATTGTGATTAATTCTTGGTTTTATATAGTTTCACATTGTGGGAGATAAGATTAAATATATTCTTAAATTATGGGTTATGCTTTCTTTTTTCTCTTTTGTTTCAAATTATATCTTTTAATTTGGAGGATGAATATGAAATCAACTAAAAACATTTTCAAAAGAAAAGTTGTCAACATTCAATCCAAATTTATACTATAAATAATTATACCAGGTGCCTTTTTTAAATATAAAAATAATTATATTTTAAAAGTTTAAAACCATAGTGAAAGTTATGAAAGTTTTTTTTCTTTAAATATTGACTTCCTAAGGTTGGAATATAAACACTATTGAACCAAATTAAATGACATACCCAAACTCATATTTGTTGATAAGTCAATCAGAGTAAACAGGTTATCATTTACAATTATAAATAGTTGAAAAGTATAGTAGAATAGAACATAAATATGTTATAAAACTAGGCCAGAGGGAGAACAATTGGGTGAAAATATGATAGGATAAAGAAAATATAGGATTTAGGGGTTGGGGAAAGAGTTGTAGGAATGTAGAAAAGTTGGGTCAAAGTGGTGAGAAAGAGGAGATGGTGAGAAGAGGAGAGTTGTAAAGTGGGAAAAGTGGTTTGAAAAGATGGTGGAGTATAATATCATGTTTGGTGTACTTTTGCTATTTCTTTAAATATTTTTTATAATCATTTCCTATATGTTTTAGTATACTTTAAAATTTTAGATAAGACACATAAACAGAATATAAATTAGATTCTAAAATAATAATCTTTTGATTTTTAACTTATTTTTCATAGAACTATTACAAATAATTTATTTATTATTATTTATTATTATTATTATTATTATTATTATTTTAAATATAAATCCGTGCATAGCACGGGTCAGAATTCTAGTGTGCTAGTGTAAGGCCCAAAGACAACCTAAGAGGGGGGGTGAAAAAACTAATCAAATAGTGCCCCTTTTTTTGATAATAACTTTAACTTCTCACACAATTGATTTGTCAATCAAATAAGCAAACAAGACCGAGAAGTATGAATGATATATTAATCAATGCATCAGAAAGTAAGCTGAAAAATAGAATGATAGAAGGCAAACCAAACTTCTTCAAAGCTCCACTTGAGTTTGAAGAAAAATCCTCAATCCAAGCAACTTCAACTTGATGAAATTCGATCAACCTTTGTGTACAATGGAAGGATCACTTCCTCCTTGCCCCAAGCTCCACTTAATCAAGTTAGGAAGTTTTACAATCTCACAGAAAACCCTCACAAAACTACACTATTGATGAACTCACTCACAATTGAAAAGTTTGCTAATGAACTCACACTTCAAGACTAACAATTCTTACTCAATGAGTATTTTCTTACTAAAATCACTCTTAAGAACTTGTAATCTAAGTGTACAAAAGTTGTCTTTGAAGTTTAGACAAAGTTGTATTTATAGGGGACCAAAAAGTGCCTTGAAATTTGAGGTCAACGGATAGAAGAAGCTGAAGAGTCAACTAGCCGTTGAAGCTATCGGATGTCCGACACCAAGTTGAGCGTCCGATGCTAGCATCTGACAGGCAGTTTTGATCTTTATCGGACGGCCGATGTATATTTCTGCGTCGATGAGCTTTGAGTCCGATAAAGACCAGAGAGCTCAGAGAATCTTCTTGAATATGATCGGACGGCCGATATATATTTTTGCGTTCGATGGGTCTTGCATCCGACGACGACCAGAGAGCTCAAAAAACTTTTTGAGAACTATAGGACATCCGGTGAGGTTGTTGTGCGTCTGATATGAGTGTCCGATGGATCCCCTGTCTATCGGACATCCGGTACGTCAAGTTGAGTGTCCGACAGAGGAGTTTCGAGTTTTATCGGACGTCCGATACAAGCTATCGAGCGTCCAACAGTCAACAGTCCCATACACTTGTTTTGATTGATTTCTTCAAAAAGATTTCTTGCATTGATGACCTGCGCTGCCAATAATCTCACTGAAAAATGTTAAACTTATTTCTTCAATTGTTTTGTAATTGTCAAAATTAAAGATCACGATTAACAGCTAGTATTTTGACTCATGCTATGCATGGGTTTATATGTACTAGCATTTTGACTGCTTATGTTTTAAGTAAAAAACTAATAACATTTTGTAAAAAAAAATTTAAAGAAGAGGAAGGAAAAAACTAAAAGTTTAACAAAAAAACATGATTTTGATGTCCATTTCTATCAAAATATTTTTTTATAAATAAAAATTTTTTTGAATGTGTTAATCTATTTTTCAATGTTAGCTTAATTTTCCAGCCATAGGCATTATGATTATAGTTGGAGAAAAAGCATGATATTAAAAATAAGTTAACATGCTTAAATGAAATTTCGATCCACCAATATAAGTATGGAGTTTACTTCAAATTCCTAATTTCCATATTATACATTTAAAAATGTTAAATTGCTTGAACAACCAATGGAACTTAAATTATTTTACACAAAAAAATAAGAGTAAAAGGTGAAAAAAAAATTTAAACTTTTTATGAAAATATTACATAGTCAAACATTAACAATCTACTCTTATATGCTTATGAGAAACTTTGGTACTTGCAATTCATATATTGTAAAAATAAAGTAAAAAAATACATATTTTTTCTAAACAAAAATTTACATTAACCTCTCAAAAAATATCCCAAAAGCACATCAAAAATCTAAAGATACTCAAAATAGCATATTACTATTCTACCACATCATCACTCGTTCAATCTCCAGTACTATTACCCCTACCACATTTTCATTCTGTCTCATTCCATTATTATCTCACTGTAACAGCTCCATGTTGATCATTCCCTCTCCTCCCTTTATCCTTCCATCATCACTCTTACTCCCACCATAATCCTTTGTCCTTCATTCTCTACATCCTGCCAATATCCCTCCTTTACACCCCTTATTTTCCCTTTTACTGCCCCTACTATACCAGTTCCCATCCTTCTCAACTATATTCCTTTTTTTCTTGCTACTCTCCCTTAACCAAATTTGTAGAGAGAAGTGAGGATAGAAGAAAAGTAGGAAGGAAGAATGAGAATGATGGATATAGTTAGAAAGGTGATGGGACAGTGATTCACCAACATATCAAGGAATGGAAGAGAGTGGTAGTTTTTGAAAGTAACATAAAAAACTTAAAAACATCCCATTCACAAAATTTTCGAAACACATGATCTACAGTAAAGATTTAAAAATATTTCAAAATACATACAATCTGAAGAGGCTCTTACATTTAATGGTTATCTAATATAAATGAAGTAATAGTTATTCAAGCCCTCATTAATCCAAACTCTTTATTGAGATATATTACAAATTTAAATATTTTATTTTTACTCTTATACACCAATAAATTTCTTTAAATTAATATGGTTATGATATTGCCCAAAAGTCAATATTGCATCCAAAAAAGCAAAAAAAAAATATATAAAGAAAGAAAACTACAATCTGTAATTTTTACATTCAAGGAGTTGCATTACTGTATTGCATATTTGTGTATAAAGAAGGAAGAAAAAGAAAATAAGTAGGAAAAAATAATTAATTTACATTGCTTCTCAGAATCCATTTGTTTTTTTTTTTTTTCGTTTCAGCTCTTCTTATAGTATGCCTGCTATTTTTTTTATATGTAAGTACCGAACCCAAGATCTCTCATTTACACACCATCCCTCTCGGTATTCCTACTACCGTAAAGAAAATATTGAACAAAAATTTTGGAATTTAGTTATTAAAGAAGTATGATGCTTGAAAGGACTCGTAAATTATGCCTATTCTCATGCAACCATTCTTTTGATCTTACTCTATCACCTTTTTCTCACAGTATAAATTGCATGATAATATAAAGGTAAAAGTCAAGTGTGTGTTTTTTATTTTGATATTTTCTTATTTTTCATTGAAAGACATATGCATAAAAAATGAAATTTAAAAATTAGGAGAAGAGATACATGTATTTATTTATAGTAGAGATCTTGAAAAGAAGAAAGAAGTTTGCTTAGTATGTCCTAATATTTAGGTAAGAATAAATGTTTCATCGTATTTTGTTTACATTATGATTCTTTATTTGAAAGATTGGATAACCTCCTTTTATATTATATTTTGGATACAATATACATACTTTAGTTCATGTGCCTAAATCAAAAAACTAATGTATTGTTATTTTTATTCAAAATTTATTTTTTAATTTGTTATTAATTCTTTCAATTTGAATGATTTGGATTATAGTCATTACTTTTTGAATTAACGTTTATAAATTTTGTAGGTTTTCATATTGTACTTTGTGTTAGATAATGTTTACAAATTTACGTTGATTTATTGAAAGAATGATTCAAATATTAATGGTGTTTCCTTCTGGAAATTGATACTCCTTATAATTTTGATAGTCTATTGTTTTAATTGTATTCTTGACAAAATTTAATGATTTAAAATGTTGTTGTTTTCTTTTTCAACATAGTAACTTATAACCTTTTCAATTTTAGTCATGTATAAATTTGGTGGGTTCTTTAAATTGAGATAGCATGTTAGGCTTTTTTTAATGTGCTGGTTTTGGAAAATGGTGCTAATTGATAGATGTACACAGCAAGTTTGTAGTAGAAGCATTTAATATAGTTTTTTCTAATTAAAATAAATCAAAATTGTAAGAAAAAAGGATAGGAGGTTGGAAGGTCTTTAAGAGGTAGAATCTAAAATTTGTTTTCAGAAAAAAAAAATATATATATATATATATATAGAGAGAGATTATGATAATGATGGTAATAATAATAACAATGATAAATAAATAAATAAATTATTTATAATAGTTACATAAAAAAGATTAAAAAACAAAAAGAATACTATTGAGTGTCTAATTTATATTGTATTTATGTATCTTATCTAAAACATTAAAATATACTAAAAAATATGAACAAAGATCACAGAAAAGAAACATCAAATACAACATTATTACCCTTCTCTTCTGTGTTCTCCCCTTTCGCATCACTTCCCCCACCTTACAACGACCCGCTTTCCTTGATACTTCCCCGGCTCTCCACTACCCTCTTTCTCACAGTCTTAATTCAACCTTTTCAGATTCCTACGACCCTTTCTCATTCCTATAGATCCTATTTTCTCCTTATTCTACATCGCTTCCCATCTAATTATTCTATTTCTTGCCTAATTTTGTAAGCTACTTGTCTCCTATCCTACTATTATTTTTATCTATTTGTAGCTGTAAATCCATCTATTTATAGTTATAAATGATTACCTATTTACTTGGTTCGCCTAACAATAAGTTTGCATATGCAGTTGGATTTAAAAGGGTAACCCAATTAAATCTATTAATGAGTGGGAATTAAATTGATAGATTTGAATCACTTATTTTGATCTAATTAAATTAAACGTGGATTCACATTCAATCATTAGTAGGTAAATCTAAATCATTCCAATAATTATATTCTAACTTTTTGAAAGTCACATTTATCATTTTTTTCTCTTCTTTAATTTCTTTTCTTTTATTAGTTTAATTTTATCCTACTTTTTCCTTTTCTTTCATAAAAGTCTAATAAATTTGTTGAGTGTTAATCAATTGTTTGCTTTAATATGTAATTTATTTTTAGATTCTTGTGGAGTGACACAATTTGAAACTTACTATGATCACCATTTTAAATTCTTCTGTGCAATCTTTTATGGTTTTTCTCTTTCTTTGAGTAAAAATTGATTTACTAACTTGACATGTTTTAATTTTTTTATTATTATGGTGATGTACTATTTTGTTGCTAAATAAAATGTAGAAGAAAAAGTAAATAAAATTTAATAGTAAGCCGTGAATGGCCCAAATTCATCTAAAACTATAGTTGTTGATGACTTGTCCATTTTTAACCATTAACTAAATAGATATATATAGGTTATCCAATTATAACTTGCTCCAAATCACATGAATCATCTAGTTTAATATCTCTCCCCCAATCTCTACCCTCTGTGACGCCCATCTCTTCTTAGGGCGAACCCTAAAGTCTCAGCAGGGGGCTTGCCCAACTCTCGTCAGGACTCACACACTCATTCTAACTTAATAGACATTCACAAGTCAAACTTAGATGTCAGATTAAAAAACCACTTCAAATATACAAGCCATAATCCTCTTAGGCTACCATTACTATTACAATTTAAACCCCATATAAAATGAAGTTTACACTTCAATTATCTCAAAAGCCATACAAGAGTTAATTGCTAGCACCATACAAAAATCGCTAGTCTAAAGCCTCCAAGTTCCACTTCCAAAACCTATTACGGAATAACAACTTGGGGTAAGCCAATGCTCAGTGAGACCAAGAAAACAAGCAAGCAAGCAAGAAGCACTAAACAAAGTAAATAGCATATTTAAAAGTGACTTAACAAGATTATCACATAAGTGAGCAAGTTGGAAGTAAAACACAAAAAGAAAGGATACGGGAGCTCTCAGGAGCTGTTTCTACATCCAAGCCGGTTCAAGTCATCTTTGGTTGACCCTCCGTCAACTCAAGTAGTAATATGTTCGTAGAACTCCACTTACTTCCTCCAACCACCCTATCACCTTCTCGGATCCGGAACCAAACAAGTACGAGATGGTAATACTATTCGAATATACCAAGCAAGATCTCAAAAGATCAAACTATAAAATTTCCCATGGTTCACCAAGCTCCTCCACCAAGCCCTTGCCGGCTCGAGTTACAAGGTTAGCCAATGGGTTAGGGCGTCACCACAAGCATGGTTGGTCGATGAGACAACGCTCCAATCGACTTAGAATCGATCATAACACTGAGTCAGGATGAGAGGCACCTCCCACCCTAATAAGGTATGGTACATACTACCACTCAGTGCTCCCGAATTAAAAGCATGTTTGAGTACAAGAGCAAGTCATAACAAGTACAAGCAAGCAAGTTCAATTCAAGTAAGAGAGGTCGGACGAGATAAAGTACACGTCCGCCTGGACAAGTCCAATAATACGTTCAATTCAAGCATGTAACGAGTTCAAGCAAATCAACAAATCATGCACTTGACACTCACCAAAAGTCAAGAGTAAAGCGAGAGCAAATCAAGAAGTCTATCAAGCTTCTAGGTGTCCACAGGATCACCTGAGACATGCACAATCACAGTTACCTAGGTATTCAATCAAGGCCAACTTCCAAACAATCAAGTTTTGCCGTTCCAAGTGAAGAGAAATCTCATGTGATTGGAAAATTCTATTTTCCAAGTATGGAATGGTGTGCAAATAATCAGAAAGGTTAGGCTTGAAAACCAAGAAATGTTTCCAAGGCATTTCTAAACTTTGACACTTTATCATAAGAATTTCAGTTTTCATAATGTTCTTTGAAAAATCATAACTTGAGTTCTATAAGTCCAAAAATTGCAAATCTTATACCGTTGGAAAATAGACTTAATAAACTAAAACTCTCTAGAAGAACTTCAAATTTTCGTTCCAATTTGCTGTTATAGTAAAAATAGGGCATAACAGTCTTAAATTTCAGTAAACTTTGAAAATTCTCCAAAATTCATAGAAATCGAACTAACCCTTGAAATTTATACCATTGAAAGAACTTCAAGTCTAGTTTCAAACACAATAAACGAAACTCAATTTGGATTTTTCTACACCAAGATATAAGAGTTTTCCAAAAGCTATTTTTTGAAACCTGCTATATGAAATTTCAGCAATACACTTGTGAAAGTTTTTCTCTTTTCCTTTGTTTTAAAATCAGTTTTGTTGTTCCAATCAAAGAGCATCTAAGGGCCGTTGTTTTGGCAAGATTTTAACTCAAGAAGAGGCTCTAAAAAATGAAAATTTTCTACTTTAAAACTCGGCCAAGGAACTTCACCAAAACCAGAAAATTTTCAGCACCAATTTTGTCCAAAGAAGGGGCTCAAAACTGAAAATTTTAAGCTTAAATTTCCTGCCAACTAGTGGCCTTGAAAAGCTGAAAATTTTCCTAAAAAATTTGAACTAGATGAGGTCAAAGCTGAAAATTTTTTTCCCAACAAGATTCCAGCATAATAGCTCACTTTTAATGCTACCAAAACAACCAACAAAGCCACAATCTTGCAAGCTAATTAAAGAGGTAAAATTCAAGCCACCAGCCAAGCCAAGAATCCATGCCATATCACATAATCATCCAACCATTTTAAGCACATAATTACCTCAAGGCCTCTACGTAAGAGCAAGCCAAGAAAGCAAGTAAAATCCTCAAGACCTCTACCTAATGTCAAGATTCATGGAACCCATCAACAACCCAAGTTTATCTTGCTAAGATCTAGCTAAAGTTGAAAGAAAAATTGAAGCTTTAGAGAGATTTACCTTCTTCCCAAAATGGTGAGCAAGATCTCAAGAAACTAAGCACTAGACCTCCAAGGATCTTCCCTCACCTAGTCTTCTACCAAACTTGAAGATGATCCAAGGTTGGAGCAAGGTTGGAAGCAAGATTTGAGCAAGATCTACAGGAAGAAAATGGAGTTTCTAAGCTAAGGGAAAGGGAAGAGGGAGTTCGGCTGCAAGGAGAGAGAAAGAGAGGGTTTTGAGTGATTTTGTGAAGTGAAGATGATGAAAGAAAGAAGTGATATAAAGCCTCACTTTATGGTGCAAAAGTCAACTTTGAATAGTAGCTCATTAATGCTCATAATTGAGATTAATTCTAATCACTCACTTCTAATCCCTCAATTAGCTTTTCTTAATCTACAAATGATCAACCTTACTCTCCAAGATTGCCTCACTCTCAGACCAAATGTTTGCCTCAAAAAATGTGCTTTCTCAAAATTTCACTAATTAAGTGACAGAAAAATTAAGGGATAATTTCATAAACCTCCCTTGAATTTTCTGACAATTTCATTCACCTCCCTTGAGCTTTACAAAATTACATAAACCTCTCCTGAGGTTAAGATTTTGTAATAAAGTTAGTCCAAATAAAAAAAATAACATTAAAAAACTACTTTGAGGAGAGAGATGAAACTTTATTCCACAAATGCCCTTTATGCTTGTGTAAAATTTGTATTGTAAATGAATGAATTAATAAAATAGGAAAGGTGAATGCAAATAGTAAAGAACTAAAAATAAGTAGCAACTGACTTTTTCTATAAATTTATATTAATGACTAGTGCACTGAATTAGCAATGGATATTTTTTCAGATCTTTATCATTTTGCATATAAAGGCAACAAAAAGTATTAAGATAGATCTTATTTTCACTTGAAGCAACAAAATTTAAGGTAGAAAAATAGTGATTTTGTGTCGATTTCGCAAGTTGAATGTGAAATATAGGTGCAAAAATTATGGCCTTGTCAAGATATTCGGCAAAATCAAAAAATTCACAAATATCCTTTAACATCAAGAACACATATTGCAAGTATAATCGCAAGGAAAATATTTGGTAATATTTTTAGATAAAAATTCAAACAAATTACTATTTGCTATATCGATTTCTAAGAGCGAATAAATATTTGGTATATCAATTAGTACTATTTTGTAATTGCAAATAATTATTCATCATTAAAGAAATCATCAACAACTATTTCCATTAATTAATTACTAACAATTAATTAGTGTCCTAACTACTTAATTACCTATATTAGTTTTCAATAGGGCTAATTTTAGAAACCTACCCTTAGATACCCTAACCATTATTTTCCCACCTTAAATTTTATTGTTTCAAGTTTGCCTTTATATGCAAAATGGTAAAAATCTAAAGAAATAGCCATTATAATTTAGGACTAGTTATTGATTTAGTTTTATAGAAAAAATTAGTTGCTACTTATTTTTTGGTTCTTTACTATCTGTGCTTATTTTTCCTCACTTTTATTAATATATTTTTGATTCCGTTATAATATAATTTTTGCACAAATATAAAGGGTATTTATGGAATAAAAGTTTCATCTCTCTTCTCAAAGAATTTTTTTAATGTTACTTTTTTAATTTGGACTAACTTTATTACAAAATCTTAACCTCAAGGGAGGTTTGTGTAATTTTATAAAGCTCAGGGGAGGTGAGTGAAATTGTCAAAAACCTCAAGGGAGGTTTCTGAAATTATCCCAAAAATTAAATTTAAGAGCAAACTTTTTAAAGAAATAAAATGAGGCAATGTACAATGCAAATGCAATTAAAATGATTAAAATAAATTAATCAAAGCAAATAAATAAATAATTAAATAAATAGGTCAGTAAAATAAATTTTTGGATCCTCACACCCTCCCAATCCTATAGTTCTATCTTTCCACTCCTTTCGCTATTTAGGGCTCATTCCCTCATTTTAAAACATTTTTAGGCATGTAAAAAGTTAGAATTATCTTTCCACTCCTTCACTATCCAAGGAATCGCTGTCTCATTTTTTAAGTGTTTTTAGTCAAATAAAAAGCTAAAATTGTAATCATAAAAAAAAAGAAAAAGGAAGGTTTTGGGTGTACCTTTTGTGAAATACTACTGGGTGTACCTTTCATGAAATACTACTCTAATCATCAATTTTTTGCTAAAATACCTCCAAAAACAACCATTTAAATACACCTTTACTAATTTAGAATTCATACATAACTTTTCTTTTATATGTACTTTTTGATATACATGCTATATGAAAAATTGCCTGGATACTTGCACAATATTAATATTGAGTTTATTCTAAGTGTAATTTTATAGTAATAAATATTATTTATATATTCCAAATTTAATGTTAGAGTTTAATTTCAACATTAAAAATTTAAAATTTTAAAAAAAATTACTAAAAAAAGTCCAATGTAAAAAATATAAAACTGAGAAAATGCAAATCTATTAAAGTGCCTTAAACTCGTTGAATATAAAATAAAAATTAATATAAGTTTATGCCCACAAGAAAATTGATTTAGTGATTAATAAGGCAAATCACTAAAAAAATAGGAGTAATCAAATGTATCATTAGAATACTTTGACAAATGACTATTATACCTAGAATGAAAGTGATTAAGATATAAACAGGAGAATAACAAAAATATGACTAATAACATGAGAATCTGGCACGAGAAATCAATCTTCTTTAATGAAAGAGTAAGAAGGGCTATAGTGATCAGGATACAACAGGGTGAATGATTTTTAAATGGGACTAACCAATTATCCATCAAAATTTGGCTTGACAAATATATTTTCTTATAAAAAGGGTTTATAGTCTAAGTAACTGTAAATGATTTATGGCACACTCAATTGATTCATCTAGGAGATAATGTGAAAGTTTTAAATTTTAAATTTGATTGGTGATAGGATTAGTTGTAACCTAATATTTTAAAGTTTTTAATTGGATTTTATGTAGTGAAATAAATAAAGAATCCAGAAAAAAGAATTGAAAGTTTGGAAGATGCCGTGCAAGATGGGAATAGAAAGCAATAGGAGACTAAATGTAGACATAATAGAAATTAAACTGTGCTTGCCTAGCCTTGCAAATGAAAATAATGAACTAGTAAATGAGGAAGAAAGACTTATGGAAAATGGCTGACAGTGCAAGTTTAGTAAACAAAACTAAACAATAATAATGTATTAAGCAGTGACCAAAATAAAAAATAAAGATTAATAAGAAAAGTAGAAAGAAGGAGAAATGAAAAATGGGTTAATTAGAGTTTACTCCACTGTACTTGACCAGTTATAACACTTAACCCCTCCTAAACTTTAAATATATATATGCTTTGGTCCTTTCATTAGTGGTGCTCATTGGCCGGCTATAGAAAAATGGAAAAAATAATTGGTTTAAATTAGAAATTGGTTATCCAAGACCAATATCGATTGGGAAGCATATAAAAATTCTAGCTGAGGTCAATCTAACCCAACCCCTTCTTAGGGGAACTATGGTGAAATTCAATGGTGAGTTAAATTGGATTGAATTCAAGTATGAGAGGTGCCCAGATTTTTGCTACAAGTGTGGGGTAATAGGTCATGGGGACAAAACCTGCAAAGAGAAAGGTCAAGAGCAACTTAACAACCGAGAACCACAGTTCGGGGTTTGGATGAGAGTAGGAAATCACATGGCATCCTCGGTAGTAAAAGGTGGAAAAGGAAAAATTTTCAGTGACACAGCAAGCACCAAAAGCCGAAAAGGAGGAAGTAACATAGCTGAAATGAAAGAAGCTGAAAACAGAGATATAGTTAGCACCACACCAGATCGATCAAGCATGATAATAGAAAGGAGGGGTGAGGGCATAGGCTAGAATAATGAGCAGAAACAAAAAAAAGGAGAGGATGTCGGCCCTTGAAGGGATAAAGCGATCCAAGATGCGAGCAAGCAGCATATCAGCTCCAATACAATGTTTGTCGAGAAGCCAAGAGAAGACAGAAGTTCAGTGGTGAAGTGGGAAAACGAAGAAAAGAAAATGCTGGAGCACAAGAATGCAGCTGAGCAAAAAGAAACAGTTATGCATATAGATGAGGAAGGAATAGGAAGGGAGGCAGAAATGGAAGAGGTTATGTATACAATTAGACCAGATAGGAACAAGGAGAACTCAAATTGTCAAGAACTGGAAAGGGCAAGAGGAAATAGTGACAAAAGGACTTTCAAAAGGGTGCAAAGACTGAACCGAAATCCACTTAAGGACATTGGAAACGACCTACAGGAGTGTCAGGTGGGAATGAAAAGGAAAAGCAGAATGGTACAGCGTGAAATGGAAGAGTTGGAGGAGGAGGCAGGAGGAATGATAAGAATGAAGGTAATTAAACTAGAGGAAAAGAAACAACAGCTGATCTGGGAGAGGGAGGCTACCCAAGAAAGGCCTCCAGCAGCTAAATGAAGATGGTGGTGTGGAACTGCCGAGGTGCTGGTAGCCCCTTGGTAGTTCCCCAATTGAAGGAGGTCCTCCTCCTCCACCATCCAAGTTTAGTTTTTTTGTGTGAGATGAAAAATCAGGAAGAATTTTTGAAGAAGGTGCAAGGTAAAATTAAGTATAAGGAGAGGTTCGTGGTTAACACGACAGGGAAGGCGGGTGGTTTAGCGTTGTTTTGGAATGAAGATGTTAAGATAACTACTATTACTTCTTCCAATTTTTGTATTGAGGCCTCCATTGAGGATCAAGATAACAAGTGCCTGTGGTGGTTTGTAGGCTTATACGCCAGTATTGATGATAACATAAGAAAGGATCAGTGGAATTACATAAGCCATAGATGGCAAGTGTGGGGAAACAAATGGATGGTGTCAGGCGACTTCAATGATGTCAGATCAAGCCAGAAGAAATGGGGGGGGAAACTTTAGGTCGGATAGAAGCTGTAGGAATTTTAATTTGTTCATCGAGTCGAACGAGATGATAGATATTGGGTATGAAGGGAAGCCTTGGACGCGGAGTAATTGCTGGGAAGGGAATGGTGAAATCAAGCAACGATTAGATTGGTGCTTGGTCAGTAGGGAATGGTCACAGATGTTCGAAAATGCAAACTGCATACATGTGGAAAAGGTGGCTTCAGACCACTGCTTGCTCCTTGTTAACACTAGCCCAAGCAACAAAAAACCCAAGAGGAGGTTCTACTTTGACCAAAGGTGGACTACATACCCAGAATCCACAAGTGTTGTTAAGGATGCATGGCAGAAGGAACATGAGGGCTCTAGGATGTTCAAAGTAGTAAGAAAAGTTCGGGAATGCAGGTTTGCTCTCCTAGCATGGAATAAGCAACTCAAATGCAACTCAAGAATTAAAATTAATGAGTTGAAGGACCAACTGGAACAGCTCAAAGGGAGAGATGATCCCTCCAAAAAAAGCACGGTTATCAAGCTGAAATCACAATTGGGGAAGGCTTACAAGGATGAGGAGCTGTACTGGAGTCAAAAAGCAAGAAGTAGATGGCTGAAGGAGGGGGACAAAAACACAGCCTTTTTTCATACAAGTGTGATGAACAAAAGAAGAAGAATAGGATCAACATCCCTTCAAAAGGCTAGTGGGGAATGGTGTGCTACTGAGCAAGAACTCCATAAGAAAATTTGTGAGCACTATGCTGAACTTTTCACATCTGCCAATCCTCAGGACATAGAGCTGATTCTTAGAGGTGTACCCAACTCTATTACCAGGCATATGAACGAGAAGCTGATTCGGCCAGTGGAGGAAAAAGAAATCAAGCTAGCCATCTTTTCGATGCACCCAAACAAGGCACCGGGGACAGACGGTATGTCGCATTTATTTTTTCAACACTACTGGCATGTGATTGGTCTAGATATTATCAATGCTGTAAAAAGCTTTTTCCACAGTAGCAATATGCTCAAATGTATCAATGAGACCTTAATCACTCTTATTCCCAAAGTTGCTTCTCCTATTAATATTGCTAATTATAGACCTATTAGTCTATGTACTATTCTGTATAAAATCATCTCCAAGATCCTATCGAATAGGCTTAAGCTTGTTCTGAAACACTGCATTAGTTCTATCAATCGGCCTTCATTCCAGGAAGGCAAATCCTTGATAACGTGGTGGTAGCACATGAAGTAGTGCATTTTCTGAAAAATAAAAGAAAAGGAAAACATGGTTTTATGGCTATCAAACTTGATATGGCAAAAGCCTATGACAGGGTAGAATGGTTCTTTTTAGGGAGAATCATGGTGAAAATGGGTTTCTGCCCAATCTTTGTGTGTTGGATCATGAGTTGCTTGTCCACGGTATCTTACTCCTTTAATTTGAATGGTGAGAAAGTTGGCTCGGTTACACCGTCCCGAGGCTTAAGACAGGGTGACCCCTTGTCACCCTACCTTTTTATCATTTGTGCTGAAGGACTCTCTAGCCTCCTAAAGGAGGCTGTGCAAGCGAAAGAAATCACTGGCCTGAAAGTTTGTAAAGATAGCCCTTGTATTTCACATTTGTTTTTTACAGATCATTCGATGTTGTGTTGTAAAGCAGATG
Source organism: Gardenia jasminoides (assembly GCA_013103745.1). NCBI lineage: Eukaryota > Viridiplantae > Streptophyta > Magnoliopsida > Gentianales > Rubiaceae > Gardenia > Gardenia jasminoides. The sequence continues at coordinate 19,310,261 of CM023104.1, forward strand.
ATCAAGAAGCAGCAAAGGTGATGGAGATACTAGCCCTTTATTGTAGAGCATCAGGCCAAATTGTAAATGTAGACAAATCAGCAATCTTTTTTAGTAGGAACACTCCTGAGGGAATGAGAAGGTCAGTAAGCAGTGTGATGGGCAACATGAAAGAAGCTGTGAGTGGTAAATACTTTGGTTTGCCTATGTTCATAGGAAGAACCAAGAACCAGGCCTTCAGCTATGTGAAAGAAAGAGTAACCAGCAAGTTACAGGGATGGAAACAAAAGCTTCTAAGCCAAGGTGGAAAAGAAGTTCTAGTCAAAGCTGTGATTATGGCGATGCCTACTTATGCCATGTCATGCTTCAGGTTACCCAAGGGCTTGTGCAAGATAGCTGAATTTTGGTGGGGTAGTGAACAAGCCAATAGAAAAATCCATTGGGCAAGTTGGAAGAAGCTATCTCAGGTGAAAAGGAGAGGAGGCATTGGTATTAGAGATCTGGAACACTTCAATTCAGCCTTGCTTGCTAAGCAAATTTGGCGCTTCATTACTGCTCTAAATTTACTAGTAAGCAGGGTTGTGAGGGCGAAATACATGTATGATACAAGCTGGATGGAGAAAAAACCACCACAGACTGCCTCTTGGGTGTGGAAGAGCATCCACGGTGCTGGGAAATTGCTTATGGATGGGTTTGGAAGAGAGTAGGAGATGGGCAGAACATCAAAATCTGGAACGATAAGTGGCTGCCAGATTCAAGCACAGGAAGAGTAACAACGACAAGGTCCATAAATTGTCCACTAGAAAAGGTTTGTGATCTTATCCAGAATGGATAGTGGAATAAAGTGGTAATACAGAAATGGTTCAACAGCCATGATATGCAAGCAATAACAAGCATCCCCATCAGTGTGTTCAAAAGAAAGGACAGGCTTTTCTGGAAACATTCAAAATCTGGACAGTACACAGTGAAATCTGCTTATGCATGGGCAAAAAAGGAAGCGGAGAATCATCAAGAAGGAGAGGAGAGTAGAGCCGAAACAAGCTGGGAGAAAGACAAGGAGAATGTATGGACAAGAACGTGGAATCTCAACATCAAATCAAAACAGAAACATTTCCTATGGAAATGTCTAAATAACATTCTGCCAGTCAAAGAGGCTATCTACAAGAGAACAGGGAAGGGGGATATGATTTGTTGTAACTGCGGCGAAGAGGTAGAAACGGTAGAACACTTATTGCTGAACTATCCAACTGCTGAAACAGTTTGGAAACTAGCTCCAGTTAAATGGGATGGGTTGAAACACTGTCAAAGGGACTTTTGGAAATGGTGGCAGGAGGTCTTGAAGTCTGCTACAAAGGAGAGAGGAGCAGATCATGTGCACCTAACGGTAAATGTTCTTTGGCAACTCTGGAAGGCAATGAACAAGAAGGTTTTTGAACTAAAGCAATCTGATGCTTTCAAGCTGATTCAAAAGGCTCATGGCAAATGGTTGGAGTTCGAGGGGGTACCGGTCGAGGAGCAAGGGAACACGAACCTGGCGTAGGATATAAAGCAACAACAAACAACCTGGGAACCACCACAGCAAGGGGTAGTGAAGATTAATACGGATGCTGCAATCTCGAGCCATATGGTTAGAACAGGGAAGGGCATTATTGCTAGGAACTGGAAAGGGGAAATTATTAGAGCTATAGGCTTGGTTGAACACAAGAGAGGAGAAGCTGCTGTGGAGGAAGCTTTGGCAGTTAGAACTGCGTTGATAATAGCCAAGATTGCAGGTTGGACAAAAATAGAAGTCCAATCTGATTGCAAGGCAATTGTGGATATGATTTTAGTAGGCAATGCACAGGAAGGAATTGTTGCTACTATCCTGGAGGACATTGATGAGCTAAAATACAGCTTTGAGCTGTGTTCTTTTAGTTTTGTATGAAGGACGGGAAACCAGTGCAGCCACTTATTGGCTCAATTTGCTGTTAAATTAGTGGAAAATGTCACATGGGTTAACCATTACCCGGTGTGGCTAACAGCTAGAGCAGATATGGATATCAGGGCAGTGGCCCTTTTTTGTAATTAACCCTTGTGTTATCAAGTGTTTATATCAATACAAATCTTTACGTTTGTTGAAAAAAAAAACGACCAATATCGGAATACTGTCTAAACTTTGATTCTGTAATTTGTTTACACAACTAGTGTTTTGGTAATATGTGAAATTAGAAATATCAAAAGTGAGTTAAAATAATTTAATATTCTCAACAAAATTGTAGTAACAAAATAATATCTCGTATGTTTAGCAAACAAAATTAAATCAATTTAACTCAAAGAGTGATATGGAAAAAAAAAATTTGGGTTCATATGTCTCAATCCTTAAACAATGTTGAAATAAAGAAGAACTCCAAATTAAATTGTCAAACTAAACACAACCATCTCAACTTCCATCTAAACTCGACTTTCAAGTAGAGTTATAGTTAAATTACCTAATTAGTAATTACTAATTAGATAACAGTAATAGGATGAACATTTACTATTATATTGAATAATATACATATATTATAGCAATTTTGAGAATTTGGCTGGTAACCAATAATTAAATGATGTAGTTTTGATATCCATTCCTGAACCATTTTGCTGAACATTGTATTTTGGTTTTTCTAGATTCCATATTATCAAAATTTGAAATCCATGCTAGACTGGATTGGTCAGTTTTTCAATTTTTTCCTTAAATATGAACAACCATACATTTCATTGACTAGTCAAACATTACTAATAAATTCTCCATTGAATATTATAAATAAAATAACATTAATGTCCCAATACAACGGTTCCAATATGGTTCTATATTTTTCTTAGAACACGAAACATCTAATTAGACAAACTACATAGTCACATTATTTAAAAAATTAGAAAATAAATGATGGTATAGTACTAAAGAAATGAAAAATTGTATTTTGGAGAAAAAAAGAAATGAAAAACTCCTAAAGCACCTGTACAAGTCTTGCATCGCTTGTAGCTCTTCCTTTAAATTGAGACAGGTGTCGATAGTTTTCGCTAACCTTGCAGCCTTCACAAAAGTTTCATGAGTCAATAAGATACTATTTGGTCAATTTATACCACATTGGTACATTGCTTTTTATTTTGTTTGCATTGTAAACCTTCTGAAAAGAAGCTAAATATTCTATAAATACGGCTCTGAATTCATTTTTGTTTGTAACAGTGTTGTTGTCGCATATAAAACACATAAATAAGTGTTAAAAAATATCTAAGCAAATAAATGTTAAAAAATATTTAGGATGATTCATGCCAAGCGCGTTGGAAGGATTGTTCATGCAACTAGCTTTTCTACCACACACTTGAGTAAGATTAGACAGCTTAGTACATGGCGTTTCCTAGCCATGACACCTGTTCATTCCTACAGTAGGCACAGTCGAAGCATGCCTACCAGAGAAGGATCCGACAACTAGTGCCTCGAGGTCCACGATCCATACTTTCTAAATGAGGCAAAAGTTCAAATTCAAATTGTAGGAATGAGATAACATGCATAATTGTGTGCTTTTAGATAGTGGATTATTTGGGATAATTTTTTAAAGGAAAAATCGTACGGATGGTCCCTCACTTTTTGATGTTGTCTCTTCTTAGTCCCTCACATACAAAATGAAGAAAACTAGTCCCACACAAATTTAAATTGCATCTTTTTAATCCCTTCACTCACTTTAAACTTAAATTGAATGGTAAAATTAAGAAAACAAAAAAGAGGAATGCACTTAACCCATTGTATCGGTAAAAAAAAAAAAAGGGGAAAAGGGAAAGCTTTAATCTCCTTTTATGGAGAAGTAAAATCCCTAACCAGAAGATCTCTAATTGGCGAACAAAAAGGAAGAAATTAACGAAGAAAATTAGAGTAGGGGGACGGAGGCAACCATGGAGACCGTTGAATCAATTATTTTGCCAGATTATGGCGAGTATCTCAGGAACCCTACTAAGCACAGTACATGGAGTAATTAGTAGATACCATAATTTGCTATGTTTTTTTGGTTAAATTTAGATGATTTTGTTTGTGATTGTGGTCCTACATGCTTCTGGAATTGTCAATTTCATGCAAAGTTTGTCCCAAGTTTTTTATTTTGAATGGTTCCAGAAATGGTCCCCAATGGTTTTATTTAATTATGCTTCTTGTTTTTATTCTGAATCACACTAGTGATTGTCGGTTTAATGGTGTGTAGGTGGGACTAATTTATTTTCAATTAGGTTCCACTATGGTGAGGAATTCATGAACTTTAACAGGCAGTACATAGGTGGAGGTGTGAAAGTATTTGACTGTTGCGGCCCTAAGATGTGGTCTCTATGTTCATTAGACAAAATGGAAAAAACACTAGGTTTTTCTGAGATTGCATACTATTATGTAATACCTGGGAAGAGTATGGAAGATGGACTGGTGTTTATGTTGTATGAGGATGTTGCTGGTGATTTAGCTAAACTAGCCCAAGGCTGTAGGTTAGTTGATGTATATTTTGTTCACAACAAAACATCCTTGGTGAAAGATAAGGTTAATGAGTCTGTAAAATCACATGGAACTTTTGGTGTGGAAGAAAGAGTGGTGATTGACGTCCTTGAAGATGAAACACCACTTGAGAGCCAAGTTGAGGTCCTATTATCTCAGCCAACAAGAATTGAGGTAGAGGATGCTAGTGAAGCAGGGAAGAACATGTGAAAACAAAAGAGGTGTCCATTGAAGATACTGAGATAGCAAATGGTGAACCAACAAACACAGCCTCTAATGCAGCTTGTAATGCAGAAAATAGTGAAGTAGCTGCTGGCGTTCATGGATGAAAAAGGCAAAGAAAGCAACCATAGTCAAGGAAAAAAGGTCTAGCAAAGAAAAGGGCACTTGAGAGCCAAGTTGAGATCCCATTATCTCAACCAACAAAAATTGAGGTAGATGATGCTAGTGAAGCGGTCTAGAAAGAACATGTTCAAACAAAAAAGATGTCCATTGAAGATATTGAGATAGCAAATGGTGAACCAACAAACACAGCCTCTAATGCAGCTTATAATGCAGAAAATAGTGAAGTAGCTGCTGGCGTTCATAGACAAAAAAGGCAAAGAAAGCAACTATAGCCAAGGAAAAAAGGTCCATCAAAGAAAAGGGCAAGAAACAAAAGGAAGCAGAATGAAGAAGATGAGTTGTCTTCTGCTGATGAGGGAAGGAATGATTTAGAGTATGAGTTTAGTGATGAAAGGGAGCTGTTGAACTCAATTGATGGTAGAACAAGTGCCTAGTCAGACACTCATTTACAAGAAAAGAGTCAGGATATAGATTCTACAATTACTGGAGGTGAAGATAGTGAGATGGAAGAAGATGCAATAGACTCGGATGATTTTGATAGCAATTGTAGCTTAGATGGCCAGGAAGACATGAACAAAATGTATGGGGATTGTCCTTGATTCAATGCTACTACTGATATGAATGACCCCAAATTTTAGCTAAAAATGTTGTTTACCTCAAAGACATTGCTTATGAAGGCTTGTAGGAATCATGGTGTGGCTCATGGCAGAAAGATAAGGTTAAAAAAAAATGAATTAAGAAGGGTGATAGCAATTTGCAGGAATTGTGACTGGAGCTAAGTTATCATTTTTTGTGTGAGAAATATATAAAGGACATTGGACTGATTCCAGATTTAAAGGTGAGTAAGCTAATAGATAAAGTCAAAAATAACTTGAATGTTAACATTACCCGAGGTCAAGCTTACTTGACAAGAAGAAGGCAAAAAAGGTTATTGAAAGAGATTACCAACAATAGTATTCTAAGTTGTAGGAATACTGTGAAGAACTTGTTAAGGCAAATCCTGGATCAAATGTTTTTTTGACAACCATTGAGGATGATCTTGGGGATGATAAATTTCAAAGATTGTATGTTTGCCTTGATGCTTGTAAGAGAGGCTTTTTGGCAAGATATTGACCTGTGGTTGGCCTTGACGGTTGTCACTTAAGAGGGCCACACAAAGGAGTTTTACTGGCAGCAGTTGGTATAGATCCCAATAATCAGCTATACCCAATTGCTTATGCTATTGTAGAAGTGGAGAACAAGATGACATGGAAGAGGTTTGTTGATGAATTGGTTGATGATCTTCAGCTTAGGAATCAAGAAAAGTGGACATTCATGACTGATAAACAAAAGGTATGAATTATTGTTTTTAATATTTTTTTATGTTAATATCAAATGTGTCAAATAAATTTTTTATTTTTTGCATTAAACTGAAATAATTCATGACTGATGTATATTTATTTAGTATAAGGGATTAATCCAAGCACCACATGAACTACCGCGTGGAGCATAGGATGTGCGTGAGACACATGCACAATAACTTCAAGAAGGTGCATGCTGGACTAGCTCTAAAGGAGCGAATTTGGGCAGCTGCCAGAACTTCATAAAATAATAGGTTTAAATTTTTAATGCAAGAGTTGAAGGAGTTTGATGAGGAGGCATTCAAATGGTTGCAGGATAACACTATCCCAAAGCATTGGAGCAAGGCATTCTTTAGGAACATACCAAAATGTGACATCCTCTTAAACAACCTTTGCGAGAGTTTTAACTCCAGCATACTTGAGGCAAGAGAGAGGCCTATACTTGGCATGCTTGAAACCATTAGATTTTTTCTAATGGTTAGGATGGAGAATAACAGGGAATGGATGTGAAAATATACTGGACAGTATGCCCTAAGAATCTGAAAAAATTGAAAAAATTAAAGAAGAATCAAAGGCTTGCATAGCTACTCATTCTGGTGGATGGCAATTTAAAGTACGATGCATGTATAGGGATAGGTACTGTGTTGATCTTCTTACTAGAACATGTAGTTGTAGAAAATGGGATTTGACTGGGATTCCATGTGCACATGCAATAAGTGCCATATCTCATACTAATGAAGAGTTTGAAAAGTTCATACATGAATACTACCCCAAGGATGCATACATGCGAGCTTATGAATCTATTTTGAATCCATTAAATGGTGACCATCTATGGAAGGATCTCCGAAGACCACCTATGTTACCATCTGATAACATTAGACTCCCAGGCAGGCCAAAGAAAGTTCGAAGAAGGGAACCTGATGAACCTGAACCTTTTTTTTTAGGGGTTTCCCGCAAGGAGTGGACCCCACAGACTAATCCCCTACCCCCCGCAACTTACTGGCAGTGAGATTTTCGAACCAGAGGCAACGCCCCATGCCACCAGACCAAGCCCCGGGGGGCAATGATGAACCTGAACCTAGCAAGAAGAGAAATAATCAATCTCAGAAAATGTCTAGAACTGGAAGGATGATCTATAAGTGTAGAAATTGCAAGCAAGTAGGCCACAATAGTCGAAAGTGTCCTAAAAATGAAAATGCAGAAACAAGACCTGATGGCAATTCTACTACTGCTACTAAATAGCTATCAACTGAACAAGTTTCAGCTGTAGTACATCTTTTTACTTTTGTCATTTGTCATTTTTTAGTCTTCCAATTATATGAAGAATTGATTGAATACTATATTTACTTCTTTTTTCTATTTTATATTGGTAGTTTAATGGCAAAGATGTAGGCTTAAGATAGCCATTGGCAAGCAACCAAGCTACTAAATCAACCACTTTTAATGATCATTTTCTTGCATTGTTTGTGCTACTATTTTAACTTTATTATAGCATGGTTGATGCTATTTGCTGATTCACTTTGTGATGTTGACAGGTTAATAAGAAAAAAGTGACACAAAGATGTGCAGTTTGTCATAGATTTGGCCATACCCAAAACAGTTGTGAAACTACAGTTGTTGCACTTTTTACATCTAATGCTTAGTTATTCAAGACATACCATTGTAGTTCTCAAAAGTTGCATGACTGGTTTTTTGGTTTTTGATATTTGTTGGGAATTAGATGTCATTATTGACATAGAAGTGATTTTTGGTTTTTGATTTCGGTTGGAAATTAGATGTCATTATTGACAGTGACTGGTTTTTGGTTTTTGACTTCAGTTGGGAATTAGATGTCATTTTTGATAGTGATTGGTTTTTGATTTGTGACCTCAGTTGGAAATTAGATGTCATTATTGACAATAAGTGATTTTTTCGAGCTCTTTGACCAGTGTCGGACGCAGATTACACTGGATGCAAAAAACGCATCGGCCATCCGATAAATATTGAGACAACCTTTCGGACGATGGACCGGACGTAGAATATTGTACCGAACGTCTGATACCTCCAACGGTTAGTTGACTCTTCAGTTTCTTTCTATCCGCTGACAGCCTTTATTATGCTCTTTTTTGTCCCCTTTAAATAGTCCTTTGTCTAAATCAAATAGATAACTTTTGTACACTAAGAATACAAGTTCTTAAGAGTGATTTTGGGTAGAAAATACTCTCCTAATAAGATTTGTAGTTCTTGAAGTGTGAACTAGTGTGCAAGCTTTTCACTTGTAATTGAATTCTTCAATAGTGTAGTTTTGTGAAGGTTATTCGGAGTGATTGTAAAATTTCTTAGTTTGACTGAGTGCTACTTGGGGCAAGGAGGAAGTGAGCCTTCCATTGTACACAACATTGGTTGAATTTCATCAAATTGAAGTTGCTTGTTTTGAGAATTGTTCTTCAACCTCAAGAGGAGTTTGGTAGACAATTGGTTTGCATACTCTCATGTCTTTTACAGTTTACCTTTCCATTCTTATATTGTTTATATCTTCTATCTTTCTTGAATTCTATTGTTCCTTCCTTGATAAATTTATTGTGTAAGAGGGTAAATTTCTTGTTGTAAAAAAAAGGGGATATCATAACTTGATTAATTTTAATCAACTTAATTCACACCCTCTTAGATTATCTTTGAGCCTTACAATTGGTATCAGAATTTGGTCCCTAGGATCAAGGTTAATTGTTTAGAGTAAAGATGACAACCAACAATACTATGTTTGTAGAAGAACAATCGTAATTAGACCACCAATGTTTAATGGATCAAACTATGTGGTTGGAAGGAACGTATGATTATTTTCTTGCAGTCAATTGATATTGATTTGTGGTTCATTGTTAATGAAGGTTCGTATACTACCATTATTGAAGATTCTATTACTCATATTCCTAGACTGAAAACTAGAATTGAATTAACTCGTGAAAATAGAGCTAATCTCATTTCAAATGCTAAAGTTATGAATGTCTTATATAGTGTTTTAGACACAAATGAATCTATTAGAGTTTGTAAGTCAGCCAAGGAAATTTGGGATAAATTAAGGAAAATTCATGAAGGGAATGAAGATGTTAGGGAACAAAAGAAATCCATTTTGTCACTAAGTATGAATCATTTAAAATGGAGCCTCATGAAAATATTGATAAAATGTATTGTAGATTTAATGATCTCATTAAGGATTTAGAAGTGTTGGATAGAGAATATACACTAGTAGAGAAAAACAAAAAATTTTGAATGCTTTATCTTAAAGAATGGGAGAGTAAAGTGACTGCCATTAAAGAGGCAAAAGACTTAAATCTAATGTCTATTGAGTCTCTTATAAACTCTCCAACATCTTATGAATTGAAGCTTAAAAGCAAAGTACAAGATGAAGAAGATGCAAGGATAAAAAGAAGCATTGCTCTAAAATCATCTCAAGATGAGGATGATTCGGCCTCATTGGATGATGAAGAAATGGATGGAGATGATAGTGATCTTGCTCTCATCACAAAAAGCTTCAAAAGAATCCTCAACAAAAGAAGATTCAGAAAAGGAGGAACTAGCAATCAAAACTCAAATCAATTCCTCAATGCAAGATTCAAAGGAAGACAAGATGGAAACAAAAAGCAAGGGGATAAATGTTTTGAATGCGATCAACTTGGACATTATGCAAATGAATGTCCAACCAAGAAGAAGAAAGAAGGAAGGAATGAAAGGAAGGCAAGATTCAACAACTTCCAAATCATTTGGAATAAGTGCAATTCGAAAGGTGAAATTGAAGAGAAAGAAGAATCTGCACAAATTGCTTTCATGGCAATTGGAGATAATGAGGTAACATTTGTGACCCTCAGTTTGAAAGTGATGATAAAAATGATGATCTTGAATCATTTGTTGAAAAGTTGCATGATAACTTGAAAGAATCTTATGCTAGAAATAAGGAGTTAAAATAGAAAATTACTTTTCTTCTACAAGATAATGCAAAATTGTTTCAAGAAAACAACAAGTTGAAAGTTGATAATGAGTGTTTGATAAGAACTGAAATTGATTTACAACATGAGTTTGATAGAAAAACAAGTCTTTGTGAAATGCTTAAAGAAAAACAAGGTGATTTGAAAAGAAGAATGGATAGTCTAGATGAGTTTCTTAAACATAAAAACAAAATTGTTTTCCAAGAAATGAATTGAAAACTCATTTTGATGCCTATGAAAGAAAGTTAACTTTTAATGCAAATGAATTCACAATTTATAGAAAAAGAGGAGTAAGATTTATTAAACCTCTTTATGTAAATGACCCCCTCTGTGATGTGTAGTTTTTGTTTCTAAAAAGGTCATTTGAAGTATGACTGTTATGTGAAGAAAAACATGAAAAAAGGCATGAAAAGCATGTGGCTAGTAACACATGGGCACTAATTATCAACGACCAAAAATCAAAGGGTACCAAATCCTTTTATCTCTTGTGTAGGTGAATATGGAGAAAATCATGAAGGAATCAAAATGGTTCATAGATAGTGGATGTTCAAGACATATGAGCGGTGATCCATCACAATTTGTTAAGTTTAAGTCAAAATCAAGTGGGAAAATGACATTTGGAGATGACATGAAAGCCAAAACAATTGGAATAGGAGATGTTGGTAAGAATGGTGAAACATTTGTTCATATTGTTTTTTGGTTGATAACTTAGGCTATAATTTGCTAAATGTCAGTCAACTTTGTGATAGAGATTTGTTTGTTTTATTCAAGAAACATGAATGCTTAGTTCTTGATTCAAAATTTAATATAATCTTCAAAAGAAAAAGATTCAATGACATTTATATTGTTATTCTTGAGAAAATCAACTCATCTAACTTTAATGCCTTAAAATTTCAAATGAAGATCCTTGATTGTGGCATAGAAGGTTTTGTCATTTCAATATGGACGTATTGAATGAAATTTCCAAGAAGGAACTTGTTAGAGGTTTACCAAAAATCAAATTTGAAAAAGATAAAGTTTGTGATGCTTGTCAATTTGGTAAACAAACCAAAGTTTCTTTTAAACTTAAAAAATGTGTTTCTACATCTAGACCATTGGAACTTTTACATCTTGACTTGTTTGGTCCTACACAAATTGCTAATTTAGGTGGTAAGAGATATTGTCTTGTGATTGTTGATGATTACTCTAGATACACTTGGACAGTTTTTCTTGCTCATAAAGATGATGCTTTCTTGTTTGTAAAAGTTCAAAATTTGCTTGGTTTAAACATTATTAAAATTAGAAGTGATAATGGTTCGGAATTTAAGTATTGTGGTTTTCCAAAATTTTGTGATCATAATGGAATAACTCATGAGTTTTCAATTGTAAAAACCCCCCAACAAAATGGTGTTGTTGAAAGAAAAAATAGGACTCTTGTTGAATCTGCAAGAACTATGTTAAGTGAAAATGATTTGCCAAAATACTTTTGAATCGAGGCCGTGAATATGGCATGCTATGTAATGAATAGAGTTCTTTTAAGACCAATTTTGAACAAAACTTCTTATGAGTTAATGTTTGGTAAAAAGCCAATTGTTGGCTATTTCAAAGTTTTTGGTTGCAAATGTTTTATTTTAAATATCAAGGAACATCTTGAAAAATTTGATAAGAAAATCGATAAAGATATTTTCTTGGGCTATTGTGAAAACAAAAGAGGATATAAAGTATATAATAGAAGGACTCTTGTTATACAGGAAACTATACATATTACATTTGATGAATCTAACGATGATTCTTCCAAAAGCACTTGCAAAGATGATGATGTAGGTGTTCAAGAAAGACTTGAGAAGCTTACACTCCAAGAAGAAAATAATGGTGAAATGGAGGAAAACTCAAAGAAAAATGGTTCTCAAGAAAACCAAGTGCTAGAAGAAGAAGACAAGAATGATGATCTATCCAATGATTTTCCTAAAGTTTGAAGTTCATTTAAAATCATCTCAATGAGCTAATTATTAGTGATCCATCCGAGAAGGTAAGAACTCGTTCCTCGTCTAAACCACTAGTTAACAATTTTGCTTTAGTCTCATATGTTGAACCTAAAAATGTTAATAATGCCTTGAAAGATGATAATTGGATTCTAGCTATGCAAGTTGAACTAAATCAATTTGAAAGGAATAATGTTTGGACCCTAGTTGAAAGATCTCAAAATCATCCTATTATTGGTACAAAGTAAGTTTTTAGAAACAAATTAAATGATAAAGGTGAAATTGTGAGAAATAAGGTTAGATTAGTAGTTAAGGGATATGATCAAGAAGAAGGCATAGATTTTAATGAGACATTTGCTCCCATAACTAGACTAGAATCTTTTAAAATGTTTCTTGCATTTGTTTGTTTCAAAGGTTTTAAATTATACCAAATGGATGTTAAAAGTGCTTTCTTAAATGATTTTATTGATCAAGAAGTTTATATGGAACAACCTCTCGATTTTGAAAGTGAAAAATTTGAAAATTATACGTTTAAACTTTTAAAAGTTTTGTATGGTTTAAAGCAAATTCCAAGAGTTTGGTATGAACGATTAAGTGGCTTTTTGATTGAAAATGGTTTTAAAATCACAAAACAAAAATTGAATGATCTTCTTATTGTGTAAATGTATGTAGATGATGTTATTTTTGGTGCTACTAATGAATGTTTGAATGTTTATGCAAAGATTTCTCCACTATTATGCAAAATGAATTTGAGATGAGTTTGATGGGAGAATTAAATTTCTTCCTCGGACTTCAAGTTCTTCAAACTCAAGAAGGGACATTTATAAATCAAATAAAATACACAAAGGAGCTCCTCAAAAGAATTGGAATGGAGGATTCAAAGCAAGTTGGCACACCTATATATGTGTACATCTACCAAACTTGACAAAGATGAAGAAGGTACAAGTGTTGATGAAAAGAAATATAGAGGTATGATTAGAAACTTACTTTATTTAACCACAAGTAGACCCGATATTAGATTTGTCGTTTGCTTGTGTACTTGTTTTCAATTTTGTTCTAAGGAATCTCATTTGACTGCCGTTAAGAGAATTTTTCGATACTTGAAAGGAATTTTAAATTTGGTCTTTGGTATCCTAAATGTCATGAATTTGTTTTATGTGGATTTACGGATGCTGATTTTGGTGGATGTAGAATAGATAGAAAAAGTACTAGTGGATCATGTCATTTTCTTGGTAATTGCTTAGTATCTTGGTTTAGTAAGAAACAAAATGCTATCTCTTTGTCTACAATCGAAGCGGAATACATTACTGCTAGTGTATGTTGTACCCAATTATTGTGGATGAAACATATCTTAAATGATTTTGATCTTTTGTATTATCATATGCCTATTTACTGTGATAATACAACTGCCATCAATTTGACAAAAAATTCCATTCAACAATCTAGGACAAAGCACATAGACATAAAGTATCATTTCATTCGTGATCTTGTTCAAAAGGGTGAGATTTGTGTAAATTATGTTTGTTCAAAAGATCAAATTGCTGACATTTTTATAAAAGCCTTGCCTCTAGATCAATTTATATATTTGAGATTGAAATTGGATATTTTAGAAAAGAATTCTTGAAAAAAATTTTGGCCAAACTTTATCGAACGTTCGATGCCTGTTGAATGGACGTCCGGTGTTCTAAGCCATTTTCTAGAAAATCCTATCGGACGGATGTGTCAGACGCTTTACTTCACTCGGACGTCCGACACACCAAAGGTCTCGTCTTATAAAGGGCATTTCTTCTCATTTCTCTCAGATAAAACATCTCACTCTCGGACACAAACTTCTTCTTAGCTTACACTTTAAAACTCAAAATTCGCACCATCACATGAAAAAGCTACCAAAATTGACACCACAAACGTTTTTGTAAGTTTTTTTGCAAACAATGTTGCATCAACATCTTACCTTAACAACAACAATCCTTTCCAATCCTGAATTTCTGTCAAAACCCCTAAAACTGATCTCACATCTCTTTTTGAGTAGATTGGTCACATTATTTCCATCTAAGTAGTAAAATTAGTCCTTGTTATTCCATTTCACATCATTCTCATCACTTAAAACACTCGCATTTTACCATGGTAAGAATTAGAGGAGGATCTTTTGCTACTGGATACAAGTGCACCCTCCGAGATGAGCAAGTGGAACTTCTTACTACTAGACGGACCTCCAAGAGGACTAAAAAAGGATCTACTAGTACTCAGGAACCTCAGACAACTCAGACAGAATCTCAGATTATCACCCAACCTTTTCCATTGCCTCCATTTATCGATGATGAAGCCAAAAAAAAGTTTGCATTGATTTTGGAAAAGGGTTTCATCATTCAAAGGTCAATCAACCCCTCTGAATTCCATAAGATTGATCTTGATTCTGTCCTTCACCTTTTTGAAATCTAGAAATGGTCTTACATCATCACTATGCCTAATGTCTTTTATCCTGAAATGCTTTTCCAATTCTTTACAAATCTTAGGAAAGGCACTGATCACAATGAAGTCAGATCACGTGTAAACGGGATAGACATTGTTTTTGATCCTGATATTGTAAATGGTATTTTGAAAACTGCTATTGAACCTCATTGCCGTAGTAAAATTGCTAACATTTTCTCTTATGAAGAAATTGCTACAAATGTTAATCACTTTAATGCTGCAAAACTGATGACTTACTTTCAATCACCATTTCAAGTTCCCACTGATGCTAAATTGGAAGACCTTTCTTCCAAAAATTTGATCATTTTCTCCATCATTTCAAACCTTCTAGTCCCTACTGATGGTCATCGTACCTTGCATCATCCATTAGGAAAGATTTCAATCTCTCAAATTATACTTATGTGAATTAATATCTTTTAACTACCTTTTAATGAAGCAGAGGGAAAAAAATTAAATTTAGCTAGTACAATCAAAAAACTAAGAACCATCTAGACAAAACAAAGTAATAAAATAAGCAAAAATATTAAAGAAATAGGAAAGATAGAATCTACTAGTTTGAGGTATATAAACACTTACCACCTATTTGATTACTAGTAGGGAATGGCAATCACAATCACTGTCTAATGCCCCCTCAATAATAATGGATTTAGCAAGATTCCTTTATTGTAAACTAATGTTTGATATCTAAAGTGGAATAGCAATCATGTCTCTTTTTTATTCTTTTCTTTTTATTTTTTCTTCTTTTCATTGTCTCCTTATCCTTGCTAATTTTCTGAGGAAATCACTAGAAACTCGAAGCTTGGGCATTGCTCAATATAGTAGCAATCCACAATATTTCTTAATACTAAAGTTTTCTTGACAACCTTCCATACCTCTAAATCATTAAAACCCACAACAATTACCTATAAAATTATATAAAACTAAACCAGACCCAGAGTTCTTAAAAAAATTCAAAATTAGATATGCGTCTCATCAAAATTACAAAATCACACTTCTTTCTCTCAACCAACTTCCTCTAACCATGGTTATTTCTTTCCAAATGTGTTATGATTTGATCTTTCCAATTATTCTTGAACACTATCAAATAAATCTCTCCCCATGTAAATAAATCTCTTCCCTTCTTGTCTCTGTCTTGTCTTTATGTCTTCATTGCAAGAAATTCTCCAACATCCATTTTAAGGTTCTAGACAAATTTGATAAAGAAGAGGGAATTGAGCAAATGGATATTTTGAAGAAAATGATGAAAAAATGACCCTTAGTATTTTTCTTTTGTTACATTGAGTTCTATTTGTTATATTGGGTTTAATTTCATTTATATTTTGACATTAACATGGGCCAGATTAGGAATAAAGATAAAAATGCTCAATTTATTCTATAATGAATCTATGGGTTTAGAAAACTTAAAAGTGGTAGTGGTTAATCCCATAAAGGTACACGAAGCATTATGTAAGGGTTTCATCACCCTTTGAATCCTATTGAGGAGGGCAAAACCCCTTAATCAAATGGGTGGTTAATCTGCAGAATAAATTGACAAGTCTAGATATGACATGCAACACCAATATAACTTGAAATTACAACTAAAATATTAACCAATAATACCTCCTTAAACATAAAATGAAGTGCATCATGATGCATCTAGCATCCATAAAACATCTAGAATTATTTCAAACAAGGCCGTTTCAATAATTAAACTATTTAAAACTCACATAACTTCAAGAGTGATTCATAAAAATCATAAAATCAATTGTCATAACATGCATGGTAATGGAATCCAATAGAGAAAGAGGAAATAAGGACATGCAGCAATTCAAACATGAGAAGTAAGAGAAAAAAAAAAAACATGTTATAATTCAAATGCGAGATTTTCCAATAGCTACATGAAGATAGGTCAACATCCTCGCCACATGAAACCACAGCATATCCATGCTCGTAAGCTACAAATATGAAATATAATGTTTGTTTTTGGAGAATTAAAGTGGTAAAAAAAAACCATTCTATTTTAACAATCTTACCTATTAACTTTAGATAAGTAAAGACAACAACAGTAAACTTGATTCACTAACTATATTTCAGATAGGTCTCTTGCTAACTAAAAAGTCAAGAACATATTGACCATTGCTCAAAGTAGATAGCTATCTCCGTATGACTTATTTCTTTTCTTTTTTCTCCACTTCCCTTAAAATCATCAAACTGCATAGGAATTGAAAATTCATATTTAAATAAAAAATACCAAATCATGTTTCATATAACATCTATTGGTCTATCACAAGTCAAAACTTGCAGACTACATCTACTAACCTCAGATATCTCAATTTTCTAAACCTCTTCCTTAAGCTAATAAGTGTCCTTATAAATGAAGATTAAATAAACAATGTAACTATGATAAAAATTAATCAAATTTTTATTAGCTTTTTAAATAGTAGCAATAGAAATTTAATAAAATGGAATTTTATCTGTTCTACTGCTTTGTTGAAAAAATTCACATGGATTTTGGTTTTATCATGTGCAAATTCTTGTTAAAATTGAGTACTGATACTCGAAGGAAACATTCTTATGAAAAGCTTTTAACTCCAATCTTTGAGCATTTCAAAATTCCTATTACTGGAGTATGTCCTAAGGACACTTGTTCCTCTGTTTTCACTAAATCCTATTTTGAAAGGAAAAATTTAAGGTTTTTTGATGGTCATTGGTGCATTAAAGAAGCTGCTTTTGAGTTTCGATCCAAATGTGGTCATGATACACCTATTACTCCTAACACCACATAATCACTGCGTTTCACTCCTGGTCCCTGTATTCATCCTAGAAAATCTTCCTCCAAAGCCACTTCATCTCATTCCGGAGTGGTTGAGTTGTTAAAAGAGGTTAAGGATCATGTTCTTCTTCTCGAACATGGTCTCATGATCACCATGATAGTTGAGCAAAAATCTGAGTTTCTGGACAAGAAGAATCTTCTGATTCCCTCAGCTCCCATTGAGGATGCTTTATATGGAAAGGAACCACGTCCTGATCCAACTCCTGATACTCAAGGTGCTACGGATTCTCAGACTCCTCACATGATCCCTCCACTTCTGAGAAGGACAAAGAACCAATTTCTGCTAAACCTGAAGAAGATGATGAAACTATTAAAGAAGAAGATCATTCTACATTTTATATTAGCAGAAGAAGATCTGGATCTACCAAATTCACTTTTTAGGCACCCTAAATTCATGTGAACTTCATCATTAGGCTGCAATTTTTTCTATTTTTGTTCTCTTTTGACAGTGAATGAAGTTTGTAATCTATTAAGTACCTTGCTACCTTCACTGTTGTTTTTTTTACTATTGGATATTTTGGTTTAATGTTGGATGTTAACTTATTCCTCTGATTTCAGTATTATGTTATTGAATGTTAATTTGTTCTTTTTTCATTGTTCACTGCTCAATGATGGATGTTTAATAGATGGTGATATTGGAATTGTGGTACTGATATGTTTGTATTGTGATAACATGTTTGTTGATACTGATGTTTGTATGGTAATATTGGTGCTGCTATTAGATTTTTGGTACTGAAATTGTGGTATTGTGGTGGTGATATCTGTGCTATTGATATTGGATTTCTATTGGAGATTGGTATGTTGGTTTTCACATTGCTATTGCTCCTGTGATTCTTTTTTGTGATGACAAAAAGGGGGAGAAAATGGTACAAATGGTATTGTATGTATGAATGAATATGGTCGACTTGTCAATCTATTGGATGGCTAAGTAAAGGGGAGTTATGGTAAATTGGCTGAATGGTTTGGATGCTCGATTTATATGAGTTATGTTCAGGTAAGGAAGAGTTATGTACATTCTTTTTTGTCAAAAGTTTTCAAATTATCAAAATGGGTTCAATTGTTTTGTCATCGTCAAAAAGAGGGAGAATGTAAATCTTGATCTTGGATTTTGATAATCACAAAACAATTGGATAATTCAAACTAATGTTCTCCAATTGAGAAATATGACAGCTCAGATCATTGGTGCAAATTGTGTCAATGAAAGTTTCAATCAAAAGAAGCAAAGGAAACTCAACTCTGTCCGACGCTCGATAGCTTATACCGGACGTCCGATAAAGGTTGAAAACTCTGAGAAAAACCACTATTGGATACTCAAACCTAAGTACTAGACTTCTGATAGACAGGGGGAGTATTGCACACTAGTGTCGGACGCATATCATCATCATCGGACATCCGATTGAATTCAAGAAATATTTCGAACTCTCTGACCAGTGTCGGACGCAGACTACATTGGATGCAGAAAACTCATCAACCGTCCGATAAACATTGAGAAAACCTTTCAGACGATGGGACCAGACACAGAATATTGTGCGGACGTCCGATACCTCCAACAGCTAGTTGACTCTTCAGCTTTCTTCTATCCATTGACAGCCTTTATTATGCTCATTTTTGTCCCCTTTAAATAATCCTTTATCTGAACCAAATAGATATCTTTTGTACACTAAGAATCCAAGTTCTTAAGAGTGATTTTGGTTAGAAAATACTCTCCTAATAAGGTTTGTAGTTCTAGAAGTGTAAACTAGTATGCAAGCTTTTACTTGTGATTGAATTCTTCAATAGTGTAGCTTTGTGAGGGTTATCTGGAGTGATTGTAAAATTTTCTAACTTGACCGAGTGCTGCTTGGGGTAAGGAGGAAGTGAGCCTTCCATTGTACACAACATTGGTTGAATTTCATCAAATTGAAGTTGCTTGTTTTGAGAATTGTTCTTCAAGCTCAAGAGGAGCTTGGTAGACAATTGGTTTACATACTCTCATCTCTTTTACAGTTTACCTTTCCATTCTTATATTGCTTATATCTTCTATCTTTCTTGAATTCTATTATTCCTTCCTTTATAAATTTATTGTGTAAGAGGGTAAATTTCTTGTTGTAAAAAAAAAGGGGATATCATAACTTGATTAATTTTAATCAACCTAATTCACCCCCTCTCTTAGGTTGTCTTTGGGCCTTACACAAGTTGTAACTTTGACCTTGATTTTGGGTGTTTGCTACTTCATTTTGGATGTTTATGTTATTGGCTTATTGGTTGAAGCCAAAAATGAGATAATTTTTGTGCAATTAATTTGTTTTTATTAATGGTGAATTGGCAAGTTTGGTTTTTATTTTTTTTATTTTTTTGACAGGGTATGATTTGTTTGATCAAACTTGTGGGATAAACGTGTGGTTTTTGTTTGAATTAGGCGAAAAGGCACAAAACTGATGTAATTGTTTGATAGGGATTCTAGCTCAATTGGGCTCAAGCTTTTCAAGCTTGGCTTGATTGTGTTCAATGGGTCGAACTTGAACTCGAACTCGAACCACAAATAGGTTCTCTTAAGTCGATCTTGAACACGTTTTAAGGCTTGTTTATGTAGTCGAGCAAGTTCGAGCCCGGCTCGATTACGTCGCGAGTTGAGTTCGATAATTCAAAACTCGATTTGACTCAACTCAATTAATAGCTCTAGTCCTTTTACATGCTAGATAATAGAGGATGAGAATGGGAAAAATGGTTCTGTGTGTCAAGATATAACATGAAGTGAAATCTTAACTGTTGATTGAGAAGGGTTTCAGATTATGAAGATTTTACTTATTATTTAAAAGTTATGTGTGACAACCCTAGAAGAAAAATTGAAAAAAAATTGAAATTTAATTGATTATACCATGAAATCATTAAGTGCATTATTTTCCTTTAAATACTTTATTTTGTATGCATTGCATGGCATTAATCTAGAATTCCATTTTACATGTTTCATGTACCAAAATGCATAAAATTTATGTGGCATTAAGTAGGTTGCATTCTAATTGAGGGATTAGAAGCTAATTGCATAGAATTTTAACCCAATTCATGGTCCAAATTGGGACACTTGTCAATCACCTACTAATGTCTTGACTTAAGCCTATCTATTTAACTTCTTGTTTTCAAAAATTTGAACCAAAAACTCCCTCCCTTCTCTCTCCTCTTGGCCGAACTACATGAGTGAGAAAACACCAAAACCCTAAGCTAGATTTTAGCAATTTTAGTGAGGGAAAAACATTTTCTAGTGAAAACCCTAGGTAGGTTGGTACTTGATCATCAAGGTTGGTTGGAAGAATTGGAGCTTTTGGGTGGATTTTCTCTCTCAACTCTCAAGGTAACTAACCACTTATCTATGCTTTAATGATCTTCAAATTCATAGAGGATGCATGATTAGTTGAGTTTAAAGTGTTTGAGATTGATTAGGAGGAAAAGTTGTGGAAGAATTTCTTGTGTTTGGAAACTTGAACTTAGGGCTTTGTTTTTAACCTCTATGTGTTTAATGAAATGCCTAAGGGTTTGTGATGTTTTATTGATGGCTTTCTTTGATGTTTTAGCATGTTTAACACTCTACTAAGAGTTGGAAATAATTCTTCAAAGGTTGCTTATAAAAGTTGTGTAGAAAATGAACATTGACAGGAAATCAGAAATGAAATTTAGTGAATTTCCCAAAGTTGCTGGTGATTATAAGAATCGAATTAGAACCTGTACTTTACACTGTTAGAAAGGTCTATGAATCTAGTTTTAAACGCCGTTGACGGAGCTCGATTTTGATTTTTCTACATCGAGTTATGGCCGTTCTTCCGAGACTGTTCGACCAACCTGCTCCTAGCCTGACAGTTTTCTTGTGTCTCTGAGTTTGGCCATTTTGACCCTGATTAAGTATGATTTGAGGTTCGATCTCTCATGAAAGTTATAGGTCTATGTCTTAGCTTCGAAACGCCATAAAATTCACCCCAATCCGATAACCATAGCCACAGTTATGATTAAAACACTGAAGGGTGGCAAAACTATCGATTTTCATTTTTCTTTCTATAATGGCTTCTTTTATTCCTCTTGACTCGTATTCACCTTTGCCGTGCTCCAACCTACTTCACTCATGATTTTACTATGTTTATAAGATTCTTCACTTGTTTAACACTCATGCTTTGGATTAGACCTCTTATGATTTTATGCATCCAAATTGTGATTGTTATCAAACAAAGAAACAACTAGTGTATGCATTTGGACTTTCTTATTTGGGGTAGCCAATCCTAAATGTTTTTCATTCCATTTGCCATTAGACTTGGAAGGAGGGAATAAAGGAGATTTGGGAACGAATGCCTGAGGTTAATTTGTTAACTCGGTAAGTGTTCTAATGCATGTATGCTTGACAATGCATGATACTTGAGTAAATGCTATTATTTGTTTAAAATGCTTCTTTGATTGACATATTAATGAGTGTCATGTTATTGTGATTCTTTTGATTCGTTAATTCAATTAATTTTCAATAATTGCTTATTCACAATGCATAGTTGAATGTTAAATGTGTATAAATATATGCCGATGTGTACTTTATCGCATTGGCTGAACTGAGCTTACTCTTCGCTGGAACCCTATCCTTGATCCGCCATTGTGAGGTCCGGTAGGCCAAAAGCTTATCCTGGACCTGCCATCGCGAGATTGGATCAGCTGGACAGCTCTGGGTAATGACTTACAAATGTTAAGTACAAAGCTCAAAACTTTTCGCCGAAAGGCCCTGAGTATAATATCTAATGTTAAATTTCAGGGATTGTGTATCGTTTTGGAGGTCATAAGGGGAAAGTAAATTTTGGGGATTGTTTATCGTTTTGGATGTCATAAGGTGGGAGTTCAGAGGTTTTAAGTTAGAAAAATGTAGGGGATTGTTTATTGGAAGTTATAAGGTGGAAAATGGCTCCCAATGAGTTCCGTATCCTTTTGAGATCAATTATTATTTATTATTTGATTTACTTGAACGAGTAATTGCTTAATTGAATTAACATTATCATTTATCGCTCACTATGTACCTGACCTTATTTCTTGATTCCTAAATTTGGTATTGGTTATACTTGGACTTATGTTTCTTGAATTACGTGTTAACATGTTAAATTTGGTATTGCTCATGTTTTGCTTGATTTCTTGGAATACTTACTGGGCGTAAGCTCATACCACGTGTTTGTTTTTCTTAACAGAATTCAAGGCAAAAAGGGTTCAATGATAGCATTAGATCATTTTGGAAATTTAGGTTTATTTGTCTGGTATATCTACCTGTTATCCTCTTTACTTTGGGAGAGGCGAATGTACTTAAGTTGAACTTCAAATGCTCGACCTTTTGGTCCAAGAGTTTATGTAATTACTTTTGGAGATATGTAAATGTTATTGTGAAGTACCTTCAAGGTTATGTTCTCGAATGGACTTTTGAGTATTTTTTCCTGCAAAGAGATTGTGGAATGTAGTGAGTCCCAGCGAGAGATGGGTTGGCGGCCCGCCGAACCCTTTGGTTCGCTTTAGGGGGAGGTGGGGTCGTCACATTATGATTAGGAAAGAGTCATTGTATTTTATGTGCCTTTCCCTTCTTGTTTTTAATTGTTATCATATTCCAGAGAAGAATGACTTCTAGTTGTTTATCATTTAGCATATCTTGGCTTAGAATTCTTTTTCCATCTCTTTATGTGATAGAACGTTTCATATTTTGAGGAAATATTTTTGTTTGTGCTTTTTTACACATTTTGTTTAATTTTTTAGGCCATTGTCTATTGTACAGTTTTACCTACTGATACAACTTATCATTTTGAAAATAAAAATTAAAATAGCAGTATATACTTAAGCTACAATACAATAACTCTAAACCCATAAAATCAACCAAAAAGAAAGGTCAGTCTATATTCAAAATTTCATGCAATAAAATTATACCCAGCTGGGATTTCAAATTACTCTTAGTTCGAGTATTTTTCAGTTGGAATATCTTTCATTTTTTTTAGAATGGAATAAATAGGTTGGTGTTATGAAACAAATGCAAATATGGTGGTGGATGCATGTAGTAGGATTTATATTATTTATAGAGTAGGCACTATACTAATAAAATTGAGGAAACTAATGAACTCAGGAAAAAAGAAAAGTAAAAAGGAAATTATTCTTTCATTCATTCAAATGAACTTCAGTTCTATTCTCATCATTGATATAAGAAAGGGCAACCCCCTATTTATAGAGAAATACATGAAGAGTTCAAAATACATTTGTTAACTGTAGATTTTATCAAGATAGAAATGGCATCTTTTCGTAGATCGTGAGGTGATATGATAGAGATAACATTTTCTTGAAAGTCGTGCTGCCCAAATTCACGGTAACCTTATCACCTTGAAACACATGATATATCATTATTATTTAGGGGATGAGATAAATATAATGAACATCTACAATATTTAATTATTTCATAACACTCTCCCTTGGATGTCTATTACACAAAGAATATGTTTTGTTAAAACTTTACTAGGAAAAAATCCAATGGGAAAAAAACACAATGAAGGAAAAAGTGTACATTATTCTTGTGTATTGATTTCTTCCCCTGATCCAAACATTATTTAAGATCCTTTCGCTGACGCATTCTAATATTTTTGACCAATTTCTCAAATGTTGCAGTCGGCAATGCCTTGGTAAATAAGTCTACCAAATTATTATTTAATTAATTTGTTGCATATCAATTTCACCATTCTTTTGCAAATCATGAATAAAGAAGAATTTAAATAAAATATGTTTCGTTCTATCTTCTTTAATATATCCTCTTTTCAATTGAACTATACAAACTACATTATTTTCATACAATATAATTAGAGGATTTTCTTTTTCAGATGATAATCCATAATTCTTTTGGATATAATGGGTCATTGATTTTAGCCAAACACATTCTCGACTGGTCTCGTAAATTGCTAATATTTCAGCATAATTCAAAGATTTGACAACTATAAATCACTATAAAATGGTTGTATCACCATATGTAAATAAATAGCTAATTTGGCACCTTACTTTATGTGGGTTACATAAATTTCCAACATCAGTATGACCAAGCAATTCATGTCGAAATTTCTTCGAATAAAATAAGTCAAAATCAACTGTTCCTTGGAGATAACGAAAAATATGTTTACTACTATTCTAATGTCTTCTTGTAGAAGAGGAATTAAATCTTGTTAATAAATTCACAACGAATGATATATCTGGTCTTGTACAATTAACAAGATACATTAGTGTACTAATAGCAATAAGATATGGTATTTTAGAACCAAATATTTTTTTATCTTCCTCTCTTGATCTAAAAGGATCCTTAACAGTATCAGGTGACTAAAAGATCATTAGAGTACTTAACGGATGTGTTTTATTCAAATAAAATCACTTTAACATCTTCTAAATAAAAGCAATTTGGTGAACAAAAATTTCATTTTTCAAATATTTAATTTGTAAACCAAGATAAAATTTGATCTTTTTTGAATCTTTGATCTCAAATTCAACAGCTTTTTTGAGCTTCTTCAGGAGTTCCAAGTATATTTAGATCATCAATTTATGCAAAAAAAAAAAAAAAAGCTCTTCAGGATTTCCAAGTATATTTAGATCATCAATATATGCAACAATAATTATATAATTGGAGCCATATCTTTTTTATAAAAACATGTGAACATATTGGATTATTGGCATAACTTTCTTTAAATAAATACTCACTAAAACGATTATATCACATACGTTTAGATTGTTGTAATCCATACAAAATCCTTTGCAATTTGATAGAATAAGTTTCTCTAGAATCAGGCATGTTAAATCTTTTAGGGATTTTCATATAGACATCATTGTCTAATGTTCCATTTAGATAAGCAGTAACCATATCCATTAGATGCATATCAAACTTTTCATGCATTACTAAATTCGTAAGATATCTGAATATAATTCCATTCTATTATTGGAGAATAGGTCTTAGAATAATCAACTCTACATCTTTATGAAGAAGTCTTGCTTTATAGCTTACAATTTCATTCTTCTCATTTTTTGTTCTTAAGAATACCCATTTATAACCTATTGATATAACACCTTTAGATGTTTGGTCTATAGGTCTAAAAACTTTTCTTTTAGTTAATGAATCCAATTCAAATTGGATCACATCTTTTCATTTTGGCCAATCATTTCTTCACTGACATTTATTAGTTGATATATTTTCTTGATTCATTTTCTTTCATAATACCAAGTGCTACACAATGTGTAATTTCTTTTCGTTTAAGCTCCAATTTCAAATTTTTAAAGATTTTATTCTCCTGTAGGAGTAAATTCTATAGGAATTGGCTCGTCAGAGCGACCTCTTCGGAAATTAAAGTTTGTCATGACATTTATTTTCTCTCCAGAGATATTTGAATCAAAATGTCTTATTTTGATAAGTCGGTTTTAAATTTATTTGTAGCACTTGTACTGTCCTTCAGAAACATCAATTTTAATTATAGTATTTTTGCAGGAATATTCATTTCAATAATTCTTCTAGAGTTGATAAATATATTTGATAACTAATTTGTAATTTTTCTGCCAATGAATAATCTTTTGGACTTCCAATTCGTATTATGAGAATTTTCTACAAATGAATAATTTTTTGGACTTCCAATTCATATTATGAGAATCAATGAAATCCAATAATATTTTTTAAACGATTTCCTTTTGGTTGATCATTTCCTTCCCCTAATGTTGGGAAGTATACAATATCATTTTATAAATAGATTATTGATCAATATTTCATGATTTCTAATAAATGGTGATTCACATTTGACATAAATTTTTGTTTGAATCACAGATAGCACAAGGGGGTCAGTATGAATAATTGTCGGCTTTTAATTCTAACAAATCATAAATATGCTGGAATCAATAAACTTCTGATTTACTTTAAGTGATGGTATTGACTATAAACCAAATGAGAATAAAGACGAACTATATCAATAATCATTTCTCCTTTGAGTGGTTTTGCGATATAATCAACCTTTATCTTACTTAATGATATCTGTTATTGTCTCATTTAATGCCTCGACATGATATCCATTTCAGCAGATATTTTTAAATTCAATATATTTCTTTGAGACTTTAGGAAGGGTAATACATCATTTATGATAAACTTTACTCACTTCAGAGAAACATATGGTAGTGGCTCCTCTGGAACTTTTGATTATTTTACTACCACCACTGATTGTGCTTATCTTTTCTATTTTCAAATAGGAATATATTGTATGTAGTAAGATTGTCAACAAGACACATATCATCTTCACCATAATTTCATCCCAAATATTTGACATTCATTTCTTTTTTAGGAAGAAATAATATAGAGACTATTCTTCTTTAGGAAAAATAATAAAGAGACCTTTCTTCTTTAGGAAGAATTAATAAAGAAACTTACAAATAAATGTGAACATTAATAAAGTCCATAAATAACATAAGTTATAAAGAAAGTGACATAAAAGATGCGAAAATAAGAAATAACCAAAGTTTAAATATTAAGTATCTGGCATCAATTTCTTTTTCAAGAAGGAAATATGTGTAACAGCCCCACCTCCCCCTAAGGCTAACCAGAGGGGTTAGCGGGCTGTCTGCCCAACTCTCGCCAGGACTCAAGCATTCAAATCAATACTAACTTAAACGTGCAATTTCACCAAACACCACAACATTACTATTAAAATTGAAAAGGGCATTTAAACTTAAAATCACAATCATCCATTTAAAATATTCACAACCCTCGAGCCAAAGCTAATACACTTCCAAAAGTTTAAAGTACTCAACACCAAACAAATATACAAAATTTTACTTCATACTCGAGACAAAAGTTCAAAAGATCAAGACACTAGCCCTAACTACGCCTCGGAATTCTCGTCACCTGTTAAGGAAAAACAAACGGGAACGGGGGTGAGCTAAAAAGCTCGTGAGTTTCCAAAATTCATGCACATGCACTTAAAGCGGTAAAAGTAAAAGTAAATAACTAAAACACGTAAACAAATCAAGTTCACACACATTGAGGATACAGGGGCTCTCAGGAGCCAATTTCCACATTTCCCGAGCATTTATAGTAGTCGACACTCCGTCGATTTTCAATCCAAGTAGACGACACTTCACGCCAAACTCCAACCACCAAACTCCCCCTACCGGGCCCGCATTCGGCCAAGAGAGATTGTATAACACATTTCCGACTCCCAAATTCAGTCCATGCAAACAAATAAATTACCGACTCTACAAAAAGGGACCAATAAAGTATACTCTCCTTTAGGTGAGTGGTTTAACAGTTTCAAGTTTCAACATAAGCACGTAACAAGCCACATAGCACATTCACGCACTAAGTTCGTAAATTAAAGCAGTAAACATGCATTGGAAAACTCACCGACAAAGTAGGGGTCGGAGTCCAAGTTTTGATTAGTTGCAAAATCAGCACTTTGCCCTAAAATAATTAATAGAGAACGAAAATAAGTTTTCCTAGTTCACCGACCACATTTAGTTCAAAAAGTGGAAAGTTCGACAATTTCCTAATTCGAGCTGAAAACTTTGAAAAATCATAACTCAAGTTATACAAGTCAGAATTTTACACATTTAGTACCGTTGGAAACCTCTTTGAAAGCTCTAAAACTTTGTATAAGACATTCAATTAAAATTCTGGATGAAATTAGCCCAGATTTTCATTCAACAGACAGCTACAGTAAATAGACAGGGCATATCAGGCTGGCCATCCAGGTTACTTTGAAAATTCACCAGAAATTACAGAAAATTATTTAGTATCTGAAATTCATACACAATATAGTACTACATAAGGAGTTTCAACATCCACTGACGGAACTCAATTCCGACACCCGAGCATGAAATTATAACAGTTCAAACAGAGGGGGTTCACATTTCTGAAATTTCTGGGTTTCGAACTTACAGGACAGAGTTTAAAGCCCTGTTTGAGTGATGATTTCATGTCTAAAAATTATCAAATTTGGCACACCAATACTTCCATATATAGGATAAGTTCATACCAAAATTCAACCAAAAATTCAAATGGGAAGGCAGTTTTCTACGTGCCCAAAGTTTGCTCATCGAACCTCCTCAAACCGATGAAGTTCAACTCATCCACTACTCATCTCTTATAACCAACATATACTACTGCCATTTAACTTCAATTTCGACCCTAAGCTGGTACTAGTCTCCCTTAACCTAATGATGATAAAAAATGATCACATCTTTTAGCAAAATTATCACGAAATAGTCTCATAAAATTCGGGCAGCATAATGCCTCCATTTTCCAGATTTGACTTCCAAATTAGTAACCCTAATTGCATCAACTCTTGAAGGGACTTTTGTGGGGAAAAACAACAGCTTAACATTCAACATTTAAATATCAAATTCAGCCCTTAAACTAGCCAAAAATACAGCCACGAAATTTGACCCAAAAATCAGAAAATTCACCCCCAATTTCCTTTTCCTCTAGCCGGTTTTTCCCTAAGGTTTTCTTCCAACTTTTAACAACCAACATTAAACATAATGCACTAATATAACACCATTTAACCATCTAGCAAACAAATGCACATATTTGGTGGGAATCCAAGAGCCCACCCACAACTTAAACCAACAAAACAACTTATTGAAACTTAGCAATACACATTCATCTACCACATAAGTCAAGGTTTCATCAACCTCTCAACAACCCAAGCATGCTTGAAACTTTCAAAAATGTACAAGGATGAAGTTCTTGAGATTTTACCTCCTCTTAGATGATGACTAAACTCCAGGAATGATGCTAAGCTAAGGCTTCCAAGTGCCTTCTCTCCAAGCTCTTCACCAAGTGCAAGTCCAAGCAAGGATTAATGGAGGTTGTGTTGGGTTTTTGGAGGGAATTTGAGTGAAGGAAATTGCTGAAAATTTGGGGAAGAAGAGGAGAGGGAGTTCGGGTGAGAGGGAGAAGAGAGAAAAGATTTTTGGTCAATTTTCTTGAGGAGTTAATGAGAAAAAGGAAGACAAGACATGATCTTTATCTCATCCAAAGTCAAAGCTTGCATAGTGATATTAATTAGCTACTTGGAGGGAAAATTAATCACCTCATTTGGCTTGGGATTAATGGGTAAATCTCGATTAGGAGAGGGGATGGAGAAGTAATTTTTAAGTGATTGGTAGGAATTTAGTTGAAAGAATCAACGGTTAGATAAAATTCTAAACTTAAAGAGGTTAATCCAAATCTTAACTAAAATTTCAAAACCCTAATTAATCACCTTCAATGACCCAAATCCAGTCATTTAATTACACTTCCAACTTATCAGTGATCATCCATACTTATCTTCACTAGTTTACTCACAGTCCGAATTTACCTCGAAAAACGTGCTTTTAACATTTTACCGCTAATAAATGCTACGAGACGATATTAACAGGGGAATAGGGTTAAAATTAAATGAGACATTGTAAATGAGGAAAAATCGGATTTCACAAGATAATTAAAGAAATAATTATATAAATAAATAAATAAACTTCAAATTTTTTTTTGAAATTTAGAATTAAATTTTTTTCTCGAGGCCGTTACATTCTCCCCTCCTTAAAAGAATTTTGTCCTCAAAATTCTCACCTTGTTAAACAAATAATTCTGGATATTTCTTTTGCATTTCCTCTTCTACTTCCCAAGTTGCTTCCTCCACATCGTGGTTTCTCCACAGGACTTTAACTAGAGGAATTTTTTTCGTCCTTAAATCCTTTACTTTTCGATCGAGAATCTTTATGGGTCTTTCCTCATACGAGAGTGTCTCATCCATGTCAATCTCGTCTAATTGCAAAACATGGCTCGGATCTAGATGATATTTCTTAAGCATTGAGATATGGAAGACATTGTGAACCTTGGACATACTAGCGGGTAAATCCAATTGATAAGCCACTTTTCCAACCCGCTTAAGTATCTCAAACGGTCCCACGTACCTTGGCTTCAATTTCTTCCCCTTTTTAGACACTATACCACCTTTCATGGGTTTCACCTGCAAGAAAACTTTATCGCCTACTTCGAACTCCAAATCTTTTCTTCTATTATCCGAGTAGCTCTTTTGCCGACTCTGAGCCGTTTGAAGCCTTTCTCTAACTAACTTCACTTTCTCATAAGCTTCCTCAATCCAAGGTATAGCAGTCGGATTAAGAACTTTCTTTTCCCCTACTTCATCCCAATGAATCGGTGATCGGCACCTTCTCCCATAAAGTGCCTCATAAGGTGCCATTTGAATCGTGGCATGATAACTGTTGTTATATGCAAACTCGACCAACGTCATGTACTGACTCCAACCTTCACCAAAATCCATTATACACGATCTTAACATATCTTCCAAGGTCTGAATGGTCCTCTCAGACTGGCCATCTGTCTGAGGATGATAAGCTGTACTCAAGTTTAATTTGGTTCCCAAGGTCTCTTGCAACTTCTGCCAAAACCTCGAAACAAACCTAGGGTCTCGATCGGAAATAATACTTACTGGAATTCCATGCAATCTCACTATCTCATCCAAATAGAGTTTGGCCAATTTTTTCAAAGGATACTTTACATTCACCGGTAGAAAATGTGCGGATTTAGTGAGTCGATCTACGACTACCCATAGAGCATCATGTCCCTTTTGACTCCTTGGCAGTCCAGTGACGAAATCCATAGTAATATACTCCCATTTCCATTCAGGGATTTCTAAGGGTTGTAGAAGTCCTGAGGGCTTTTGGTGTTCAGCTTTCACCTGTTGACAAGTAAGACAAGTCTGCACATATTTGGCTACATCTCTCTTTAATCCATCCCACCAGTACAGTCCTTTCAAATCTTGGTACATCTTATTACTCCCAGGGTGAATAGTATACTTGGACCGATGTGCTTCTTCTAAAATCTCTCTCTTTAATACCTCATCATTCGGCACTACTATTCTTTCTCGGAACCTTAACACTCCTTCTGGTCCTGTCTTAAAATCCCGAATCTCTCCTTTCTGAACTTTTTCCAGTAATTTCTGTACTACTGGATCTTTTGACTGTGCTTCCTTAATCTGTTCCAATAATGGAGACCTTAATTCAACATTTTCAAAAATAACCTTCTGCGTCCCAAGACAAGGTTTCCATTCACTTACTTGCTTCAACATTTCCCATTCCTTCACTATCAAACCCGCTACTTGAGCCTTGCGACTTAACGTATCAGCCACAACATTCGCCTTTTCAGGATGATATTTTATAGAGCAATCATAGTCCTCAAGAAACTCTACCCATCTCCTTTGCCTTAAATTCAACTCCTTTTGAGAGAACAAGTATTTCAAACTCTTATGGTCCGTGAACACCTCAAAAGTCACCCCATATAAATAATGTCTCCACTTCTTCAAAGCAAAAATAACCGCCGCTAACTCTAGGTCATGTGTTGGGTAGTTCTGTTCATGGGGTTTCAACTTCCTAGAAGCATATGCTATGACTTTTTCATTTTGCATCAAAACACAACCTAATCCATCCTTAGAGGCATCTGAATAGACTACAAATCCTTCTTTACCACCAGGTAGAGTTAAGATCGGTGCCTCAGTTAACCATTTCTTCAATTCTTGAAACCTTTCTTCACACTTAGGACTCCAAAGGAATTTTCCATCTTTCTTAGTCAAATCGGTCAAAGGTCCAGTAATTCTTGAAAAATCCTGAATGAACCGACGGTAATAACCAACTAACCCTAAGAAACTTCTCACCTCATTGGGATTTTCAGGTCTCTTCCAATGTATAACAGCTTCCACTTTAGATGGGTCAACTGCAATTCCATCCTTGGAAATTCAATGCCCTAGAAAAGATACTTCTTCCAACCAGAATTCACACTTACTAAACTTGGCAAACAGCTTGTGCTCTCGGAGGGTTTGCAATACAATCTTCAAGTGTTCGGCATGGTCTTCTAGGGTTTTGGAATACACCAATATATCATCAATAAAGATCACCACAAATCGATCCAAGTAGGGCTTGAATACACGTTGCATCAAATCCATGAATGCGGCCGGAGCATTCGTTAACCCAAAAGGCATTACTACAAACTCATAGTGTCCATATCTTGAATTGAAAGTTGTTTTCGGTACATCCTCTTTCCTAATCCTCAACTGGTAGTATCCCTGTCTAAGATCCAGCTTGGAGAATACCACTGAACCTTGCAATTGATCAAATAACTCGTCAATGAGTGGTAAGGGATACTTATTCTTAATCGTCACATTATTCAACCCCTGATAGTCTATACACAGTCTTAAACTACCATCTCTCTTTTTAACAAACAATACTGGTGCTCCCCACGAAGAATCACTTTCCCTGATAAATCCTCACTCCAGAAGATCTTGTAACTGTATCTTCAACTCTTTAAGTTCAGCCAGAGCCATTCTATAGGGAGTCTTAGAAATTGGTGCCGTTCCAGGTACTAGATCAATCTTGAACTCTACTGCCCGCTCAGGAGGCAAAGACTCCAATTTCTCAGGAAATAAATCTGGAAAATCCCTAACAATCGGCACGTCTTCCAACTTCATCTTATCATTAGGAGGGTTTATAAGAAAAGCCAAATACCTTGAGCTCCCTTACTTAGAAGTTTTCTAGCCCTAATTCCTGAAATAAGGGCCGATGAAGCTAACATTCCTCTAACATCCAATCTCAACGTCGCCTCCCCCGGTATATCAAATTCCACTACTTTCAATCTACAGTCCACCTTGGCATGGTGTTTAGCTAAGCAATCCATCCCAATAATCATATCATACCCCTTAATATCTAGACTTACCAAATCGACCATTAATTTTCTCTCTCCTATCCACAATTCACAATTTTTATACACCAAACTCGTAATCAAATTTTGGTCCCCTGTTGGTGTTCTAACCTCTAGGTCAAAAGGTAACCTAACAGGTCTTATATCTATACCACAAACAAATGCAGGATTAACAAAAGAATGAGTAGCACCGGGATCAATTAAAACTCTAGCTAAGCGATGGAAGAGGGGAATGGTACCTTCGACCACTTCCGTCGACGCAGGCACCTCTTGATGGTCCAGCGCATAGACTCGAGCTGGTACTTTTGTCCTACTTCCCATCGAACTAGCTTGGCTCGGATTTGACTTCTGAGCACCACTCCGCTTTCGGGTTTGGGGACAAGAAGATATTTGATGGTCAGAACTTCCACACCCAGGCATTTTCCTTGCTTCTTCCAATATTCATTGGCGGTGTGGTTTGGTTTTCCACAAAAACCACACGTAAGACCTGAATTGTAAGCTTGGCTCCCCTGTAAAACGCTCCTTGTTGGGCCTCTACCACCGATAGACCCTCTAGATGCCCCTCCTCGAGAAAAGGTTCCTCTTGATGTTCCCGGCCCCCACTTGAGCCTCTCCCAAACTTGGTAGGCACTGAATCTATTGGGCCCCGACTGCTAGAAGGGGCACTCCTTTTCTTAGCATGAAAGCTCTTCAGTTGAGTCTTGGCGGTCTCGATCCTTTGGGCTTTCTCAATGGCCTTACTAAAACTGTTAATCTGAATCGCCGCTAACCCTTCTTGAATCTCCAAATTCAAGCCCTGGATAAAAAGTCTAATTCTTCTTGGCTCCGTGGCCACCAACTCTGGGGCAAACTTAGACAACTTAGTAAATTGTGCCTCGTAATCCGCAACACTCAGAAGCCCCTGTCGACACTTAATGAAATCATCTTCCCTCTTTTCTTGTACCAAGTGAGGAAGAAACTTAGAGTAGAACTCCCAAGTAAAATTCTCCCAAGTCCTAGGAGTCTGGTCCCTATCCCATTTGGCCCGAATCATGTTCCACCATGATCTAGCTGTTCCTTCAAACTGGAAAACGGCAAAAGATACCCGCCTTTCTTCAGTATAGTTTAGGGTACTGAAAATATCTGTAATACGCTCTAGCTACCCCTCAGCGACCTCCGGATCAGGTCCCCCAAAGAACTTAGGTGGGGCGAACTTTTGGGAGCGCTCTAATGCCCTATCCTTGCCACCCTCGTGGCCTTTAGGCTGATTGACTGGACCTTGGCCTTGTTGGTCCACCAGACGAGCCAAGATGCCCGTCATCTGGTTTATGGCGGTCGCCACTTGTTCTCCGAAATCTACCCCTTGACCTTGTCCCAAATCTCGTCCATGACCTTGGTCAACTGCTGACCCTCGGTCGTCTCCCTCATTTTAGGGTTGTCCTGCCCCGCGCCCTCGACCTCGACCTTTACCTCGGCCTCGTCTACCGTCCATGATTTCTATAATGGGTAGACATAATTAAGTACAAATATAAAATAAAATTAATACATAATAATATGGAACAAGGTAAAGTGAAATAAGAGAAAAGAAAATGTAAAGAAATAATACAAATTGAAATAAATAATTTAACAAATTAAATCGAGAAGCAAACAAGAGAATTTTTCTAAAATTATCCGAATTTTCATACATATAACCGTGGGAATTCAGTACACTACATTGGCATGTTTATCACAAAAGAGTACACAAAAAGTGCTTTCACGGTCAATTTACTACACAGAATATAATAGTGAAAGCAATAGATAAACATGCATCCCAGGGACGAGAATCCCTCTAATAAAGTCTCCTTACAACAGATTAATAAAACCCTAATCCTAATACTCTAATACTACTCTAATCCTCAGCAGGACCACCAGGAGGGGTACCCTCAGACGGGTCCTCCTCCTCTTCCTCCTCAGGCTCAGCCTCCTCCGAAGCCTCCTCCGAAGGGTCGTCCCCCATCAATATATCCTCATAAGGTTCCGCCTCGGATGAGTCCTCCTCAATGGACCCATCAAGCATAGCCTCTGCAGTAACATCAGCTACGATATCCTCCAGGGTAGTGAGGTCAGCCCTAATCCTAGCAGTCCGCTCATGGATCTCGTCAGACATCCTATCGAGTCGGGTCCGAAACCTCTGGACCTGGTCACGAGTGGCTCTAGTCCTATCTCTTTCAGTGTCAACCTGATTCTCCAATACCTCGACCCGATACTCCAACTCTCGGATCCGCTCCTGACGAGAAGCCATGATACCTCTCGCTACCATGTTCTCCTCCTGCAGATCTCTAGTGACATCCAGTAGCTCCCGACGCTCATCGTCAATAGACAATACCACGAAATTAGGGTAGGAGTACCGACTCCTACACGGGCACCTCGAACCTCCCCACCAACGTGGGGTGAACAGAAGGCTGGTCTGGTCGTCCCCACTCACTCTATACCGCACTGGTCTAGTAGGTGGCTCATGACCATTGGCCCCCTGCCCATTAGCTCCCGCAGCTCCATTACCACTTTCCATACCTACACCAAACCCACAACTTAAAGTTAGGACTTTTACAATATTCAAGGAAGCTAAAATATCAAACTTAAAGTACAAGAAACTATTCTAAAAGAACTTTTAAAATTTACTTTTATAGACCTCTAACCTAGGCTCACGATACCACCTGCCCCCCAAGGCTAACCAGGAGGGTTAGTGGGTTGTGCCTCTCGCCAGGACTCAAGCATTCAAATCAATACTAACTTAAACGTGCAATTTCACCAAACACCACAACATTAATATTAAAATTGAAAAGGGCATTTAAACTTAAAATCACAATCATCCATTTAAAATATTCACAACCCTCGAGCCAAAGCTAATACACTTCCATAAGTTTAAAGTACTCAACACCAAACAAATATACAAAATTTTACTTCATACTCGAGACAAAAGTTCAAAAGATCAAGACACTAGCCCTAGCTTCACCGGATTCTCACCGTTAAGGAAAAACAAACAGGAACGGGGGTGAGCTAAAAAGCTCGTGATTTTCCAAAATTCATGCACATGCACTTAAAGCGGTAAAAGTAAAAGTAAATAACTAAAACACATAAACAAATCAAGTTCACACACATTGAGGATACGGGGGCTCTCAGGAGCCAATTTCCATATTTCCCGAGCATTTATAGTAGTCGACACTCCGTCGACTTTCAATCCAAGTAGACGACTCTTCACGCCAAACTCCAACCACCAAACTCCCCTCGGACGCCAAAATTTAAACAGTGAACAGTAACAGTAAATCACTCAAGGCACTCGGCCAAGAGAGATTGTATAACACATTTTCGTCTCCCAAATTCAGTCCATGCAAACAAATAAATTACCGACTCTACAAAAGGGACCAATAAAGTATACTCTCCTTTAGGTGAGTGGTTTAACAGTTTCAAGTTTCAACATAAGCACGTAACAAGCCACATAGCACATTCACGCACTAAGTTCGTAAATTAAAGCAGTAAACATGCATTGGAAAACTCACCGACAAAGTAGGGGTCGAAGTCCAAGTTTTGATTAATTGCAAAATCAGCACTTTGCTCTAAAATAATTAAAAGAGAACGAAAATAAGTTTTCCTAGTTCACCGACCACATTTAGTTCAAAAAGTGGAAAGTTCGACAATTTCCTAATTCGAGCTGAAAATTTTGAAAAATCATAACTCAAGTTATACAAGTCAGAATTTTGCACATTTGGTACCATTGGAAACCTCTTTGAAACCTCTAAAATTTTGTAGAAGACATTCAATTAAAATTCTGGATGAAATTAGCCCAGATTTTCGTTCAACAGACAGCTACAGTAAAGAGACAGGGCATATCAGGCTGGCCATCCAGGTTACTTTGAAAATTCACCAGAAATTACAAAAAATTAGTTAGCCTCTGAAATTCATATGCAATATAGTACTACATAAGGAGTTTCAACAGCCACTGATGGAACTCAATTCTGACACCGGAGCATGAAATTATAACAGTTCAAACAGAGGGGGTTCACATTTCTAAAATTTCTGGGTTTTGAACTTACAGGACAGACTTTAAAGCCCTGTTTGAGTGACGATTTCATGTCTAAAAATTACCAAATTTGGCACACCAATACTTCCATATATAGGCTAAGTTCTATATAGGCTAAGTTCATACCAAAATTCAACCAAAAATTCAAATGGGAAGGCAGTTTTCTATATGCCCAAAATTCGCTCATCAAACCTCCTCAAACTGATGAAGTTCAACTCATCCACTTCTCATCTCTTATAACCAACATATACTACTACCATTTAAATTCAATTTCGACCCTAAGCTGGTATTAGTCTCCCTTAACCTAATGATGATAAAAAATGGTCACATCTTTTAGCAAAATTATCACGAAATAGTCTCATAAAATTTGGGCAGCATAATGCCTCCATTTTCCAGATTTGACTTCCAAATTAGTAACCCTAATTGCATCAACTCTTGAAGGGCTTTTTGTGGGGAAAAACAACAGCTTAACATTCAACATTTAAACATCAAATTCAGCCCTTAAACTAGCCAAAAATACAGCCACGAAATTTGACCCAAAAATCAGAAAATTCACCCCCAACTTCCTCTTCCTCTAGCCGGTTTTTCCCTAAGGTTTTCTTCCAACTTTTAACAACCAACATTAAACATAATGCACTAATATAACACCATTTAACCATCTAGCAAACAAATGCACATATTTGGTGGGAATCCAAGAGCCCACCCACAACTTAAACCAACAAAACAACTTATTGAAACTTAGCAATACACATTCATCTACCACATAAGTCAAGGTTTCATCAACCTCTCAACAACCCAAGCATGCTTGAAACTTTCAAAAATGTACAAGGATGAAGTTCTTGAGATTTTACCTCCTCTTAGATGATGACTAAACTCCAGGAATGATGCTAAGCTAAGGCTTCCAAGTGCCTCCCCTCCAAGCTCTTCACCAAGTGCAAGTCCAAGCAAGGATTAATGGAGGTTGTGTTGGGTTTTTGGAGGGAATTTGAGTGAAAGAAATTGCTGAAAATTTGGGGAAGAAGAGGAGAGGGAGTTCGGGTGAGAGAGGGAGAAGAGAGAAGAGATTTTTGGTTAATTTTCTTGAGGAGTTAATGAGAAAAAGGAAGACAAGACATGATCTTTATCTCATCCAAAGTCAAAACTTGCATAGTGATATTAATTAGCTACTTGGAGGGAAAATTAATCACCTCATTTGGCTTGAGATTAATGGGTAAATCTCGATTAGGAGAGGGGATGGAGAAGTAATTTTTAAGTGATTGGTAGGAATTTAGTTGAAAGAATCAACGGTTAGATAAAATTCTAAACTTAAAGAGGTTAATCCAAATCTTAACTAAAATTTCAAAACCCTAATTAATCACCTTCAATGACCCAAATCCAGTCATTTAATTACACTTCCAACTTATCAGTGATCATCCATACTTATCTTCACTAGTTTACTCACAGTCCGAATTTACCTCGAAAAATGTGCTTTTAACATTTTACCGCTAATAAATGCTACGAGACGATATTAACAGGGGAATAGGGTTAAAATTAAATGAGACATTGTAAATGAGGAAAAATCGGATTTCACAAGATAATTAAAGAAATAATTATATAAATAAATAAATAAACTTCAAATTTTTTTTTTGAAATTTAGAATTAAATTTTTTTTTCTCGAGGCCGTTACAATATGGGTATTACCATCATCAATTGCATCATTGATTTGCACTTTTAGGGTGTTTATTTATGATACTTGATAAACGTCAACAAACTATTTAGCCATATGACGTATGCAAATAATTATCATGCAACTATTCATTTTATCTCAAATACTTATAATACCAACCAAAAGAGATGCCATCATACCTTAATTATGATCGTCTAATTTGATCTCTCACCCTAACCTAATCTCACAAACAAGTAACTCATATAGTCAATGCATAGTTTTTTTAATCCATCATCTCCTTAATCTCAAATTTAAAAAGGCATTTTATTCATTGTTACTAATACTATCATACTCAAATTGTGAATGTGTCTTTTAACACGAATATCGATACTTTTAGGTGAAAACCCCTCGATTACTCAACACTTCACTTATTTGAATTAGTTTGCATACTCGTAATTCAAGTACCATTTGACGTGAAAGTTAACATTTGTGCCAACCCCCAGTTACTCAGCACAAGAATCATTGGAGTAAATAATAACTCTTATTCTTCTTTTTTCTTCTTTTTTTCTTTTTTCTATTTTTTTCTATCCATCTTAAGCAATAACCAGAAGGAGAGAATTTCTTTTTGTGACTAATCAATCACTTGAGGAATTCATTTTCCAAAGCACATATAGGCAATCATATGGGAGAAATAAAACACTTAAAGTTGGAACAATTGGCCTTTTTTTAAAATGAAATAGCAAAAATTTCAAAAATTTTGGGCTCTAGTGAAATTTTGGAAAAGATTTTGATAGAGTTTCCCCTCATAACTAGACGAAATTCCCAGCCATAAACCTAGTTTTTTAATAAAAATACCACAAGACAACATTTTTAGCACAATTTAAATATTTCTAATGCATTTAAATCCACAAAACATCATCATAAGGCACAAAATTGGCAAGTTCACACATATTTTCTTCTCCCCCATACTTAAACTCCATATTGTCCTCAATATGGGAAAAGGAAAAGGATGAAATGAAAAGTAATACTCTCCTAGAAAGCTTTCTCATATCCAAATTGGGTACCATGTGAGAAGGTTCCAACTAATGTCCAATCCACAAAACCCTAATATAGAAAAAAAAATAAAGAAACATAAAAATAACATAACAAAAGATGTGAAAGTAAGCTCTAAAGTCACCCATTCTAGAAGCATTTCCATAGTCTTTGTAGACACTGCTCCCTATTTCTATGACATGTATGTGCCATTGTACTAGCAATGTGTAGAGTGGTGCTAGAGGATGCAAATGGTGTGAATAATTTGAAGAAAAACCCCAAAATCGACCCCAAAATGACAAATTTCAGCTTAGATTTGATATTGTTTTTGAACAAAGATCCCTCCAAAAAGTTGTTTTTGAACTTGAGAAGTTTTGATCACAAGATGTTTTAGGATGAATTGATGGTGAAAATTGGAGAATTATCAGTTGGAATTGAAGATTGAGTATAGGAGGGGTTAGGGTTCTTGAATCGAGGGGAGAAGAATAGAAGAAATGAAAAAGAAAAGCTCTCGGATTGCACTTTATAATTGTGAACCTAGACAGATCCGAGATCAGATTGGTTTGATCAGACCTCGAATCAAGACCTCGGATAGGGCCTCTTGACATTGGAAGTTTATCCGAGTCTTGGATCCAAGAACTATAATTCAGATTTGAGCTCGGATTTTTCAGATTCTGCAATTCCTGTAGAATTTTCAGAACTGACAATTTTTGCACTAAAAATTAAAATTGCAACTTCCAATGAATTTGTCACAAAATTAACGCCTCCTACACATGCATAATGATTTAAACACAAATTCCAACCAATAATAACACACCAATTACACTAACATTGCAAATTGAGGTGTGAAGTTCTTTGATCGATTAAATAACTTGAACACTCAAAATACAAATGTGACAGGTGAACATCAATAAATCGTATCAATACGTTTACATGTGCTTTCACTGAAAAATCATGTAAATAACTTGTTTAACACTATAGAAGGAAATGCAAGCTTATTAAACATAAAATTGAGGATTAACTTCTCTTTTCACTCTTTTCACCACATCTTTCATGTTGCGACACCTATAATCCACATGAACACACTAAAAATTAAAAAGCAATCAAGATAATACTACAAGAAAATTGGTCGAGGAGACAAAAAATTGTTAGTGATACACTATGTTTTAGTGACGACAATTGGGATGCAGTTTTATTGACAACTTTAACATGTTGTCAGAGATACCTAAGTGGAGGTCGTCACTGAAAGTAGTCGATGGTTGTCAGATTATATATTGGATCACTGACAACATTTTTCGTCACTAATAAGTTGTTATTCAGTGATGAAATTTTGTTGTCATTGATGATTTTCTCTTGTTACTTGTTTTGTGACAACTTGATTTTACCATAGATATCTATGATTTTGTCAACCATTGTTCTAATAAATAGACAATTTTGCAACTGGAATCAGGCACATAAAATAAATAAAAATACAAAATATGGACAATTAAACAAGCAAAACAAGCATAAGCGGTTACTACATTGCAAGGGTCAAATTCAAGGTTTACATCACCATCTAAATGTTTTGATAAGTTGCAATTGTCCCAAATATCGCATCTAAACAAGCTAGCTTTACAAAAGGAATTTTAGTCCAAAAAACTAGGAAGTCCTAAAGTGAAGCAGAAGTGCATGAGCAAAAGCCACCTTCTTCTCCAATGTCATCCAGTCAAAATCAGAGGGTAATATTCATTAGCCTAGTCATAATTGGTGATCTTCCAAAAACATTAATTCAATAGCATTATCTGCAATATATTAGCAAAATATGTAGGATAAAAAAGTGAGTAAAACAATAAAGAAAAGGTAAACTTAGACTCATACAATGGAGTACAATATGGAAGCCAATACAGCTGAGAGCCTAACAATCAGCCATCGTAGAAAACTCCAACAATCATATGCCAAAACATAGTAATATGTGAGGACCCATATCACCATTTTAATTTCAAAAAAACATAATATATATAATAAAATAAAATATTTCAAATAACAATAATATATATATATTTCACATCAATTTTATTGATTTGGAATGATTTAACTTTATTACGTACATTGCATCAGCATAAAATTGTCAAAGTTTCATTTTGTACGTTTAAACTCCGCCGATAATTTCAATATTTGACTGTGTAATTTTCGCTTCTGAATTTAGGGTTGTCTGTTAGACGTAAGTTTTGGAAGTTAGGTATGCCATTGAAGTATATAAGCGAGAGAAATTAGGATAGTGGTGACACGTTGCGCGAATTAACCTCAACGTGACAAATAAGTTCTAGGTCATTAATGGGCATTAATGGATAAACTCAATTTTCCTTCCTTTTCACCAACCAAGTACCCAAAAGTCAACAAAGACATTAAATCCTCTCCTTTTCTTCCTCTTGTTGGCCAATCCTTCCCCTCCATTTTTGCCTTCATTTTCATCAACCAAAATCACCACCAATTTTCACTAAATCATCACTAAAACACCAAGGAATCTTGTGTGGTTTTTCCCCCTTCTCACTTGAAGCTTCAAGATTCATCAAGGAAGAGAGGAACCGGTTAGGAGGGAAGCTTGGAAGGAAGGTTTTTAGGCAACAAAAGCTTGAACAACCCTTGAACTCTTAAGGTAATGGCTTCTCAAAACCCTAATTCCTTAGCTTTCCTTAGCTTTCAATGTTTAGTTCGAAGCTTGTGGTTCTTGATGATAGTTTTGTTGGTTTGAGATGTTATGGTGGGCTCTACGAATTCCCACCCCTCTTGATGATTGACTTGTGTAATATACATGTGTAGTGGAGTGTGTTTTGGATGAAATGTTGATGAAATGTTGAGGCTAAAGGATTAGGAGGCTTTGAATGAGGTGAATTGAGAGAAAAGAGGGGAAATGCTGGTGTTTTTTCGGTATCATTTCGCTGCCCAAATGGTGTTCCAAAACTGACACTTCAAACCTGGAAAACTAAGCTGTCAGGCAGCTTACTGACCCAACTTTAAATGGCTATAATTTCTTATTCGAGAGTCAAAATCGAGCGCCGTTGGTGGCGTTAGAAACTAGACTTCAAGGGATTTCCAACGGTATGTGGCTTGAATGTTAACTCATTTTCTATCATTCTTAGAAAATCTGAGAAAAAGGCTATTTTCAAAATCTGATTTGCTGTTTTTATACCTTCGCGTCGTCTTGTTGCGCACTTTAGCCTAATTTACATCGTGAATCTCAAAATGAGCCCTTCTAGTAAATTATAGTACTCCGAGTCTAGTTTCCGTAGCCGTAAGATTTGTCCAATTCTGATGAGTGTAGCTTGAGATATGGCTCGGACAAGAAATTGTGGCAGCTTGACTTTAGTAAATTTGGTAGTTAAGTTGAGATTTCGAACTTTATCTATTTTGGCGAGTTTTTGATAGTTCGTTTTGGCCCGGTGATCCAGTGTCTGACGAGGGCGACCTGGCTACTAAAGTTTGACCTTCTTTTGCATTCTCCTATTTATCTGAATTCTGGTAAGTGTTCGTTTGAAAAGCATGCCTGT
Organism: Gardenia jasminoides; assembly: GCA_013103745.1. Taxonomy (NCBI): domain Eukaryota; kingdom Viridiplantae; phylum Streptophyta; class Magnoliopsida; order Gentianales; family Rubiaceae; genus Gardenia; species Gardenia jasminoides. Next base: position 19,353,582 of record CM023104.1, read on the forward strand.
TTAACTTGGTGAGCGTGTACTTTATCGCGTTCACCCTTATATGAATTGAAATTGTTAAATGTGTGTACTTGTGCTTGTTCTTGACTTGTTAAGACCAAACGGTTGTATGTACCACACTCAAGTGAGTGGGAGGTACCTCTCCTCCCGTTCTGGTTAAATTCTGGTTAAGTCGATTGGAGCGTAGTCTCGTCCATTCATTCGCTAAGCGGTAGTACGTACCACGCTCTATTGAATGGGAGGTGCCGCTCATCCCGACTTGGTTTAATGATAACTTTATTTTGACGAGCGGGTCCGGTACAGGGGGTGTAAGTAGACGGGTGAGAGTAAAGTGGTGTCTACGGTCAGTGAGATAGTGGTTGACGGGGTGTCAACATTCCAATTGAAAACTATGGCTTGGGAGCGGACCAAAGATGGTTGTGAAAATTTCAGAAAGCTGGAACGGCAAATTGTATCCTTTTATAGTGAATCTTTTATATTGTTTTGTGTGAATTCCAGGTTTTCTACTGTTATTGCTTTGTTAAGATTTGGTTACCGCTTTAACCTGCCTGTGCATGAATTCTTGACCTCACTGAGCTTTGCTCACCCCATAAGTTTTGTTTTCCTTAACAGGTCTGAAAATGGAGCACGAGAATCGAGGAACTTAGTACTTTTGTAAGATTTCCTCATTTTGTATAAGATTGAAATTAGTGGATGAATTTGGTGGTTTATGGTATTTTGGAGTTATTATCAATGTAATTTTGATATAATTTTAGGGTTTGTATTTGGTGAGAGTTTATTAGTAATTTTAATAACTTTTAATGATGATTTTACGGATGTATGTTTGGATTGATATTTGGATTTCGTAGTGAGTCCTCATGAGAGTTGGGTAGGCGTTCCACCGTTTCTCTTGGGTTCGCCTTAGGGAGGGGTGAGGTGTCACAGTTGGTATCGGAGCCTAGGTTAGAGACCTATTTGGAAAATTTTAGGAACTTTATTTTAAGAATAGAAATAACTTTGTTATGCCCTAAGCTAATGTTTTGAGTAATTAGTGACTTTAAGATTCTAATATTGGTTTTATGGTTGTTTTGTAGGCATGGAGGGCGGAAATGGTGGACCTGAGGCTAATGGAGCTAATGGTAACGGCGAGGCCAATGGTCACATAGGACCTCTTAGGGCTATTCGCTATCGAGTGCTTGGTGGAGGGTTTCATTCACCCCCTGAGGTTTCCAAGGCCAAGACGGGGCAAGAGTTGAAGATGGGACCGACCGGCATTGAGATGTAAACCGATGGCTACCATAAAAAAATGACTGGAGATAGTCTAGCTGATAATCAAGGTCCTGGACAACAAAACCAACTTATAGGCTGGAGAAGACAAAATGCCCTGGAGCTGCTTCAAGTTCACGCCTAAGTTCCTAGGAAGGGCAGATTCTGATATAGCAGAGAGTTGGTTTGAGAGGATGGCTGACATTTTTATCGTCCTGAATTATACTGAGGAGAGATGAGTGATGTTTGCCACCTTTCAATTTGAGGGCCCAGCTAGATCGTGGTGAAATGTAATTAGGACTAAGTGGGAGAGAGAGCAGACACTATGGACTTGGGCAAATTTCAAAAGGAAATTTGATGAGAAGTTTCTGCCTCCTATGATCCAAGAGAAAAGAGAAGACGATTTCATTAGACTGAGACAGGGAACAATGAGTGTAGCTGATTATGAGACTCAATTCACAAAACTCTCCAAGTTTGCACCAGAGTTAGTGGCTACGGATCGAAGAAGGATTAGACGATTCGTGCAGGGGCTTAATGTTGAAAATCAAGAGGATTTAGCCACGGCCCAAATTAATACTTTTACCGAGATTTTGAAAAAAGCCCAAAGAGTGGAAAGTGCTAGACTTCTAGTGAGGGTTTTTCATGCGAAGAAAAGAAATGCCCTGAGTGGTAGCGGTGTAGAGCTGACGGATAGAAATATGTCGGCCCCTAAAGTTGGAAGAGGTTTGGGAGGAGTACGGTTAGCTGGAGCATCTAGAGGGTCTATGGCTAGAGGAGCCGCTGGGGGGCGTGACCAGGTTAGAAATACATCACAAGGAGGTTCCGTGTTGACTCCTCAGGTAGGGTGTGGATATTGTGGAAAACCAAACCACACGATAGATGATTGTTGGAGGAAAGCGGGAAAATGCTTAAGCTGTGGGAGTACCGAGCATCAGATTGCCAACTGTCCGATAGCTCGTCGTGCAGGAGGTAGTTCACAACCATCTGCTAGGTCGACCTCCAAACAGTCAAGTGTGGGAGACAATCACCCGAGGGTACCCGCTAGGGTTTATGCCATGGACCAGTACCAGGTCCCTGACCCTACCGAGGTTATTGAAGGTACGATTCCAATATTCCATCGTTTAGCAAAAGTTTTAATTGATCCCGGGGTAACCCATTCCTTTGTAAACCCTACCTTCATGAAGGGCGTAGATGTTAAATCTGAAAGACTCCCATATGACTTAGAGGTCAGTACGCCTATTGGAAATCAGAGACTCTTATCTAACTCGGTCTATAGAAATTGCGATATTTCGGTTGGTGAGCGAAAATTACTAGTGGATCTGATGAGTTTGGAGATCAAGGGTTATGACGTTATTTTAGGGATGGATTGGTTAGCCCATCATCATGCCCAACTTGATTGTAAGACGAAGGTAGTAGAATTGCATGTGTCGGGAGAGCCAACTTTAAAACTGGATGTAAGGGGTAGATTAGCATCTTCAACTCTTATTTCAGAAATCCGAACTAGGAAATTGTTGAGTAAGGGGGCAAAAGGGTTCTTAGCTTTTTTGATCAATACTCTTGGGGATAAAGTAAAGTTGGAAGACGTACCAGTGGTTAGAGAATTTCCTGATGTATTCTAAAGAACTAAAATCTCTACCACCTGAGACGGAAATAGCCTTTAAGATTGAGGTGACTCCGGAGATAGCGCCTATTTCTAGGTCGCCTTATAGGATGGCTCCAGCTGAATTGAAAGAATTGAATCTTCAGTTACAGGATTTGCTGGAACGGGGTTTTATCAAAGAGAGCGATTCACCTTGGGGTGCACCGGTGTTGTTTGTTAAAAAGAAGGACGGAAGCCTAAGGTTGTGTATAGACTATCGAGCTTTGAACGACGTTACCATTAAGAATAAATACCCCCTACCACATATCGATGAGCTTTTCGATCAGTTACAAGGAGCAGAAGTGTACTCTAAGTTGGATCTCAGACAGGGTTACTATCAATTAAGGATCCAGGAGGAGGACATACCGAAGACAGCTTTTAACTCGCGATACGGGCATTTTGAGTTTGAGGTGATGCCTTTTGGATCGACTAACACACCGGCCGCATTTATGGATTTGATACATCGAGTCTTTAAGCCTTACCTAGATCAGTTTGTAGTGGTGTTTATTGATGATATTCTAGTATTTTCTAAGACTCAAGAGGATGATGATCAACATTTGAGGATAGTATTGCAAACCCTAAGAGAACATCAGTTGTACGCAAAATTCAGTAAGTGTGAATTTTGGTTGGAGGAAGTGACATTTTTAGGTCATATTATTTCTAAGGATGGAATCACTGTAGACCCAACTAAGGTGGAAGCGGTGTCCAAATGGAAACAACCTGAGAATCCAATGGAGATTCGAAGTTTCTTAGGTTTAGCTGGTTATTACCGTCGGTTCATTAAGGATTTCTCCAAAATAGCAGGACCTATGATTGAGTTGACCAAGAAGCATAGCAAGTTCATATGGGACGCCAAGTGTGAAAGGAGTTTTCAGGAGTTGAAGAGACGGTTGACTGAGGCACCAGTGTTGGCTCTACCTAACGGAAGAGATGGTATGTGGTGTTCACAGATACATCGAAGTAAGGGCTAGGTTGTGTGTTAATACAAAATAAACGGGTTATAACCTACGCTTCGCGGAAGTTGAAATCTCATGAGCAAAATTATCCAACCCATGATATGGAATTAGCTGCCGTAGTTTTTGCATTATGTAAGTGGAGACATTACTTATATGGGGTGACATTTGAGGTTTTCACCGACCATAAGAGCCTTAAGTATTTATTTTCCCAGAAAGAATTGAATTTGAGATAGCACAAATGGGTGGAGTTTTTGGAAGATTATGATTGTACAATTAATTACCACTCTGGGAAAGCTAATGTAGTAGCAGATGCTTTGAGTCGAAAGGTACAAGTAGCTGGCTTGATGGTGAAGGAATGGCACATGTTAGAGGAAATTAGTGTTTGGAATCCTCGTCTACAATCCAAAAAGGTTGTGCTGGGAAACATTGTACTGAGATCTACACTATTGGTTAAGATTAAAGAAGTGCAAAAGAAGGATCCAGAAGTACAAAAATGGTTGGAGAAGGTCCAGAAAAAGGAGATTTCGGATTTCAATATGGGAGCGGAAGGAGTTCTTAGGTATCGAAATCGATTAGTGGTACCAAAGGATGAGGAACTTAAAAGGAAAATATTGGAGGAAGCCCATCGTTCTAAATATATGGTACACCCTGGAGGAAATAAGATGTACCAAGATTTGAAAAGTCTTTACTGGTGGGAAGGCATGAAGAAGGAAATAGCCTAGTTTGTTCAGGCATGCCTGGTATGTCAGAGAGTTAAGGCCGAATATCAGAATCCCTCTGGGTTATTGCAACCGTTGGAAGTACCCGTGTGGAAATGGGAGAATATTACCATGGATTTTGTATCGGGATTGCCAAGGACGTAAAGAGGTCATGATGCAATTTGGGTTATCGTAGACCGTCTGACTAAGTCTGCACATTTCCTGCCCATAAGTATGAAGTACTCGATGGAGAAATTGGCCAAATTGTATATGGATGAGGTCATAAGGTTACATGGTATCCCTGTGAGCATAGTGTCGGATCGAGATCCGCGGTTTGTGTCGAGATTTTGGCAAAAGATGCAAGAAACGTTAGGAACTAAGCTAAATCTCAGTACTACTTACCATACTCAAACTGACGGTCAATCAGAAAGGACGATTCAAACTCTTGAGGACATGTTGAGGACTTGTGTTCTGGACTTTGGGGTTAGTTGGAGCCAATATTTGACCTTGGTAGAATTTGCTTATGATAATAGTTTTCATTCATCCATACAAATGGCTCCATATGAAACTCTTTATGGTCGTAAATGTCGATCACCGATTTACTGAGATGAAGTAGGGGAGAAGAAAGCCTTAGATCCGACTGTGATCCATTGGATGGAAGAAGCTCGAGAAAAGGTCAAGTTAATTTGGCAGAGAATTTTAATTGCCCAAAGCCGTCAAAAGAGTTATGCGGACAATAGGAGAAAAGATTTGGAGTTCGAGGTAGGAGATCAAGTATTTCTTAGAATTACCCCTTTAAAGGCAAGTTTGATGGCAGGAAAAGGAAAGAAATTACAGCCAAGATTTGTGGGATCGTACACCATTCTTGAACAGGTCGGAAATGTAGCTTATAAGTTGGATTTACCAGCCAACCTATTCCTTATTCATAACGTGTTCCACGTGTCATTTCTTAAGAAGTACCACCCAGACCCATCTCACATACTCCGACCAGAGGATATAGAACTTGATGAAGCTTTAACTTATGAAGAGAAACCTGTGAAGCTTCTAGATCGAAAAATCAAGGAGTTGAGGAACAAGAAAATTCCTTTAGTGAAAATCTTGTGGAAGAACCATGGTGTCGAGGAAGCTACGTGGGAAGTTGAAGAGGATATTAGGAGAAAGTATCCTGAGCTGTTTTCTAATTCAGGTATGAATTTCGGGGACGAAATTCTTTTAAGGAGGAAAGGTTTTGAGGACCCATATCACCATTTTAATTTCAAAAAAAATATATATATATAATAAAATAAAAAATTTCAAAAAATAATAATATATATATATATTTCACATCAATTTTATTGATTTGAAATTATTTAACTTTATTACGTACATTGCATCAGCATAAAATTGTCAAAGTTTCATTTTGCACATTTAAACTCCGCCAATAATTTCAATATTTGACTGTGTAATTTTACTTTTGAATTTAGGGTTGTCTATTAGACGTAAGTTTTGGAAGTTAGGATATGCCATTGAAGTATATAAGTGAGAGAAATTGGGATAGTGGTGACACGTTGCGCGAATTAACCTCAACATGACAAATAAGTTCTAGGTCATTAATGGGCATTAATGGATAAACTCAATTTTCCTTCCTTTTCACCAACCAAGTACCCAAAAGTCAACAAAGCCATTAAATCCTCTCCTTTTCTTCCTCTTGTTGGCCGATCATTCCCCTCCATTTTTGCCTTCATTTTCATCAACCAAAATCACCACCAATCTTCACAAAATCATCACTAAAACACCAAGGAATCTTGTGTGGTTTTTCCTCCTTCTCACTTGAAGCTTCAAGATTCATCAAGGAAGAGAGGAACCGGTTAGGAGGGAAGCTTGGAAGGAAGGTTTTTAGGCAACAAAAGCTTGAACAACCCTTGAACTCTTGAGGTAATGGCTTCTCAAAACCCTAATTCCTTAGCTTTCCTTAGCTTTCAATGTTTAGTTTGAAGCTTGTGGTTCTTGATGATAGTTTTGTTGGTTTGAGATGTTATGGTGGGCTCTACGAATTCCCACCCCTCTTGATGATTGACTTGTGTAATATACATGTGTAGTGGAGTGTGTTTTGGATGAAATGTTGATGAAATGTTGAGGCTAAAGGATTAGGAGGCTTTGAATGAGGTGAATTGAGAGAAAAGAGGGGAAATGCTGCTGGGTTGAATTCAACGAATTCTTCCCCTATTTTGGCAGCGGTTTTTCATGAGGTTTTGGTGGTTTTGGGAGCTGGAATGTTAGGCTTTAAGTTTACATTTTCCTAGCCAAGAAACTCCCTCAATTGGTGTGTTAGAATGAGCATGAAATGAGGTTCAAAAACCTGGAAATCTGCTTTCATTTCTGTCCAACTTGATCGTCCTGTTTTGGGGGTGGTTTTGGTCCAAAATTTTGCTATCAATTAAACTTCATTGATTAAGAAATGTTTTTATAATCTTGGTTTTGAAAATGGAATGGAATGAGGGATGTTTTGGATGAACCAAAGGTTGAAACAAGAAATGATGTTCGGATGGCAGGATTGAACTCACGATTTTCAGTCAACTATGGCCACATTGATCACTGCCTTCCCGTCTGAGTTTTTTGGCTAAATTTTGGTACAAATGTAGCTCACATACTGAGGTTTATTCCTGTAAAATTTGGTATTTTTCTGGTATCATTTCGCTGCCCAAATAGGTGCTCCAAAACTGACACTTCAAACCTGGAAAACCAAGCTGTTAGGCAGCTTACTAACCCAAATTTAAGTGGCTATAATTTCTTGCTCGGGAGTCAAAATCGAGCGCCGTTGGTGGCGTTAGAAACTAGACTTCAAGGGCTTTCTAACGGTATGTGGTTTGCATGTTAACTCATTTTCTATCATTCATAGAAAATCTGAGAAAAGGCTGTTTTCAAAATCTGATTTGATGTTTTTATACATTCGCGTCGTCTTGTTGCACACTTTAGCCTAATTTACATCGTGAATCTCAAAATGAGCCCTTCTAGTAAATTATAGTACTCTGAGTCTAGTTTCCGTAACAGTAAGCTTTGCCCAATTCTGATGAGTGTAGCTTGAGATATGGCTCGGACAAGAAATTGTGGCAGCTTGACTTTGGTGAATTTGGTAGTTAAGTTGAGATTTCGAACTTTAGCTATTTTGGTGAGTCTTTGATAGTTCGTTTTGGCCAGGTGATCCAGTGTCTGACGAGGGCGACCCGGCTATTGAAGTTTGACCTTCTTGTGCATTCTCCTATTTTTCTGAATTCTGGTGAGTGTTCAAGTGCCTGTTATTTAATACTTGGTTTAATGAAAATCGTTTGAAAGGCATGCCTCTTTGACTTGGTGAGCGTGTACTTTATCGCGCTCACCCTTACATGAATTGAAATTGTTAAATGCGTACTTGTGCTTGTTCTTGACTTGTTAAGACCAAACGGTTGTATGTACCACACTCAAGTGAGTGGGAGGTACCTCTCCTCCCGTTCTGGTTAAATTCTAGTTAAGTCGATTGGAGTGTAGTCTCGTCGACTCATTCGCCAATCGGTAGTATATACCACGCTCTATTGAATAGGAGGTGCCGCTCATCCTGACTTGATTTAATGATAAACTTTATTTTGACGAGCGGGCCCGGTACAGGGGGTGTAAGTAGACGGGTGAGAGTAAAGTGGTGTCTACGGTCAGTGAGATAGTGGTTGACGGAGTGTCAACATTCCAATTGAAAGCTACGGCTTGGGAGCGGACCGAACATGGTTGTGAAATTTTCAGAAAGGTGGAATGGCAAATTTTATCCTTTTATAATGAATCTTTTATATTGTTTTGTGTGAATTCCAGGTTTTCTACTGTTATTGCTTTGTTAAGATTTGGTTACCGCTTTAACTTGCCTGTGCATGAATTCTTGACCTCACTGAGTTTTGCTCACCCCATAAGCTTTGTTTTCTTTAACAGGTCTGAAAGTGGAGCACAAAAATCGAGGAACTTAGTACTTTTGTAGGATTTCCTCATTTTGTATAAGATTGAAATTAGTGGATGAATTTGGTGGTTTATGGTATTTTGGAGTTATTATCAATGTAATTTTGATGTAATTTTGGGATTTGTATTTGGTGAGAGTTTATTAGTAATTTTAATAACTTTTAATGATGATTTTACGGATGTATGTTTGGATTGATATTTTGATTTCGTAGTGAGTCCTGGTGAGAGTTGGGTAGGCGTTCGCCGTTTCTCTTGGGTTCGTCCTAGAGAGGGGTGGGGTGTCACATAATATCTATTTTAGGGGCTATAAACACATAGTAATATCTAAGAGCTACAGGCACATATTCCATGACCTAAATAGAGGTGCATTATGACATTAGGCCATTAAGAAGGTCATTAAGAAGCTAATATAACAAAGAAAACAGCTAGATGCAGAAAACTCCAATAACAGCACATATCAAACAATTTCCAGATGGCTTTATAATCTCACTAGAGTTTAGGGTTGTCTATGGCATCCCAAATAGTTGATCCCTCTTATTTGTTCCCAAATGTGGCCATTGATGCCGACCATATTGGTCGATAAGGCTTAAAATAATGACTCAGTAGCTATCATTCCAAAACAGCACAAGAATAAGTCCAATACAACATATGCAATAATTAGGTCATTTCACGAACTACAAGAATAATCAGGTCCAATACAACACAGCTATCATTTCATATAACTGTGATTTTTGAAGCAATAGAAACTACCCTTAAGGTCTAAACATGTCATGAAGAAATCATTCGTAAATTAGGAGTAAAACCTATTCAAAAATGACCAAAACAAGGCAATATCACATCAGAGACTATTTAACTAACTAGAGCTGATTTTTAGCTAAGTTTGGAGCTTCACCATATCCGTTATACAGAGAACTAGTGTGAAATATTTACACAAATAGAAAGCTCTACAGCTCTAGTTTCATTTAAGACAAATAGCAAATGATTCGATAATTGTACATCCAATTACAAGCCATCTCATTAGACTACTCAAAGTTGACTGCTACTAGTGACAGTGATTCGGAGTTCAAAATTTTATTCACGGACTGCAGTTGATATTTCACTTAAATTTTTATGATATTTCACCACAAATTCATATATAAAAGCTTTTAAAGAATAATATGCTAGTTACATTACAAATTAGTGAAAAACTCCTTACCACAAATATCATGAAACTTTTAAAGAATGTAGCTGCCAAAGAGAAAGATACTTTACCATCAAATTAGTTCTTAATTGACATCCAGCTCCTATCCATATTTTCTGCTACACCTTATCCTAAAGAAAGGAATACGACCACGATATTATTTTGAAGGCAAAAGCTCTATCTATGCAAAATTAAACTGCCCAAACAACAGCAATGGAAATCCAACAAAATAAAAAACAATTTCACCAAAGTGAAGCATGTCATGTACAAATCTCCTATACATAATAGCAATGAAAATCCAATAAAATAAAAAATATAAGTAAAGGGAGCCAAGCTGATATGCTTCGTAACTACCATGACAATCTACTAGAATAAACATATACACTCTAGCTGCTATGTTTCACATAAGTAAAATGTGAGGCCCGATTTCTCCCCGAGTTTTCTCACTCTTTTTTTTGAAAAATATTAAATAATGTTAATTATAGTTATTCTTGTTTGCCAAGGTGTTTATATGGTTTGTTTTACTTTTAAAAATGTTTGTTTTTAATTATTTTGTTTTACAAGTTTGAAAACCCTAATTTGAAATTTAAACCCTAGTTTGCTTCGAAAACCCTAAATTTGGATAAGACCCTAATTTGTATATATGAAAACCCTAGTTTGGATTCGTAAAACCCTAGTTTTGAAAATAAATTTAAGTTTTATGTCCAACTAGAAGTTTGTTATTTCTTTGATTTTACGTGTGTTAATGCATGTGCAAGAAGAGAGATTAGGGTGCCTAGGTGATTAGTAGCCTAAGTAAGTGTGATTAAGCTTTGATAGGCTAGGTTAAATTGAGCACCTATGGACTAGTTTGATAGGAAAGAAAATTACTTGAGCAAGAGTTGGAATTAACCTAAGATAGTAGGTGTAATTGAGCATGACATTTTTGACTTGGACTTGGACCACATTTTGACTAACTAAACAAATATCTAAGAGACTTAATCTCTTAGCAAGAGAAGGACAAGAAAGTCGGCCAAGCAAGGAGAAAAGAAGGAAGAAAAGAGAGGAAAAAAAAGAGAGAAAAGCTTGGGAAATTTTGCCAATTCAATCATCCAACCTTTCTTTGGAAGTTGGAAGCACTTGATTGTGAAGGTTAACCTTGGATTCAAGAGGTATTTTACACTTTGCAAGTTGAATTTTTGGTACAATTGCTGAAATTTATTTAAGTTAATTAAGTTGATGAAGATGATCGATTTTATTCATGTTATGGCTTCTTGATGATCAAAGCTAGTTGAGAAGATTCCATGGTTTAGTTTTCTTGTTTGCTTGTCTTGAATCTTGGCCAAGAGCTAGGGTTAGGGTTTTTAGTTGAAAATTTCATGATGGAATTGAAGGTTGTGGTTGTTGTTATGCCTTCTTTGGGCCTTGTTACTACTTTAGGTAATGAGTTTATGGTGTGTAATGATTGAACCCTAACAAGGAAGAGATGATCTTGGACTTGAATGAAATGGATATTATAAGTGAAATGGTGGCTATTGTATTTGGTTATTTATTTGGATGATTGATAATTCTTTGCTAGTGCAATAATGCACAAGGGATGGATAATGCTCGAGTTTGAACGTATTTGGTGCACTTGGAGTGTAAATATGTATCGTGTGTGTGCTAGGGGTAGTGTCGGATATGTGGAATCTGCAATTGCATGTTTGTTGTTGTATTCAAGTCATTGGGTTTGCATGTGTGTGATTTGGTTGAGTGTAACGTGTTATGGGCGTAAAACAGAAAACAGGGAAGATGGATCAGCAACTTTGGCTTCGTTTTTCGTGTTGATCCTTTGTGATTTGGCTTTTGGCCAAAACATGAAACTTATAGCCCTTCATTCTAGCTTTCCAACACCGCTGGAATTTCCTGATTTGGATTTGTGAGCGCTGAGTTATGACCATTTGAATCTAGCCTGTCGGAATTTCTGACGGGAAAATTTCTGAAACTATTTTGGCATTTTTCACCTAGAAAGAGGAAATCTGGGGAGAATTTGTCTTCACAAAAGTTGTATCTTGTTCTCTTAGCTTCGAAACGGCATCTCGTACACTCTAATCCGATACTTGTAGCCTGAGTTATGAGTATTGGCGTACAGGGTGTCAAAACTGCCTTTTACACCTTTTAGTGTGTGTTTTCTGTTTTCGTTCCGTTCTCGTCCGTTTTTAATCGAACGCCCATGCATGTACCTTATTTTCTGTTTTAAGTGTTTCTAAGTGGTTTTGGCGTCTTTGGCGTCTTAGTGATTGTTTGAATAATCTTCTGGCTCAACTTTTCACAGGAAGTGACGGGGTCGAGGAGACCGGGGAACTTTGTTAGCCTGTTTGCTTTTGTACTACTGTTGGTGAGTAATTGGGACTTTATCTGTGAATATAATGTGAAATGTGTTAAGTGGACGTTTGGACGAGGGTGTACTTTATCACACTCGACCAAAGCTCCATATATGATTCTTGATTGTATGTGTTGTGTGATATATGAATGCATATGATGAGTGATATATGAACTGTACATGTGATATTATTGGTGATGAGTGACCATGTGGATGGTCTAATCCCAAGGGGTGTCTTTGGGGTCTCAATGTAAATGTTGCTCTTTGACCACTTGGATGGTTTGATCTCAAGGGATGCCTTTGAGATCTCAATGTTAGTGTGGATCTCTGACCACTTGGATGGTCTGATCTCAAGGGGTTGCCTTGGGTCTCAAGGATAAATGTTACTTTCTGACCAAATAGATGGTCTGATCTCAAGGGGTTGCCTTGGGGTCTCAATGGTAAATGTTATTTTCTGACCAAATAGATGGTCTGATCTCAAGGGGTTGCCTTGGGGTCTCAATGGTAAATGTTGTTTTTCCGGCCAAATAGATGGTCTGATCTCAATGCTTTTGGGATCTCAATGATATTATTGATCAAGCTGCTATGTACTGTAGACTGGCCAGAGTGGGTTGACAAGGTGGACGGTAGGAGTATAAGTGGGGTCTACGGATTATCGGTTGACGGAGTGTCAACGGAAGATCAAGCGTGGAAATTGAAATGGCTTTGAAGCCACCCGTATCCTTATTTGTGGTGTTACTTTTGCTATTGATTTGAAAATCTGTGGCAATGTGATTTACATGTACCCCCCCTTGATTATTCACTAAACATATAGCTTACCCCTTTTCAATTTGTTTTCCTTAGTAGGGGGCTGAAGCGGGAATTGACGCGTGGGAGGCATAGTGTAGCCTTTTTGTTTTAGCACTTGTTTTGGGTTGGAGTTTTGGCAGTGTATATTATTTTTTGGATAGCGGGTGTGAGAAACCTTGTTGGGAGTTGTACTCTAACTCTTGTGGTCTTGTAGTGGATATTATGTATATATATAATGTACCTATCGTCCTTTGGTGAGAATTTGACGCGTTTATCGTTTTTGCTATCGAGTCCTAGCGAGAGCTGGGCAGGCGATCCGCTAAACCCTTTGGTACGCCTCTGGGTACGGTGGGGTCGTCACATAAAAGCCTAATTACAGGGATCCTAATTAGTTACGTGAATATCACTAAGTTTGTGGGCTCACTATACTTTATGTCCTAACAGATGCATGTTAAGTACTTGCGTTTTCTAATTTATGAATGTCTGAGTCAACTTGGTATACATAGAGTGAATTGGTTTTGCATACTAGACTGATGCACATGACTTGTAGGAAACACTAAAAACTTGTACAATAACCTTTTACATTGCTTGAGAGTGAATGCATCAATTTCAGACTATTAAGCATTTAGAACTCAAGGCTTTTAACAAGTGCATGATAAAGGTATTTGACTATAACAGCTATTACTATGAAAATTTTAATTATAGTGTGCCTTAGAAACATAACCATAATTTAAGTAAAATTATAGTGACTAAGATTTTCTAGTAAAGATCAAATGTAATAGCAATTACGATAACTAGTAACACCCCAAAAGTGGTAGCCTGAATGAACATGAAGAAAGAGTCTAAAAGATATATTTACATTGAAAAAAAAATCCTCCTAATGACCTGGAAGAAAGAGTCAAAAAGCCCCATCTTTACTAAGATGGTGGTTAATTGAAAGGCCCGCCAGTGAGACCATCCCAATATGAAATTGTACAATAGAGCAAGCCTCATCATGTCAAATAATTTCTTATGTGCTCATAACCATAGTAAGGTATTAGAACTTAGTTATTAGCCTCTTGCATATCAAATACAGTTGAAAATTGAAATAACACAAGACTTTAGCTTCAAACCCTCTGATGACTCGAAGCAACTAGAAGGAACCTGCTAAGTTCCCTGAGAAATTTTCAGAAGGCGAAAAGTTTACAACCGCAGGCATTTCCATAGAGCTTTCCTCAAAATTGATTTGAATCCCTACACTTTTTGAACTAGGCTTTGAACATTTTATGTTTTGATGTTCACTGCCAGACATTCACCTAAATATGAAAGGTAAAACTTTGGGGATCCTCCTTGTTCCTTTTCTCTTTAACTGGATTATTGTATGTCAAGGTACAGAGATATGTGAAAGCACATAGAACAGACGAAAACATGAATTCCCATTAGAATCAACGACTAGAAGCACATAAAAACCGGAAATCCTTTTCCAACTTGTCATGACAAGTGAGACAAACTAAAATGCGACTTATGGAACTTTTCATTTCCACTTACCTAGATTAGCAACTGATTAAGTTCTAACAATCATTAAGCTAGAACTCACACTTGCAATTAGAACTGGAATGAGAACCTACAACCTGCAGGTTTTCTTGGTAATAGAGTACAAAGAATCAATTGCAATCTATACATGGAATCCTAGATAGTTCAGATAATTTCATCCAATATTGTAATGGTCGTTGGAATTTACCATGAGGTATCTCAAAAAACGTCAGCCACTCTCATAAACTAAAGATAAAAGCCACTATAAATTTCATTTCAATGGGATTTTTGCTCTCTGTAGATTTTTCTTTTTTTTCTTCCGCTCCTATAGACAAATAGATGTTGATGAATAGGATGCATCTACAACTAATTTACTTGGCAAAGTATACTCTTCATTGCCTCTGGTGTGGCAACGGATTTGAAAAAGAACTTTCCAAGAGCAGTGTTTTTGAAAATGATGAATGAACAATTTTAATAGTAAAAAAATGTGAAAATAAATATATTGAACTCATAAATAGATAAGTCTGTAAAGATAAGTCTCATAGAAGTTACCTCAGCAAATTCTGAAATGACTTGATTAGAGGCTTTCCGTACCAAGGCTGCTTCTTTATGTGAAGCATTTTGAGTGATATGTTGAGAACAAAAACCCCCCTGCAGAGTTGTGGCTGAGTAACCGCAGCCTGAAGTCCAACAACTCCTACACAAGAAATGCATTGGATCACCTTTCAACATTACTAACTTAGAAGAGTCCCCAAAATGGAATATTAATTTCAGAAAGGTACATCAGTTCTGCTCGGAAGTACAGGAGCAGGAACATCCATGGCTTGAAATATCAGTTTAAACATTCCTGAATAAGACAAACTGAATTTCTCAACCATATCATTATCAAACAAAATTGTTTTAATTGGGGGAGAAACTAGAACAAATATTAGGGAAAGAAATCGAGAAGGGTAGATGGTCAATCAACCTACTTTTGAAACTCAACTCATCATGGGTTCATCATCGGGCAAAAATTTTCAACTAAAACAAAAATTAGGGTGAGCAAAATTTGGGGAATCAGGAAATTATCCATGAAAATAACCATATAACGATGATTGCACCCAAAAATCAAAATATCTGAAAAGAATGTTGACCTAAATTTTCAGAAAATAAGAAATGCAAGAGTAGGGCAAAATATGCGAAAAGCAAATTTGGGGAGAAATAGGAGAGATAAACGGAAAGAAACCAACCTTTTCTTGCAGAGAGTTGGGGAAGATGTCGAATGGCAGTCACACACATCTGAGTGAGCAGGAGAGAGCTGAGAGACTGCTAGAGTCAGGTGAGAGGCTGATATAGGAAGCTAGTGAGAGGCCGGGAGAGTTATTTCTTTGGGTAGATGTTAAGAGAGGCAAACACTTAGCCAATTTTTGGGTTTTGTCTGCCACTTCCACTTTCTCTTTGTTTTGAACAAAAATTTGACTTCAATAATCCCGCCTTCTTTTTTCTTAATTTTGTTTCAAGTATAGATTTTACTTGATATTATTCATTTTTTCTTTTTACTTAGCCAATTTTTAGGATGTCTCATCAAAACAAAGTTAACTTATTGAGGTTCAAATTATAATCTTAGGGTGTCTTAATAGAACAATACCAATGTATTGGGGCTAAATTAACATTCTTAGGGTGTCAAAGTAGAATTATAAGAAATTGAGTAAGGTATTGCAGTACAAAGAAAACAATACATATGCAGAACCAATGCTACACACTTATAATTGCAAAAATAGACTACATCTCATAATTAAAAATAATGAATCTCAAAATGTTATGGTAGTCAAATATTTTTATTAAAAAGTTAAATGCTATTAATAATATATTGCAATAAGTTGTAAAAAATTGAAGTCAATTTAATGACGACAACAAATTATCACGATTCCAATGCTATTAATGATGAATTTTCTTGTAGTGCGTAATCCTACATATTCCACTGATAATTAACTATTGAGATGTCTTTTGCCTATTGTTAATGGAAAAACTTTGGGGTTAAATTACAATATTTTGGTAGTTATAGTAGAATTAACGAAATTAGTCTATGTAAGGAAGTCTGATGTCAACGTACCTAAATAATGTGTGAAACTAATGTGAAAGTTTAGTCGGATGTCAAACTACTTGCCAAAACATGTACATATATAATACAAAATTCAATTACTTCAAACACTATTTCCTAAAACTAGTTACTAACATGTGACTACTATACTGTATGTGATAGTCATTGACTTGTACACACTTGATTATTAGTTTTTTAATATAAAATTCTTCAAGTTATTGATTAATCATTATTCAAAGTATAATAAATTTTCAAGATGGTTAGTATAAGAAATAAAGAACTTATGAATGTCTTTTTTTTTTTTTTTTTAGATTTAGGTTTAGTTATAACTTAAATTTTGGGAAAATATAAAATATCTAAAGTGGAGAAAATATAGGGGTTAATCTATAAAATTTAGGGTGCCATAGTAGAATTAGTTTGAAAATGAGTTTGTCAGTGATGAAAAGAAGTCGTCACTACCATTCAATTAGCAACTGTAACTTAACTTTTAGGAAAATAAAAAAATTCTATACAATATCTTATTCAAATATCTAATGCATTTTACAAATAGAGAAAAATAGGGGCTAAACTGTAAAGATTAGGGTGCCATAATAGAATTAGTGAAAGTCAATAATGAAAAGGAGTTTTATAATTACGATAAATGTTGTCAGTGACATTCAATGATATTACTAATATATTGCAAATGTTATAATGACAACAAGAAGTCATCACTAAACAACTATCAGTGGCTAGAAACTAAAGTTGTCAATAAATAGAACAAGCAATAGTGATGACATCTAAAAAGTTGTCACTACTACATGCTCCAAACTCTCCCGCCCTCTTGAGATATGTTGGCGGGGATGTATCAGTGACAACATAACCAAGTCGTCACTAGTTAATTCACTCCCATGAGACACCTGTGACGAGATGCAAAGTTGTGAGAAAAGGACCCATTTTTGTGACGGCTTTTTTGTCATCATAGTGAAAAGTTGTCACTGATGAAAAGAAGTTTTATAATTACGATAAATGCTGTCACTGACATTCAATGATATTAATAATATATTGCAATGTTATAATGACAACAAGAAGTCGTCACAAAACAACTATCAGTGGCTAGAAACTAAAGTCGTCAATAAATAGAACAAGCAATAGTGATGACATCTAAAAAGTTGTCACTACTGCATGCTCCAAACTCTCCTGCTCTCTTGAGATATGTTGGTGGGAATGTATCAGTGACGACAAAACCAAGTCGTCACTAAATAATTCTCTCCCATGAGACACCTGTGACGAGATGCAAAGTCGTGGGAAAAGGACCCCTTTTTGTGACGACTTTTTGTCTTCACAAAGAAAATTGTCACTGATGACCAATTTTCTTGTAGTGTAAATATAAACACACTAAAAACACTTAAAGCAATTAAACCATTGGGTTGCTTCCCAAGAAGCACTTCTTTATAGTCATTAGCATGACTATTCTCGACTTATGATTAAGGCGATTTTCTTAAATAATAATCCACTATCTTTAGACGTGGTAAATCAAGAAAAACTGGTTCCATAGCATGAACCACATATCCAAACGATGAGAGAGATGGAAGAGGATTACTAATTTCAAGCAATTCACAGGTATTACCTTGGATTTGCAATATTTGAGACGATACCAAAGGCATGTCGGTGAGACTTTCTTGGACAATAATACCCATAGAACCTACACTTTTGAAACACTCCTCAAGAGGGATTAAAAATGAATCATTCATGATTTCTTCTTGACGTTCAAGGTTAGTTCCAAAGATATTATTAAGTGAAGTGGATGTGTTCTCATTAAAACATGTAAAATCATCCTTATCATCAAAATGTTATCCACTTTCAAGTGCAACATCCTCACCATTCTCAATTGGGTCAACCTGCATATTAATTGACAAAATAACTTCACACATAGTATGAAATTGATCTTGTATTCTATCATAATGGAAGCTAATTCATCCATCATTTCCTCAACTCTATCAAAATGATCGAAAATTGCATTTGCTAGCTTTTCTATAGTCAAATCTATTTGATTAGCAAATTCTTCAATAGAAAACTCCCAAGATGGTTTAAACTCAAGTTGGACATACTGGGGCTGAAAGTCATCACAAAAACAAGAAGAATTAGTATATATGCATTGATCATCCCAACCATAGACATATGAATTACTCCAATTAGCATCATATTGATCAAAACAAGAATTGCAATACCCAAATTCATCATAGTACTCCATATTTTGTGCTTGCCTACATTCAACATTGCAAAAGAGGAATTGCATTAACATTCCTCTTTTGCTCAAGAATATTTGTAATGGTGCACTTTTAGTGTTATATAATCAAGTTTAGTTTTTAAGCTCTTTAAACCATCTTCAAATGAAATACCTTCGATCTCTTCTTGGTTACCTCTGTGCATGGAGCTTTGCATATAGTAATGATCCATGGCAAAATTTCCATTTCTCATGCATTGTCCTCAAAAATGGACCATCCTTCTTGAGTCGCTAAACACACTTTTAAACTAACTTAAAATCACATTTAGTCACGAAGAATATGTGAGTAGACATATACACAAACAAAACACAAAAATAAGAGACAAAAAACACACAAGACTAACAATACTTAAAACATGCACAAGTAACTAGACTTAACAAACACACAAGACTTCACTTAGACAAAACATCAAATAAAAGATATGCAATAAATACAACTAAAATGTCTAAACT
Organism: Gardenia jasminoides; assembly: GCA_013103745.1. Taxonomy (NCBI): domain Eukaryota; kingdom Viridiplantae; phylum Streptophyta; class Magnoliopsida; order Gentianales; family Rubiaceae; genus Gardenia; species Gardenia jasminoides. The sequence continues at coordinate 19,372,689 of CM023104.1, forward strand.
AATAAAATCGCTCTTCATGCCAATACTGCCACAAATCTTCCCAGGCAATGGTGCCAAAAACTTGACGTGCGTGGGGTATACATACAGATTAAGCATAAATTATTAGTCAAGTTTTACATTTATAAAATTCAAAATACCCCAACACGTGATTTTCTGCAAATGTACACGTCATTAATTGAGTAATCCGACAGGGAAAAACGAATGATTACTGGCACTGCTAAACCTTCTCTATTATTTAGATGGTCTACAAATTGCTGAAAGTAAACCTATGCTAAAATATGCAAGAAAATAGCAAATAAAAACTGCTTAGGTCATGGAATCCCTTACTACTCATGCAAGTGCAATTCTTAGATCAATGAATACTACTACCTCGGCTATCATGGCATAATTTCTTAATGTACATGATATTTGCTTTCATGAGCATACCAACCATACTTATAACTAATCCATACCTACTTTCATAGTGATGAAGTTAAGTAAAGACTCATTAGCTCTATGAAATTATATGAACAAGTTACTAAAGTCACAAAAATGCACCTCTACTTTCGTAAGTGTACTATATAGGTCTAGCACTTCTATGAACTAGTGCTAAATTCTAATTTTCATTGTAAATTCAATACCTTTAAATTATCACAATTAATGGCCAGTCAATCATGATTATAAGAACAGAAGTACTAAATAACTTGTTCAAGATAATAGCATCAAATAGCCAAGAAATCAACATAAGACAATCATAGAAAATTTAACCACAGCTCAAGGCACAAATTTTAGAAACACATGATAAATAGAAAATGCGAACTTGTATTATAACCAAGCAAAAAATCCAATACAAAAGAGAAAGTGATAGGAGAGATATCACCCTTGTCACATGAGATCAAATCCTCCATCTTTACTCCTCAATCGTCATCTAAATCTAACTATAAATAAGAGAGGATAAAACTAGATTATACTACCTAATCTACAGTAAACTAGTCTAAACTAAAGAAAATAGAAGAGCTAGATTTTTGTCGTAAACTTTTCTTCTCTCCAAAAAGCACTTTGAAGTGTCTTGAAGACCTATATTTATAGAGAATTAAAACTCCAAGCTGTCATGTTAAAGTTGTGCAACTTGCATCTTGAGATTCCAGAAGAATACTTCTCCAACTTTCCATGTTTTTTTTTTTTGGACAGAACTAGCCGAAATCTTTTACCAAAAACAGTCAAAAAATTAGTGTGAAAAGATCACAACTTACTCTGCAAATTGCAGAGCTGAAATATGGATCCGAGGTACGGATCTGACTTGGGGCCACCCCTTGGATCACATCCGAGTTTGGATCCAAGCTTGGATTCTGCTCCCCTATTTTTGTATCAAAATGAATTGCTAATTTTTTCATGATCCAGACTGAATTAGCACATGAACAAAGCACAAAAGTTGTAGATAATTGAATTAGCTTTCTAACGCATCAAGAATCATCTCAATCAGATCTCTGTAAGTTGAGAAATGCCCAAAATACTCTTAACTTGTCAGATCCTTTGTTTTCACTTTTCACTGCATAAATGCACCTATGAGATTTCAGTTTTTGACCGGGCAAATGTGTTAATTGGATTTTGATATCTTCATGAAAAATGTAGAGCTATGTCTCAGCTTCAAAAGTCATAAGAATCACCTCAACCCAATATATATAGCTCAATTTATGGCCAAAACACCAAAATGTGTCAAATCTACCACTTTCTACTTGATTTGAACTTGCTTGCCTTTTATCATTTGAACATTTTGCATTTCATGTCCAATTCAAATAATCAATAATCATCTTCAAATTTGTCAATTATACCTTACTTGAACAAAGTTGATGTTTAATGAGCCAAAACCTTAAAAAACACAAGATATTATGCATCAAATCACTCTTTTATATGTTTTGGCAATAAATTGATTCTTAAAGAAATAACCACTAAAATGGAACCAAAACGTCCTCTTTAAATCCTAAAAACACACCAAAACTAAGTAATTAAACATACCAAAAATAAGTAAGATAAACTATTATCAAATGTGAAGGAGGAGACAAGGCATCTGATTGGAGAGCTATTACAAAGCGCGGATAAGAACTAAAAAGAAAAAAAGAAAAGTGCTTGCTCAACCACACAGGGCGTTGTACCTACTTGCTTTGCCGTTAAGCCATGTAAGAAAGAGGAATGAAGTTGTAAATATGAAAACACGATTATAGACACACGGACACACACAAATATACATTATCGATACAATTCAAAATCTTTGAACAAAGTAAAACTTGGGAGTACTTGAGCAACCAATCGTTTTCTATTATTCAAGCAATGGTATACGAACGTCCTTCGTATGCTGAATCATCATATTGATCTAGTAACGGAGTATTTTCATTGGAAGATTCCCTAAACTCAGCACTATTTACTATTCTCTTTTCACCGTCTTCATGTGCTTTTGCCCATATTAGAGCGTAAAACCCAAAAGATATGATCAAGGATCCGATCACACTGCAAATCAGAAAAACATTTAATAAGAAACCTTAAGTGTGTCTCTCTTTCTCCCAATATATACACACACACATATGTATGTATATACATGTGTGTGTGTATGTATGTATATGTATATGTACATGTATAACTAACAAGAAATTATTATCTATATGAATAGGGGGAGAGGAGCTAAGGCAAGTGGGGTTAGGACCCTGTACTAATTCTATATGGTTGATGTATATCTTTCAAATTTTGATGCATACTTATATATACTGTTATTCTCACAATTCAACTAAATTAGTGTAAACAAATGACTTTCATATGAGTGTATATCGAAATATGTTTGTAAAAGTACAACAATTGCACAATAGCACCCAAAATCTAAAATCATGATCAATTGATACGTACCTTCCGAGGTAGAGATCATCGCCAAGAAAAATGAAGCCCATAATTGCAGCAATGGCAATTGATAATGGCATAAATGAAGCTACATATACAGGTCCTTTTACATGCAAGCCCCATGTTTGAATAAGAATGCCAATGCCTGAGCCAAATACTCCCTAGCATAAAGAAAAATAATTCAGTGCATAGATTTAATTAGCCATATAAGCAGTGGAAGTAGTTACACCTAGCGTGAGAAGTCGGTCTCTTGTTTGAAATTCTAGAGTACTCAAAGCAAAATAGGTCTATGTGCTTACTGCATACAAAACCGAGTACAACTGCACATCCAGTTTGAATATATTCCAAGCACTTGAATTTGGTACCGCGATTAAACAAACGGGTGCTGCTATGATCCCACATGATAAGTTGTAGAAGAAGACCAAAACTAGCTCTGCTGGGTAATCCCTGGCTGCCTTGGCCTAAAACAATGGTAGAGTTAGGACTCTAAAATGAATGAGGAATGCCTTTTTTTTTCTTTTTGGGTCAATGAGGAATGCTTTTATTGCACTACACAACAACCTAAGGTGATAATTCTTTTATATAATAAAAAGCTATATGTAAAAAATTATGAAGAGTTCGCAGATAATAACAATGCTGGCATAACTGCGTGATAAATTTTTCTTTTTTACAATAGATAAATACAGTAATAAAAAATGAGTTTGAAATGAATATTATACGTTCATTCTCGTGCAGAAAAAGTAGTCAAAATTGTTATTTTATTTCAGAAATTTTATCTTTTCCAAATAGTAGGAGCTAAAAGCACATGCTTCAAGAATATAAGGGGCGATGTGTAGGGGAAAAAAAAAGAAGAAGAAATTCTGTAGAAATTCAAGGGGGTGCAATTGTTGGACAAAACTAATAAATTGTGAAATTGTACAAGCCAATATGTTACCTGATAAATACACCAAAAGCCGGTAATTAAATATTGAGCAGCGACAAGCGCACCACCTTTTACCCAATCTGAATGTTCGGTGCCGATGATGATGTTAACTAGTGCTGGGTGTTGTGCAAATACAGAAGCTGCATATGTAGGGCTACTTAGCAGCACTGGGCCATTGTACAGAACCACCACCAGGGCTCCTGCAATCGTTACTACAGTCCCTATTATCTTAACCTGGCTGATCAAGCTCTTCATTTCTAGATTTTCCATCCTGATCATGACAAGAAATTTTTAGTCTGGTCCAGAAAATTAACCAATGAGAATAATAGGTTTCTTGATAACCCAACAATGAAAATAACAAAGTAAATAAATTAAACATTCGTATAGTTCGTCAAACTACCTATATCAACTGGCTCAGGGACAACAAAAATTTACTATAAAGAGTGAGCACAAAATACAAAAAGAGGTAAAGCTGAGCACAGAGTACAAAAACAGAGAGCATAGAAGCCTGGGAAAGTGTTTCTAGGTCCACTAAATACCAAAAATACAAGAAAATCAAAACCAAAACCTCTCCCAAACTGGGGCTTAGTGTGAACACTGGGGAGTTGATAGCTTACTCATGCTTCGGCCTAATGTATTATTACTTATTCCAACTGACAAACATCAATATTATGGGAGAAAAAGTAGGATGAACGTGAACTACTATTCATATACATATTGAAGAAGAAAAAGAAGGGATGAATGTGATTTTGGATATGTTAATTAACTTCTCCTACTAGTAGCAGTTAATTTCTTTCACCTCTAAGACCACTCCCCAAAATTCAAAACATTCACGTTGAGAAAGAAAGTGAGAGAAAGAGTCATCTGCTGGAGGAGAAAACAAGGAGAGAATGCAAAGGGATGACTCGAACATGGGAGCTTGGGATCGAACGCATATAAGACTCGAACCCTTATTAATTTTCCTGCAATTTCTCTTCCTTAGCCTTCAAATTTTAGTAGGAAGTTCCCTAGATAGATGCTTGGACTCAGGATGGAATTGGGTATTGTGTAATAAAAAGTCTTGATTGTTTTTACTGGACGAATTCCATGGCTGAAATTAGGTTGGTAACTAAGCCTTGATTTTGAGACATAAAATGAGGGAACTGATGTAGTAGTAATTTTCTTGTTAAAATTGGACCTAAGAACTAAAAGCTTTATAGATAAAAAGTTCGGTCAACGCTATATAATGTAGTGGTTAATCAATTTGGGGACTATTTGAACTCGAAGCTGCTGATGTCAAAGAAATAGGAATTGAACACAAGGGTTGCACACTGTTTTCTTGATGCTTGCTTAATAATAATAATAATAATAATAAGGGAAATCATAGGAGATGATCAAAAGAGACGGTTTCCTGAATATCGGGAGATATGGTGCACTTGGTGATTAGTTCCAAGGATGAAGACATTCTTGAGATGGTCTTTTGAATATCGGGAGAGATGGTACAGTTGGTGATTAGTTCCAACAATGAAGACATTCTTGAGTTTTAGATTTGGTTTCAATGAAATTACAATATGACCTCTAAAGTTTTAAACTAATCATCTTAAAGTAATTAAAATATTTTGAAAATTAGTTTTTATCCCAAAAGGTTTGACATTGGACTGGTTTTGAAATAACTAGCCCTCCTGGTTAAATTGTAGAATGATTTTTAATTAATTAGTCCTATTGCTTTAATTGATTCCAAATTGTTTTAGAATTTGCCCAATGAAATATAATAATGCAGTGAATTGTCCAAATTAATTAGTCCAAGTCGTTTTCATAAATTAGACTATTTTAAAAGCCTAAATTTATAGCAATGCCCAAATTTGTAAATTAGACTTTATTTTAAAAGTCCAATGTAATTATAAAGACCTAGTTTTGGTCAAATGAACTCAAAGACTCTTTTAAGTGCCCAAGTCAATCATAAACACAAATATAAATTCGAACAAATTACTTGATGAATGGGCTTAACTCTTAGGCCAAGTCAAAACCCAAATCCGATTGGAATCAATGACGACCGTTTTATACTAAAGAAAAAGGTTTCTACATGAATATAGAATTTAGGCAATTTCTAACAAATTTAAAAAAAAGGAAAAAGGAAAACATTTCAAATTAGGGAACATTCTAAAAAGGCAAATTTTCAAAATTAGGACACTTTCAAAAAGGAAAGACCTCCCATTTTAGAAAACTTTTAGGTGCATTGGACAAAGGATCACATATGTTTTCTGGGATTATTTGGGATAGAGATAAGTGTGCTAAGAATATGACATATAAACTAATGAGGGTATATTGTATATACGCTATTAGCTATAGGTTGAAATTGCTTTAGAATAAGTTAAGATCTCTTCAAACAAGTGAGCAGATCGAGCTAGATGGTGCTTGCCCCCTTCTGTATTTTTTAAATGTTATATATGAATTTTTTTCAAATAAAAGCCTTACTTTGTTATATGTAAAATGGATCTTGTGTACTTGTTTGAAGTACTTTGCCATGTTATGAAATATGAAGTGAGTGCCATATTTTCATGAAATGAAAGAAAAATACATGTGATCTATGAAATGAGTTTATGCTAAAACAACAAAAGCTCTAAACGGTCAAAAAATGGACGGTAGAGGTTATAGTTCTGCCATGTTATGATGATCAAATAAAGATTAAGAAAAATATTTGATCCGTAATAGATGGTCAATTATAGGCGTGTGTCTGGTCTTTGACCCATATATGGGTAGATAAAGTGAAGATCAAGAAAAATACTTGATCTATCACCCTTCCAGAAGAGGTTAATCTCTAGGCTGAAACCTCAAAAACTGGATATTGCATGTATTTATTATGAATTATGTTTTGTGAAATGAGATGATGTGATTGACATGTTATATAATTTACAAGAATTTTCTATGAATATGATCATATCATGTTACATGTTTGTATGCCCTATTTAGCGGTGGCCACCTTTCGAACCTGGGAATTAAGTGTGACATTGGACAGAGGCCACTTATGTATACGCCACTCATTTCTCAATGAATATGTATATGTAATATATGAAATGATGATAAAGGTTTTCAAATTGATATGTGCATGTTATTTTGCATGACCAGATTTGTAAATATATATATATAATATATACATAGCTACATTGATCCAACAGAAAAGTAAGTACTATTTACTGAGTATACGTCACTCAATCCACGTTTCTTTTATTTTTCTTATAGATCAAGAGAGCAAGGTCGTGTACATTTAGAAGATAAGAGAGAAGTGAATAAACAAATATTTAAACTCTAGTAAGTCTGGAATAAGGAGCTTAGCAGATGTGTTAAATGAAGAGTTTGAATTTAGTTTTAAGACTTTAAAATTCTTAGGTTAAGGTTGTATAGATTAGTATTAATGATTTGAATTTTTGTTGGTTTTAATATTGGCAACGTTGTTGATGGAGTAAATGTAAGTTTTTTGTAAGTTATGATTAAGATGCCTGTTCCAACTCGATATCGTCAATAAATCTTGACTATTGCATGGGGACAGGTTTGTCTTCAAAGTATTTTTCCTTTCAAATATTTTTCTATTGGAGGTTCCTCATTCCTTTTATTGAACATAATGATGCGAATCGAGTTTTGATAAGTTTGGATATGGTATTCATGGGAAGAGGTTCATCTTTAAAGTATTTTTCCTTTTGAATATTTTTCTATTGGAGCTTCTATTGTTCCTTTTATTGAACATAATGATGTGAATCGAGCTTTAATCAGTTTAGATATGCCATTTGTAGGAGTTAAGTCTCATGAATACAACATACCACATTACAAATTAGATCTAAGGACCCAATTTGGGGTGTGACGCCTAGAGTCCGACAAAACCTCTCTTGACGTGCCTTGGCACACTTGAACGCAAGTAAGTCCATTGTATTTATAATCACCAAAGGAGAGATTTGTTTGTAGAACTCCCAGTATGGGATACAAACACAATGTTAACAGAAATACTGGTCCGTTAAGTTCCTCATCTATAATTTGGAAGAAAGAGTTTGAAGCATTGTTGTACTTTTAAATCATGGGTTTTCATAAAAAGTACAGTTAAATCAGAAAAGTGTCTAGAAGTAGGGGCAATAAATTTGAGTATTTGTATTTAAATAGCAAATTAGGTGTATAAATCCCAATTAGAAAAACTCATGATGGAAGAATCATTTATGAATTTAGCATAGAAAATTGATCATTATGTCTCCTTTGCTTTGGGTGATCGTAACGCTTTGCTAAATAGCTAATTATACTTAAAAAAAATTAAAAGCGAACCTGAAGAGGACGGCCAAGATAAACGTGGAAGCCGGTGTAAGGTTGGTCATGGCAGACGCCAGTGTTGGATTACTATACTCGATTCCTTTGTATCCAAGACATTGACCTACAAAGCTGAAATTACGGTTCCAAAACAAAATTTTAGTAAGCTCCTTTAGAACAAAGAATTAAATAAATTATCATGGTTGATATTACTAAGCTTGATACATGTGTGCATCCATGTATACCCAAGAAACCCGAGGAAGAAAAATCTACCAAGGAGACCAATAGTTAATGGAGGAAGCCGAGATTTCCTGTTAATTAAAAGAAAAAAATATGAATGAACATGGTACTAGTTTGATTAAATAGGAAGAACGAAATTAAGAAGCCCTGTTATTTACAATTTTAAATTACCTGTGAAACAAGTAGCAAAGAGGGAGGAGAAGAAGAGCTGCAATGCCATAAGAGTATAACATGAAAACATGATAGTTCAAACCCTTCAATGCGGCTGCTTTGAAGATGGTGCTCCAACCAACACTGATGCACTGCCCTGCAACCATGGCTGTGAAAGGAAAAACCTCTTTATACCAAAATCTTCCTTTCCAGTCCCCCATCTTTCCTTTCTTTCCTTCTCTGGATTCAAATCTATATGACAGGTATTATTCATACTTTTCTGTTTAAGTGGTTCATGCATGCCCGAGAGGCCATTATTCTAGTTGATTAGGTTTATATTTTTGTTTTTAGAGTAAGATGCACACTTCCAATTCCATCAAGTCTCCGTCACACCCAAAATCAACCAAAATTAGTGTTGGACAGATTGACTGTGCAAAAAACTCGTCGATCCAAGGAAAAAAAAAAAGCCTAAAAGATTCGATTAGATCCAAACTAGCTTAAATAGTTTAATGCTGAAAACAATATCATAGGATCATCCTGCAATCTTGTTGAACATGATACATTTAGTAAAAGACAATGAGTCGCGTGCAATTTTTATTTTGGTTCAAATGAATATAAATTAAGAATTTCTTAACGTGCCCCATTTTTAGCTGAACATGAAATTAAAAATAAATAGAAAAAACTGGTTTGAAAATGATTTGGTTGTGAAGTTTTTAAATAATAAAAGTGATGAAAAAAAGGTAAAGAAAAGGGCCTAATATGGAACTTGGTAAAGGCACGAGTTGGGCCTACGAAAAGTCTAGGAATTGAAAAAATTTGGAGTCCCTACTCGCTATTGAATTTAGGATACCAAATCACCTATAAACAAGTTCATCTTTTTTATTTTTGAAATGCAAATTAAATCTTTTAACTAGACAACTGCAAATGAATTCGGGAATTGCATTTGTGACAAAGGAAAGTCAAGATTCTTTTCTCAAAAACCTCCTACATCTAGTAAAATCCGCTATAAGATTAGTTTAACTCTTCTAATTTTAATGTCAAAATGAGCTAATTTTAGCTATACAGCTAATGCATTTAATTAACATGAAAAAAAAAATCTAAACACATAAAAATCAAACAAAATAAGGAGATGATTAATTCTAGAAATGACAAAATGGATATATGGATCATAATTGGTTTTATGTAAATGATTCATGAATTATATGATCCATTTAAATCTCTATAAATGTTTGTACGTGGATGGGACCTATATCCAATTGTCCACTTAAAAACCATTAAACTAACCTTCACTCTATATCATAACCGTTGAATGACTGAGAAACGCATCTTTTGCCTTGAAATGGAAATATGACCTTAGATACACCAAAAACTTCATTTTTTTGCTTTTGTATACTAACTTTTCTTCTTTAATAATATATGGTTAAGTGAGTTTTGAATATTTGTCTAAAATTTTACTGTAACTTATCTAAAAATTGTAGAAAAACATTTTAAAATGTGTAAAACTTTATTTTTTTCTTTATCCTTTTCTTTTCATTTTCTTTCTTTCTTTTCCTTTTCTTTTCTCTCCTCTTCTTCTCCCCCACTCCACCATTGCTCATCAACCTCCTGCCTCACCCCTGGCTGCCAACACCAATGTTGCTCACCAGTGAACTCTTTTTTTTCCCTCCCTTTCTTCTCTCTCTCCTCTTCTCTTTTCCTCCTCCCTCCTCTCCTCTTCTCCCTCCCTCCCTCCTCCCCCCCTCCCTTGCAATCTTTGGTGGGAAGGGGAGGAAAGGAGGAGAGCGAGAAGGAAAGGGGAAGAGAGAGGGATGAGGAAAGGGGAAAGAAGAAGCAAAAAAGGAAGGAAGGGGGAGAAAGAGAGGGGGGGAAGCTCTATTGCTAACGCCAGCGGTCACCACTAGTAATGGCAGTCGATGACGGTCTAGTGGCAGTAGCTAGTGGCTATGGTGGTGAGGGTGGAGAAGAAGAAGGAAAAAAGATTTTTCTTTTATGTGTGTTTTTCGGTTTTTGAAATGTGTATGTTAAAAACATGGGATAATTTCAGAAACCTCCCTCCCTTGATAATTTCACTCACCTTTCCTGAAGTTTATAGAATTACACAAACCTCCCTTGAGATTAAGATCTTGTAACAAAGTCAGTTGAAGTAAAAAATAACATTAAAAAAGTATTTTGAGGAAAGAGATAAAACTTTTATTCCACAAATACTCTTTATACTAAAAAAGTTGTATTGTAAAGGAATGAAAAATATATTAATAAAAGTGAAGAAAAGTGAGTGCAAATAGTAAAGAATTAAAAATAAGTAATTACTGACTTTTCCTATAAAGTTGGATCAATGACTGGTGCATTGAATTACAATGGCTATTTTTTCAAATATTTGCCATTTTGCATATAAAAGCAATAAGAAGCATTAAAATGAATCTCATTTTCACTTGAAACAACAAAATTTAAGGTGGGAAAATAGTGATTTTTTGTTGATCTTGCAAGTTGAATGTGAAATATAGGTACAGAAGCTATGGTTTTGTCAAACTATTGGGGAAAATCATAAAATTTACCCATATCCTTTAGTTTCAAGAACAAATATTGCAAGTATAATCGCAAGGCAACTACGAATATTTTTAAAGAAAAAATTCAGACAAATTGCTATTTGGTGTATCGATTTCTGAGAGCAAACAAATATTTGGTATATCAATTGGTACTATTTTGTATTGCAAGTTACAGTTCATTATTAAAGAATTCTCAACAACTATTTTCATTAATTAGTTACTAATAATTAATTAGTGCCCTAACTACTTAATTGCCTATATTAATATCCAATACAGATAATATTAGAAACCTCCCCTTAAATGCTCTAACCATTATTTTTCCATTTTAAATTTTATTGGTTCAAATGAAAATGAGATCCATCTTATTGTTTCTTATAGTGTTATATGCAAAATGATAAAGATGTAAAAAATAACCATTGTAATTCAGTGCATTAGCCATTAATCTAATTTTATAGAAAAAGTCAGTTGCTACTTATTTTTAGTTCTTTATTATTTGCACTCACATTTCATTACTTTTATTAATATATTTTTCGTTCCTTTACAATAAACTTTTTATGACAAGCATAAAGGGTATTTGTCAAATAAAAGTTTCATCTCTCTTCTCAAAGTACTTTTTTAATGTTACTTTTTTTATTTGGACTGATTATATTATAAAACCTTAACCTCAAGTGACTCTTGTGTAATTTTGTAAATCTCAAGGAAGGTGAGTGAAATTGTTAGAAAACTCAAGGGAGGTTTCTGAAATTATCCCTAAAAATGTTAGGTGTTTTTAGAGAGTTTTTATAGTTAAAGTAAGGGGGGAAAATATAAGTTTTATGCAAATTGGACCAAAAACTTGTTGCCAAACAAGCACTAGGACCGCTCCTAATGAGTCAATAGCATATAGCGAAACAAATAAATATTCGCAAAATGATCCGAAGATCACGTTTCTCATACTTAAATATCCCTAAAGAACTTTTGACGGTACAAAAACAGAAATGCATTTTACAAATTTATCAAAACTTGGAAGATGGCCTTTCCAATAATGCATGTCACAGAATTGCACACAGAAATGTATTTAAAAAGTCGTATTTTCTTTATTGAACCAATTACTCATTTGTATCAACTCTGTATCTTCTTTTCTCGATTTTTACACATTTTAGCAAGAAATCAAGCAAATATAATCACTTCAAAATTCTTTTTCTATAGTTTACATATGCAAATAAAATTCTTTACTCGCTGTATTAATCAAAGCTGATTAAATCGAGTTTCTGATGGAGCAATGTTTCTAATTTTCTGGTCAGGTAAAATTCTGATCTGTCCCATGAACTGAGGTGTACAAACAACCAGTGCCAGCCAGGTAGGAAAGTAAAATATCTGTTTAAAAAAAAATACACAAAAATCTCATTATCACAACCTTCCTGCACCAGAGCCAAATAGTTTTGCCTCTGAGATGAGTTGGTTAAGCTTGGAGAAGTCAGCTTCGAATTCAATTTAAAGTTGGAAAAGGCAAAAAGAAAAGGAAACAAGGGATTTCACCGTGCTCTTCAGGTATATTGTGGTGGTGGTGGCATTCAAGCCACTTCCACAGCAGCAACTCCGGTGGTCTTAACTGACAACTCCTCAGGTGCTCCCCGTTTCTTGTTCTGCTTTGTCCTTTTATTCATTTATTTATTTTTTGTATGTTTCTCTCGGTTGAAGTCGTAATGGACAGTTTTGTTTCATAATTAAGAAGAAGATAACGAAACTTTTTGGGAAGGATGATTCGTGGGGTTTAATGCTTCTGATGATGATGGATGAGAGGAAGAGATGAAGAATGTGAATGATATATTGATCACAACCCAGGAAAAAGAGGTGAGTTGATTAAAATGAATGATGAAGGACTAGTTCCCATGGAGGGAGGATCGATGGTCAATTCTTTTTTCTGATTTTTGACGGTGATGATGCTCCGGCTGTGAATTGGGATTTGGGATTTTTAGCTTTCTCTGGTCTTAAAAAAAGGTAAATCACGATAATGGGTGATGAATCCAGACCAAAGAATCCTCCTCACAAGCTCCTTTTTACTGTGTTTTAATAATTGGCTTAATATGATCGTGCGAGGTAGTTTGCGAGTATGTGCACTTGCAGTAGCCGGATGCTTGTGACTTCACTTCTGAGCTGTGACCACTGACACATGCCTTTGTCTACTTACTATCGCACCAAGGGCTCGCCGGGCGATTATGACTTGAAGATGACTTCTAATTGGCACCGGCTTTGAGGCCCAAGGGTCCCCTGCCCAGATATTTATAAGAAGGCTGAAGTTCAAATTGTATGGATGAGACAACAATACATAACTCTAATACAACTAATTTGTACGGACCGACACGAACAATTAACATCTTTGTTGTAAATATACATAGTTTATAAGTTACAAGCTATTCAAAAAATTTTATGGAGTCAAAAATACGATTCCAATGATGATTCCTCATATCTCTCCCCGTTCATGTGTGCTGGTGTGTGCTAGGTGACAAAAGATAAGAAAGGGGAGAAGTTCTTGTGTGTAACGATGTAACATGAGGTGAAATTTTGAATCTTGTCTGGATTGTCATTTTCTAAATTTTTTGTAAAAGAATATCATGTAGCGATATGATATATGTAAAATAAAAAGTTATTTCAAAAATATGATCATGAAAAAGGTAAAAAAATTTTGATAGAAAATTGCAATCCAAACAAGGCCTTAACTATTGATCAGTAAGGATTTGGGATCGCAATGCTTTTGCTGACTAATTAAGATCTAGGATTAGGGAAGAGTCATAGTGTAGCATGGCGTGCAAGGGGGAGTCATAGCTAGTATAGCATGGTGCGTGAGGTAGTGGATTATGCAATAGGAGATTTCTTAAAACCTCACTATTTCTTATCTTTTTTTAAATTTTTCTGAAAATAAAAAAATCAAACTTGATTTTAATACTACGATCGACTTTATGCACTTGCTTGCAGAATTCGTCAGTCAGGTACTAACTTTAGCTTCTATGCCTTGAGCAAATGTTACGATGAGAAATGGATAGATTATGTTCCTTTGTGCTTATGTACACATTCTGTATAGTTTGTCAGGCCATTGTCTACTGTACAGTTTATACTATTGATACAACTTATCACTTTGGAAAAAAATTAAAATAGCAGCTTTACTTAAGGTACAAAGTAATAACTTCATGAGCAAAAATTCGGTTATTAAACTATTGATCGGATCAACTTTTGGCCATCAAACAATTTTTCGTCATTAATTGGCCACTAAATTAATTAATTAGCACACTCGTGGCCATTTCGTCGATTATTACTCTTAATTTGAAAAATAATTAGAATACGTGGCAAAATGCAGGGGTATTTTTATCCATTATTAACTAGATCTTATAACGCTCATTATTTTTGATGTCAAACATATACCCAAACATGATTATTGGGGAGAAAAAAAGGAACTCAATTTGGAGGTCTACTGCAATTTGCCATGTGTTTTGATTATTTGGAGAAAAAACGTGATTATTTAAGGGAGAAAATAATACTGAATAAAAATACCCCTGTAATTTGCCCTATGTTTTGATTATTTCTCAGATTAAAAGCAATAATCAACAAAATGGTCACGAGTGTGTTGATTAGTTTATTTAGTGACCAATTAGTGATAAAAAACTGTTTGATGGCTAAAAGTTAATTCGAGTGATAGTTTAATGGCTGCCCAAGTTTTTTTCCCTAACTTCACACCCATAAAATTAACCGAAAGAAACGGTCAGACGTAATATGAATGTTCATGCAACATAATTACAGCCGACTGGGATTTCAAATTACTCTCGGAGCATCTTTCATGTTTTTTGTTCTAATCAAAAAATTACATTGTTATTTGGGGTCTATGGGATACCTTAAACCATATAACGCGGCAAATTGATCAGAATAATGTTAAAACCAAAATTTGTCCACAATTTGGTGCTGAATTTTTTTTCTACATCTTTTGAATTTTTTTTTCATTTTTGCAGATGAAATTTTGGGGGCATGTGTGTAAATTTTCAGAAATTTTCTTACTGGTGCCGCACATTGAATATGCGGCACCGGTAAGCAACCAAAAAAAAAATGATGAATTTTGAATGCATAGGTTCTTTGCTTTTTAGCCAAAATTTCCTCAAGCTCTTTATTAAGGTTCAGAAGTGTCATGTAGCATGTCTTCAAGCATTCTGGGAGTTGACCGATTCCATTGCCATCCCACCTGCCAGGAAAAGCAAAATTTCCAATATAATGAAAATTTGCACGCAGCATCGACCAACAGAAATTGAACATAGTGTTTCCATCGGTGCTTTTAAATTAAAAGGAAATACCAATATCCTAATGAGTAAAAGAAAAACAATATGAACTGTTTTGCATCAAATATTCAATGTTTGACAATGTCCGATGTACTTATGTAAACAAACATACATTTTAATTGAAAAATTTATCCAATCAATATAAACTTTTGTAACACCTAAATTCTTTTTCTTATAAGTATAGCTCATACGAAGAGAAATAATAAAAATTTTCCCAAATCTTTATATCCTCTGAGCGCATCTTTCTACTATATTCCCTAAACCTAACCCTAAATACAAAATCCTAAACACTAAAACCCAAACCCTAATACCCAAACCATAAAACCCTAACCCTAAATACAAAACCCCAAACCCTAAACTATCCGCAAATTTTTTTTTTATTTTTTTTAAGTTACTGGTGCCGCACATTCAAATAGTAGAACTCCCCCTTAATGTCACCTAAATAATTATCTTCAATCCAGTATGACAAAATTAAAAAGAGAAACTCGTTCTTATAATTTGTTACTTTCTTCTTCTTTTTGGTCTGTTTTAATTTCTGTTTCGGGTCATGGGGTTTCTTGAAAACATGAAACTTTCCTAATAACAAATATTGCTAACATTTGGCGTTAGAAACCCTAAACCCTAAACATAAAATCCTTACCCTAAAACCCAAACCCTAAACTAGGATTTTGAAGATAATTATTTAGGTGACATTAAGGGGGAGTTCTACTATTTGAATGTGCGGCACCAGTAACTTAAAAAAATAAAAAAAAAATTTTGCAACGGTTTTGGCAGATAGTTTAGGATTTGGGGTTTTGAGGGTTTTGTATTTAGGGTTAGGGTTTTATGGTTTGGATATTAGGGTTTGGGTTTTAGTGTTTAGGTTTTTGTATTTAGGTTAGGTTTAGGGAATATAGTAGAAAGATGCGTTCAGAGGATATAAAGATTTGGGAAAATTTTTTATTATTTCTCTTCGTATGAGCTATACTTATAAGAAAAAGAATTTAGGTGTTACAAATTAAATATAAGGTTATATTGATTGGATAAATTTTTCAATTAAAATGTATGTTTGTTTACACAAGTACATCAGACATTGTCAAACATTGAATATTTGATGCAAAACAGTTCATATTGTTTTTCTTTTACTCATTGGGATATTGGTATTTCCTTTTAATTTAAAAGCACCAATAGAAACATTATGTTCAATTTCTCTTGGTCGATGCTGTGTGCAAATTTTCATTATATTGGAAATTTTGCTTTTGCTGGCAGGTGGGATGGCAATGGAATCGGTCAACTCCCAGAATGCTTGAAGACATGCTACATGACACTTCTGAACCTTAATAAAGAGCTTGAGGAAAAAAATTCAGTTGACCTGAGGGAAAAAAACTAGTGAATCTTGTCCCGCATCGGTGAGTGTTAAGGTAGTGCCCTTAGACTTAAGTGCTATGGGAGCATCCTCCTATCACCAATTGGCTGAATGGATGTTTCTTGTGGGTCCTATTTAGGTTTAGTTTACCTGTGGCCTTAGATCTTAATCTAATATTTAAAATTCAGTTGACTTTTGAAATAAAATAAAGAGCGAAATTTTGGCTAAAAAGCAAAGAACCCATGCATTCAAAATGTGAGGGGTGCCGCACATTGCCGCACATACAATGTGCGGCACCTCTCTCATCAATTTTTTTTTTTTTTTGGTTGCTTACCAGTGCCTCAAATTCAATGTGCGGCACCGGTAAGAAAATTTCTGAAAATTTACACACATGCCCCCAAAATTTCATTTGCAAAAACGAAAAAAAATTAAAATTAGTTCTGGTGCCACACAATTGATGTGCGACACCGCTTGATGTAGAAAAAAAAAATTCAACACCAAATTGGGGACAAATTTTGGTTTTAACATTATTCTGATCAATTTGCCCATATAACACATTGCAACTCCACAATTTCCAAGCCAAGTTAAACTTGCATGTTTTGCTTTACCATCCTCACGCCTTACAAATGTGAACATAAAGATGAAGCTTAGCCAAAAGTCCAAAATGCCCACCCTAAGCCTTGTATCACATAACCTTTCTGGCAGGTTTGCCATAAGGTCGGACTTGGTCTACTAAGGAAGCCCATGAAGATTTGTATGCTGATTAAAACTACATTAATCTGTCAGCGTGTAACTCCCAAAAGATCATGTACCAAATCAAATGTACCACACTTTCATTAAGCCTCTTTAGCTTAATCTTTGTTTAATTAGACTCTAACAATCATATTCGATGTCAGTTTCAGTGCATTTGTACTTGGGGGCCCATCAGAAGTGTACAAGGAAAAATTAGCAATCCAAGTTGTAAAAGTTTCATATAAATGGCTTTATGTCCGTCCCGCATATAACCATAAATGGAATGAGAAAATTTAATTAGAAGGAGCAAGATTCAACGCATGTAACGCGCACACATAGACACAGACACACACACACACATATTTACATACATATATACTGTTATATATGGCTTTATCCCACATCAGTTATTTTACTAGGGAGTCTTTCCCTATGTTGCCTATAAATATAGTGAGATTATGGTGAGATTAAGTACACCAAATCAAGAGAATTCTTAGTGGGCTATTTGGGTCTTTTTAGGGTCATTAAGTCTGTTTCGTAGTAAAATTATTTTAGTCTCTCTTGTATTTTAGTATTAGGTACTTTTGGATTTAGAAACACTTTCTTAAGACTTTTATACTCTCTTTTTCATAATGAAATTTTACTCCTCCTCCACCCATGGATATAGGTCAATTTGATCGAACCATATAAATCACGTGTCTCTATTTTATTTAATTTTGTTTTGTTATTTATTTTTTACAATTGTCAAGAACTTTTTCGTCAATTTTCTGGGACCAGTTCTAATAAACTGGTATCATAACTTCTTCGAAGGCTCTAGATTCTGTAACAACAATGATAATAACAAAAATGATTGCTAAGAAATTCGATAGGAATGCCAATTTCAGGATGTGGCAATTTAAGATAAAGGCCATTTTGATTCAAGATGGAGTTGATTTAGTGATACAGGGAGTTGAAAAAGAGCCAAAAAAATATGACAAATGCTGATTTTGCTACAATAGATAAGAAGGTCAGATCCAGTATTATTTTAAATCTCTCTGATGAGATTTTACGAGAGGTCGCCACTGAGATTTTGGCTAAGGCCATGTGGGATAAGTTCAAGGTTTTGTACATGAAGAAAACAGTTGAGAATCAACTTTATTTAAAACAGAGTCTGTATATGCTTTGGATGATTGAAGGTATATCTATACTCTCATGTCTTGATAAATTTGATTCCATTATTATGGATTTGGATATAGATTTGAAAATTGATAATGAGAATCAAGCCCTGTTACTTTTGTGTTCCCTTCCCCGATCCTTTAAGTTTCCATGATACTATGATTTATGGAAAAGAAAATTTCATATCAGGAAATTAAATTTGCATTAAAGTCTAAGAAGCAGATAGACAGGAATATTACTAGGAGAAATAATGGGGGTCAGGCGGAAAGTCTGTTTGCTAGGGGTAGATCTTATAGAAGGGAACCTAGTAGTAGTAGATCTAAAACTAGATCTAAATTCAGACATAAGAATTTGGAATGTAATTATTGTCATAAAATAGGGCACATCAAGTCTGATTGTTATAAATTGAAAAAAAAATTAAAACAAATGGGAAATATGTTGAAAAAAATACAGAAACTGCTAAAACTAGTGTTGCAGCCAATGAGAATGAAGGAAATATTTTCTTCGTGACTAATGACATGACAAGGTCTAAAAATGAATGGATTTTAGATTCGGGGTATTCTTACCACATGTGTCCTGATAAGAATTTGTTTTCCACTTTTGAATCTTGTAATGGTGGAATTGTTTTCGTGGAAAATAATGTTGTTGGTAAAGGTACAGTTTGAATTAAAATGCATGATGGTATTGTGAAGAGGCTCACTAATGTTAGATATGTTCCTAATTTGAAAATGAATCTCATCTCTTTGGGTACCTTAGAGGCACTTGAGTGCAAATACATAGCTGAAAATGGCATTATGAAGGTTTCTAAAGGTGCTCTTGTTGTAATGAAAACTTGCAGGTCTGGTAGTTTGTATATTTTGTAGGGTTCTACTGTTACAGGTTCTGTTACAATTTCATTATCATCTTTGACTGATATCAACATCACCAAATTATGGCATATACGTTTGGGACACATGAGCAAGAAAGGTTTGGGCATTCTAAGTGAAAAGGGATTTCTTTATGCACATCATACAGTCCATTGAAATTCTGTGAACACTGTATCTTCAAAAAGTAGAAAAGAGTCAGTTTCAGTTTACCAGCAATTCATAAGATGAAAGGCACTCTTGATTATTTTTATTCAGATTTATAGGATTCATCTTGTATTCTGTCTAAAGGTGGTGCTAGGTATATGCTGATTTTAATTGATGATTATTCAAGAAAAGTTTGGATCTATTTTTTGAAACATAAGAATGATGCTTACCTAATTTTCAAACAATGGAAAGTTTTGATTGAGAAATAGACAGACAAACAGATAAAGCAGTTTAGAACAGATAATGGTATGGAATTTTGTGAAAATGAATTTGATGAATTTTACAAGAATGAAGGAATTGTTCGGCATCGCACTGTTAGGATGACGCCTTAACAAAATGGTGTTGCTAAATGTATAAATAGAACACTTGTAGAGAGAGTAAGGCGTATGATCTGCAATGTAGAGTTGACGAAAGACTTTTGGGCAGAGGCGATCAATATGGCATGTCATATTGTCAACCGTGCTCCTTCTGCGACTCTTAATTTCAAAAATCTTGAGGAAATTTGGTCAGATATTCCTGCTAATTACTCTGATTTAAAAGTTTTTGGGTACCTAGCATACATGCATGTGAACGATGGAAAATTAGAGTGTAGAGTTAAAACGTGTATTTCCTTGGGTGCTTTTGGGGTGAAAGGATACAGATTATGGTGTTCCGATCCCAAATCTCTAAAATTTGTGATCAGTAGAGATGTTACTTTTGATGAATTATCTATGTTATCTTCTAAGAAGGTATCTTCTAGTCTTGTACTATAAATAGTATACAGAAGCAGGTGGAGCTTGAAATCAACAATTCAAGCACTTCTCAGTCCAGCTCTTCTATTTAATAAATGCCAGTAGATTCACCTAAATCTAATAATGAAGATGATCTAGAAGAAGCGCAATATTCCATAGCCACAAATCGACCAAGAAGAAATATTCAACCACCAAAAAGATATGTAGATATGGTTGCATATGATTTGTCTATTGCAGAAGAAACTGATGGAGTTGGTGAGTCTTCAACCTCTTTAGAAGCAATTTCTTGTGATGATTCTACTAAGTGGTTGCTTGCGATGAATGAAGAAATTGAGTCTTTTCACAAAAATGGAACTTGGGATCTTGTGAAACTGCCCTTAGGTAAGAAAATTGTTAGTTGTAAGTGGGTCTTCAAGAAGAAGGAATGTATTCCAAGGGCTGAAAATGCAAGGTATAAAGCATGATTAGTTGTAAAAGGCTATTGTTAGGTACAAGATGTTTATTTCAATGATGTGTTTTCACCTGTTGTTAAACATAACTCTATTCATGTTTTACTTGATTTAACTGCCATGTATGATTTAGAATTGGAGCAACTTGATGTTAAGACAGCTTTCCTACATGGAGAATTGAAGAGCAAATCTATATGAAACAACCCTAGGGATTTAAAATTGAAGGAAAAGAGGACCATGTTTGCTTGTTGAAGAAATCCTAATATGGATTGAAACAATCTCCAAAACAGTGATATAAGAGATTTGATTCCTTTATGTTAGGTCATGGTTATTTGAGGAGTATGTATGATAGTTGTATTTACTTTCGGAAGTTAAATGATGGCTCTTTTATTTATTTGTTGATTTATGTTGATGACATGCTAATTGCTGCTAAGAACTTGTCAAAAATTCACAAGTTGAAGTTGTAACTAAGCAATGAATTTGATATGAAAGATTTTGGAGTAGTTAAGAAGATTCTTGGTATGGATATCAGACGAGACCGAGGAGGGGGAAAGTTATTCTTGACCCAAGAAAATTATCTTGAGAAAGTCTTGGCGCGATTTGGCATGAAAGATGCTAAACCAGTAAGTACTCCTCTACTACTCATTTTCAGTTATCTGCTGCTCAGTCACCACAATTAGTTGAAGAGAAAGAATGTATGGCACGCGTTCCCTACTCCAGTGCATCAGCAGTGTTATGTATGCAATGATTTGTAGTCATCCAGATATTTCACAAGCAGTTAGTGTTGTTAGTATATATATTTCTTATCTAGGTAAAGCACATTGGCAGGCTGTGAAGTGGATTCTCAGATACTTGCATGGAACTTCAAAGGCTTGTTTGGAGTTTGGAAGAAATAATAATACTTTGGTTGGTTTCATAGACTCAGATTATGTCGGGGATTTTGACAAGAGAAGATCACTTTCAGGCCATGTATTCTGCATTGGTAGTTGTGCAGTCAGTTGGAAAGCTACTTTACAATCTGTTGTATCTTTATCTACTACGGAGGCATTATATATGGCTGTGATTAAGACAATCAAAGAAGCCTTGTGGTTAAAGGATTTTTTTGGTGAACTTAGTCTACATCAAGGTGTTACTGTTATTCACTGTGATAGTCAAAGTGCTATACACTTGACTAAAGATCAGATGTATCATGAGACGACAAAACACATTGATGTGAAGTACCACTTCATTTGAGATACTATTGCTAAAGGGAAAGTCTTTGTTCTAAAAATAAATACTAAGGTGCTGACATGTTTGCGAAACCTCTTCGAATTTACAAGTTCAATCAATGCTTGGACTTGGTTGGTATTCGTCATTTGTGATTAAGCCCATTGGGGCTTTTGTGGAGAAGGTGGAAGTTTACTATTTGTCGATATTGGGGACACACCAAGGTGGAGATTTGTTATATGTGGCTTTGCCCCACATCAGTTATTTTATTAGATAGCATTTTCCTTTGTTGCCTATAAATATAGTGAGCTTATGGTGAGATTAAGTACATCAAGCCAAGAGAATTCTTAGTGGGCTATTTGGGTCTTTGTGGGTCATTAAGCCTCTTTTGAAGTAAATTATTTTGGACTCTCTTGCATTTTAGTATTAGGTGCTTTTGGGTTTAGTAACACTTTTTTAAGATTTTTGTACTCTCCTCTTCATAGTGAAAATTTGCTCCTCTTCCGTCCGTAGATATAGGTCAAATTGACCGAACCACGTAAATCTTGTGTCTCTATTTTATTTAATTTTTCTTTGTTATTTGTCTTTTGCAATTGCCAAGAACTCATTCGTCAATTTCCTGAGACTAGTTCTAATATATACGTCCATGTATATGTGTGTGTGTGTAATATATATGTATGTGTGTGTACACATACATATACATACATCCATCCATACATACATATATATATATATGTATGTACACACACATACATATATAATACACACACACACACACATATACATGGACGTAAAACCGCTTTTGTCGTATCGGATCAATTCACATGACACGACACTACGATCCCAGTTTCTCTCATTTATATATCCCGAATACATAACC
Organism: Gardenia jasminoides; assembly: GCA_013103745.1. Lineage (NCBI taxonomy): Eukaryota > Viridiplantae > Streptophyta > Magnoliopsida > Gentianales > Rubiaceae > Gardenia > Gardenia jasminoides. Next base: position 19,395,544 of record CM023104.1, read on the forward strand.
TAACATTCGAAACTTCTGTCTAGTAGTCGATCCTAGGCCCGAATATGAAATTTAAACATTCAAATAGTTTAAATCAAAAACGTAGTTTAAACGTGCAAAAATGCATTTTTAAAACTTTTCATGCTGTTACAATTGATATACAACAATCAAATAATTCAACCTAATTTAATGAAGTAATTCTTTTTTTATAAAAATATGGAATTTTGAAATTTTATGAATTAAATTAATGATTAAACAAGGTTTTTTTTTAAAATAAAAGGAAGTAATGCAGGGTGTAATTGTAATTAAAATGATCTAAATCAATTATTTAGAAAAAATAAATAATTAAACAATGAGGTCAGATGAAAATAAATTTTTGGGTCCTCACAACCTCCCCTCCTTAAAAGAATTTCGTTCTCGAAATTCACACTGACTCATGGAATGCAGGCAAGTAAATCACCTAGAATCATAGTTAACAGCCATCAAGGAGTAGCAATTCAATTCACCGTTCAAGCTCCAAACTCTTCAATCTTATAGTAGATCCAACTTACTATCCAAGATCTTCACAAGACACGCTACACCCAAAAGAAACTGCTATTTCTTAGTGTCTCTAAGACCTTCAGTGAATCCATGGTAGGTCTAGTTTCTTGAGCAGTTCTTCACTTAATGTCTGAGGTTTCCATACCTTTCTTTCCAATGGTCAGCCATTTCTTTTTGGCATTCTATTTCCTGTTGAAGAATCCCCATATTCTTGCACATCTCTTCTATACTTTTCATCCTATTATTTCTACGGAACCTTAAGTAGTAACTTGTCAAATATGTCATAATATCTCCATTAGCATATCTTGATTTGAAATTTTAACCCTAATTATAAGGTCTAAGGTCTTTCAAACCCGGTGCAATGCTCTTATGATTAGCAAGACCCTCAAAAGTCATTCTATAGAGATAATGCTTCCATTCTTAGTTAGGTCCACCTTAAGTCCTTTCTTAGAGATTATGCAACTTAGGAAATACCAAGATTCCTTATAATTGATCAAGCAATCCTTCTAGGTGAAATATTTCCTCTTAATGGTCACTTCATTCAAGTCTCGAAAGTCCACACATAGCTTTATACTTCCAACCTTTTCTCAACAAAAACATAGGCGTCTTCCACGACGGTTCACTTTCTTTCATGCATCTTCTTCCTAATAAAACATATGTGTGCTATCTTAATAAACCTTTTTCCCAATGGCACGCTCGAACTTCATTTATTCTCGGGTATACCTTATAAAGAAAGGCCATATATCTTCATATTTCCGTATGAATAGGTTTTCTAACTTGAATTCCCGATATAAGAGTAGATAATGCTAACTTACTTCTCACATCTAGCCAATTAATCCATTCCTTAGGTTACATTATACTCCTTATTTGCTAAGTTCACCGTATCGACCAATCATTCACCTCTTGTTTGCCCAAGATTCACAATTTGCATGAATTATACTAACATTTAAACACTAATCCTTGGAGGAAATCTTAACGTCCATATCGTAGAGTAAGCGATCACATTCCATACCTATATCATTCGTGAAACTAGGGTTAACTCCAACATTAGGTGGCTCTAGGGTCAATTAAAACTCTAATTAAACGATTGGATCATCCAATTTTAAGCTCGAGTAAAAAGATATATTTTCAATAGAGAACTAAGTTTACAAAAATATTCTCGAACTCAATTTGCCCAAGATCATTTATTGGCTTTCGATTTTCAATATGAACAATGTTAGAAATGACCTAATTCTTTTGTCCTAAAGGTCCAATCCATGTTTTTGTTCAAATCAAGTTAAATCATAATTTGCGAAATATATTTGAAGGCTTTAATGTATATAGGAGGCATATATGGTAAAACATTAATTTAAAACTTCAAAATAAATGTAAGGATACAAACTTTCCTTCATGGCTCAAAACTAAATTTTCTTAGTAAGAAACTTCGAATAAGTTTTTTTTTTTTTTTGCCTCAATCAACGAGACCCATTTCAAATTCCTCAAATAAGTTTAAGAAGGTTAATCATACAACTCAAGGCATGAATATTAAAACACATATATAGTATAATAGTATGTACATGGAAAATACTTAAAAAACATTCCCTCAAAGTTTCAGGTTAAAAGCTATATTCGGGAAAAATGTACCTCCTCGACAAATATTCTTAAGAAAGTTAGATAGTTGTGCAAGTTTGTTTATACATAAATTTTGACCCAAAATCTTTGCCACCGTTCATCTCCAAGTATTAACTCCTACGGTATATAAACCTCAGTCATTTACTTTCCGATTCCAGCTCCTATCCATCACTAGGATTCTATGGCATCACGCAAACGCACCTACCAAACTTTCTCCCAAGGTTCCTCATCTCACTTAGGAGTGTAAAGTTGCCTAAACCCACACACACGGCTCTATTCTCATCCTAGCCAAGCCTTACTCAAAACAAGTTCAATTTGTATAAGAAAAACAATAATCGAGCACAAAAGGACTTGATGCATATATAAGTCGCAAAAACATTTAAATTTAAAACATGATTCATTACACGTACCAAAAGTCATAATACAAGTCAAGAAGTTACAAAACAAGCCAGATAAGTCAAGTACACGACATAGGCAACTAAGTGCCGCCGGTATACATACACATGCAAGAAAATACAAAAGGGACCATCCCTACTATGTCCATAATAAACCTTATCAAAAGGGGATTAGCCTACACGGCCGGTTAAAAATTTTTAAGTCCTCCAAGAGGTCTTCCTCAAGCCCTACTAACCTAGGCAGGACTAAACGAAGGAAGCCATAAGCCTAGTTAGGGCAGAACTAGAAGATTCCATGATATCAAGTCATATCATTCTAATAATTACGAACTCCAGATCCCATCCAAGAACTTAAACGGCTTTCCAAATTCTTAGCCTAAAACTTCCAATGAATACAAGTTTTCTTCACTCAATTCGAGATAAAAGCTCTTATACAAGCTAGGGCAAGGAGTCAAACCAAAAGGAGTGCTACATCATCAAGAATACCTGGGAAATCAAGCCTGCTCTAAATCCTCAACTCAAGGACGACTTAAAGAGATGAAATCACCTATAGAGTAGAGTCTACAAGACAACCAGGGAAAAACTTAAAGTCAATTCCAAATTCAACCCTTAGAGCTAAAGAAAACCAATCACTTAAGGGAGTTTATACACTTTGCCAATAAAACTAGCACACTTATCATTTCATATTTATAACACTCAAATGAAACACGAATACTTCAATATCACTTATTAAACATCAAATGCCAAGGTCGTATCACACTTAACTCTCAATCATATCCTACAGTCCGGCATCCTAAACTTTTAAACTTAGGATACACTACACAGATTTGAAGCCTGGGCTTTGATACCACCTGTGACAGCCCCACCTCCCCCTAAGGCGAACCAAAGGGTTCGGCGGGCCTCCTGCCCAGCTCTCGCTGGAACTCACTACAGTCCTCAATTAATTACAAATTAAAAACTCCATTAAATAATAATTACAATTCTAAAACTCCAAAAGTACAAAATGCTAAAATCCACAAGTACGTCCCAGTAGTAAATACAACCCAATTTCTCCAAAATATAAATTACAACTCAACCAAAATTACAATTGTACAAGAAATACTCCAAAATACCATAAACCATCAAATTCATCCATTAATTTCAACCTTATACAAAATGAGGAAATCCTACAAAAGTACTAACGTCCTCGATTCATGTGCCTCACCTCAAAACCTGTTAAGAAAAACAAATTGGGGTGAGCTAACGCTCAGTGAGGCCAAGAAAAGGCATGCAAGCACGTAATCAAGCAAGTAGGAAAGCCAGTAAATTCAGATATAAAGCGTGTAAATCAATCATTCACTTGAACTATTGCAATTTTCACCAGGAGACCGTATTCTCAAGGAATCACTACTCGAGGGCTCACATTAGTCTAGAGTCTTGGAGTTGGGTTCAGAGAACCCTCTTCGAGCCTCTCTACTTACAGTGAATATGCGCAAGAACAGTGAGCAGTGCTCATACAGGAAAAATACACAGAAGCAGGTAAGGATACGGGGCTCTCAGGAGCCAATTTCCACGGTTAAGCAGTTGAGTCCATTCCATTCCAAACGTTGACTCTCCGTCAACTTAGCAAAGATAAAGTCCGTAGAATCTCCACTTGGTACAACCTCCGTCCAGCAGTTCACCCTCTCGGGCCCGAAACCAAACAAGCAGGTGAAAAGGGTAAAGCTACAACGAGCAATACCGAGCAAGACCTCTGCAATAGATCAAGTTCAAAGAACAGTACCTAAGGGTCACCAAGCTTCCCGACCAAGCCCTTGCCGGCTCGGGTCCCAAGGATCTCCAAGAGGTTTGGGCGTCCCCAGTTATAACTTTTAAGTCGACGAATCACTCCAATCGACATTCAGTTCAAGTCAAGTCAAGTAACAAGTCATGTTCATGCGAGTCAAGTAGAGGAGGACGAGTGCGATAAAGTACACTCTCGTCTCAACAGTTCATATTCAAGCAAACATGTTAGGTAGTTCAACAATTCATGCACTTGACACTCACCGACAAAGTAGGTCTCGGAGTTTGAGTTCGGGTCACTTTGTAGTTCGGCACCAACTCCTAAAATATTTTAAAAAAATAATGAAAATAAGTTCCTAGTTCACCAATTAACTCTTATTCAAGAAAGAAATCAAGTTCGATAACTTCCTACTTGAGCAGAAATTTTTGAAAAATCGTAACTTGAGTTATACAAGTCTAAATTTCACACACTTGGTACCGTTGGAAACCTATTTGAATGTTCTAAAACTTTGTAGAAGACACCCAGTTAAAATTTTGGGCAAAAATTGCCTAGATTTTTGAGAAAGAAACTGCTACAGTACCAAAACAGGGCACGTCAGGTTGGTCGATCAGCCCACTTTGAAAATTCACCAAAAATTACAGAAAATGAATTGGCCTCTCAAATTTATAATTTTATAGTCCTATGTAAGAAGTTTTAACAGCCACCAACGGCACTCAATTCCAACTCTCGAGCAAGAAATTATGGCAGTTCAAACAGAGGGGATTCGAAATTCTGAGATTTTCGTTTTTCAGGTTTGTAGGGCAGAATTCTAGACCCTGTTTGAGTGATTATTTCTTGTCCAAAAATTACCAAATTTGGTACACAAATTCTAATATATATATTATAGTTTCACTCCAAATTTCAGCCATAAATTCAAACAAATGAATGTTAAACCGAAATGAATCCAAACAGTGCTCAAAGCTGGGAAAAATTTTCCAGATTAAAGAGGCAGATTTGAAACATCATTTGAGCAACGAAATGGTACTGGAAAAACACCAAATTTTTCAGACATAACCCTCAGTATATGAGATACATTTTTACCAAAATTCAGCTAAAAATCACACAGGAAGACAGTTTTCTAGTGGCCCAAAGTTCACTCAGTAAACTACCTCAAACCAGTGAAGTTTTGTCATCTTCATAAATGAGCTCCTAGGTCATTCAAATCTCCACCATTTGACCTAATTTTCATAACCAAGCTAGTATTAAACCTCCTAGGCCTAATGATGGTCAAAAATGATGGAAGCTTATATCAAATTTTAGCACTAAAACAGCCCAAAATTCGGACAGCATGCTTTCCTTAAAATTTCCAGATTTTGATCTCAACTTAATACTCATTCTTGCCACAACTTTTTAAGGGATTTGTGTGGGACAAATTAACATCTTAAACTTCAACATTTAAGCATCAAATTCAGCCCTTAAACCAGCCAAAATACAGCCACGAAATTAAGAAAAAATCAGCAATTTTCACCTTCATTTTCCTCTCTCTCTCCCACGGTTCTTCCTTGAGATTTCCTACCACCATTTAAGCTAACCATTTTCCATATAACCACACACAATGCATCAACAGCCCCAAGTTCATACATAATGGGATTTCATAGAGCCCATTTTTCCATCTCAAATCAATACAATAACAATAATAAACTTATCCAAGTTCAAAGCTACATAAACGGAGTCAAATGAACAAGATGGTGAAGAAGTGTATTACCTCTTCCTTCTCAAGTGAAACCCTAAATTGAATGTGATATGGGATGCACCAAGAACCCCTCTTCCTCTCTTCCAAAGCTTAGCTCTCCCTCAAAGTAGGATAGCCTTCAATCTCCAAGGGAAATGGTGAAAGATCTTCTCAAGCTTCTTAGTTGTAACAATGGAGGTTTTGTGTTGGTGATTTGTAGAAAACAAGAAGGAGAAGAAGATGAAGGGCCGGCTGTTTTGAGGCAGAAATGAAGGGGAAGAAATGGAAAAGAAGAACCGGTTCTATGGAGAAGAAAGAAAGAAATGAGTGGTTGAGGTTAATTTTTGACTTTTGGGCTCTTGTGGAAAATGAAAGAAATGAGGGATAGTTGGATAATTTGACGTAAAACCGCTTTTGTCGTATCGGATCAATTCACATGACACGACACTACGATCCCAGTTTCTCTCATTTATATATCCCGAATACATAACCTAACATTCGAAACTTATGTCTAGTAGTCGATCCTAGGCCCGAATATGAAATTTAAACATTCAAATAGTTTAAATCAAAAACGTAGTTTAAACGTGCAAAAATGCATTTTTAAAACTTTTCGTGCTGTTACAATTGATATACAACAATCAAATAATTCAACCTAATTTAATGAAGTAATTTTTTTTTTATGAAAATATGGAATTTTGAAATTTTATGAATTAAATTAATGATTAAACAAGGTTTTTTTAAAATAAAAGGAAGTAATGCAGGGTGTAATTGTAATTAAAATGATCTAAATCAATTATTTAGAAAAAATAAATAATTAAACAATGAGGTCAGATGAAAATAAATTTTCGGGTCCTCACAGTGAGCCATTTTCCTTTGAGTTTTCCTCCATTTCAGCATTGTTTTCTTCTTGGAGTGTGAGTTTCTCAAGTCCTTTTTGAATACCTACATCATCATCTATACAAGTGCTTTTGGAAGAATCACCGTTAGACTTATCAAATGTAATGTGTATAACTTCTTCAATCACAAGAGTTCTTCTATTCTAAACTCTATATCCTCTTTTGTTTTCACAATAGCCCAAGAAAATACTTTCATCGGTTTTCTTATCAAATTTTTCAAGGTGTTCCTTGATATTTAAAATAAATCTTTTGCAACCAAAAATTTTGAAATAGCCAACAATTGGCTTTTTACCAAACATCAATTCATAGGAGGTTTTATTCAAAATTGGTCTCAAAAGAACTCTATTCATAACATAGCAAGTTGTATTCATGGCCTCGACTCAAAAATATTTGGCAAATCATTTTCACATAGCATAGTTCTAACGGTTTCAACAAGAGTCCTATTTTTTCTTTCAACAACACCATTTTGTTGGGGGGTTTTTACAATTGAAAACTCATGAGTTATTCTATTGTGATCACAAAATTTCGGAAAGCCACAATACTTAAATTTTGAACCATTATCACTTCTAATTTTGACAATGCTTAAACCAAGCAAATTTTAAACTTTTGCAAACAATGAAACAAACTTTTTAAAAGCATCATCTTTACGAGCAGGAAAAATAGTCCAAGTGTATCTAGAGCAGTCATCAACGATCACAAGACAAAATCTCTTACCACCTAAGTTTGCAATTTGTATAGGACCAAACAAATCAAGATGTAAAAGCTCCAATGGTCTAAATATAGAAACACACTTTTTAAGTTTAAAAGAAACTTTGATTTGTTTACCTAATTGACAAGCATCACAAATTTTATCTTTCTCAAATTTGATTTTAGGCAAGCCTCTAACAAGTTCCTTTTTGGAAATTTCATTTGTAACGCCCCCACCTCTCCCTAGGGCGAACCCCAAGGTCTCAGCGGAACGCCTGCCCAACTCTCGCCAGGACTCACTCGCTCAAATAACTTAAATAACAATTCCAAACCAACTCTTTAAAGAAACTAAAGTTGAACTTACATTTCCAAAATAAGTCCCAAGTACTAAAATACATACAAAAGCTGAATTTACAAATCCCAATAATTTCATCCAAATTTCATTAGTACTAACTCCAAGTATTATAAACCATCAAGTACTCAAATCAAAATAACCTTATACAAAAGAGCGGAAATCCTACGAAAGAAACTAATATTCAGGGTTAGCGAACTCCGCTTCAAAACCTGTTAAGGAAAACAAATCTTATGGGGTGAGCAAAGTTCAGTGAGACCAAGAAAACATGCAAAGGCAAATCAAAGCAGTTAAATAAATTAATGAAATAGTAAAAGAGAAAAACAATTAATAAACATTTAAACAGCACAATTTGAAGGATACAGTTGGCCAACTCCACATTCCCGTAATTCTCTGCAATTATTTTCTTCACCAGCATCAATTCAAGTCACACGTTGACACTCCGTCAACCACTCACTCTTACAGTCCATATCTACCACTTTTATCCCTCTCCCGTCTACTTACACACCCTTGACCGGGCCCGAACTCCAACATTTAAAAGTGAATGGCAACCCACTATGAGTATGTCATAGTCGGTGGACTCATTCCGACTGACGTGATTTAAACAGTAATAACCCATGGTTCACCCATCCCTTGCCCTAGCCCCTATTGCCGGACAAGGTGAAAGGATCCCCGATGGGGTTTGGGCGTCCCCACAGTTATAAACAATTCAAGCAGTTCAAGCAGTCAATCAATTAACATTTTAAACAGTAGAACTCATTTAGAGGCAAATTTCAATAAGGTGAGCGTGATAAAGTATACGCCCACCGAGACCCACAAGCATGCTTTTCAAATCATTTACATTATTTAACACACATTAATTAACGTGTACTGGAACACTCACCAATAGTCAAAAGCAAGCGAGGGCAATTCAGGATATCAAACAAGCTTCTCGGTGTCCACGTGATCACCTGAGAGATGCATAGGCAACATTACCTATATATGTATTGAAGATAAATTTTTAAACAATTAAGTTTTTCGATTCCAATTTAAGAGGAATCTCATGAAATTGGAAAATTTGTTTTCCAAATTTGGAATGGTGTACAAATACTCAAAAAGTTACGCCTGAAAACCAAGAAATGGTTCCAAGGCGTTTCTAAGCTTTCGTTGCTTCCTTGGAGAAATTTTCAATTTTGCACGATGTTCTTTGAAAAATCATAACTTGAGTTTTATAAGTCCAAAAATAACAAATATTATACCGTTGGAAAATAGATTCAACGAACTAATACTTTTCAGAAGACACTCATACGAGATTCAGATCATAAGCAAGTCGAATTTCAGTTTGAAATTACTGCAACAGTGAAAACAGGACATAACAGTCTTGGTTTTCAGCAAACTTTGAAAATTTGCCAAAATTCACAGAAATCGAACTAGCCCTTGAAATTTATACCACTGAAAGAACTCAAGTATAGTTTCAAATACAACAAATGGAAGTCAATTCCAACTCTTGAGTAAGAAAATATAGTTGTCCAAACAGAGCAGGTTCGTCATTCCTGATTTTCCGAAATTTCAGTTTTGCAGGGCAAGTTTTGATGCATCATTTGGATGATGAATTCTTACTCAAAAATCACCAAATTTTTTAGGCATAAACCTCAATATGTGAACTACATTTTACCAAAATTTAGCCAAAAAATCGCACGGGAAGACAGTGATTAATGTGACCAAAATAGGGCAGCAGAAACAGTGAAAATTTTTCCAGATTTTGACTCCTTTCCATGCGATTTTTACCACACCAAATGGAATGATTTTTGTAACTAAATTTACACACACATAGACCAACATTTCAGCTCTCAAAATAGCCAAGAAACTCATGAAATTTCATAGCCAAAACAGGGCATACGAATCGGAAATGAAACCGGCAGCATAACCTTTCTTTTCTTTTGGTTTTACCTCTTTCTCTTTTATCTCTCTAGCACCAACAATCAACTAAAATCACCACCATATCACCTCATCAACACCAAATTAGCCACACATTCAAGTCTTGTGGGAATCCAAGAGCCCACTTCAACAACCCAAATTCAACAAGAATCTAGCAAATGAAGCTATGAACCACTAAGATAAACAACCCATTAGAAGCAAGAGATGATTGAAAGTGATTACCTCTCTTCCAATATGCAAGAAGCCCTAAGTTGAGTGTGTCCAAGAGCCACCAAAACCACCAAGATCTCCCTCCTTGATACGAACGTCGCCAACCTGTGACGAAACCCGTATAGACTACCACGGATCTAGAAGGCTGAATTTGCGTTTGACACGACGACACGGCGGAAGAATCAAGAACCCGTTGATCACACGGTCAACGATCTCTTGATATGGTAGAGGCATACAACCTAGCGCGTTCCTAGATTGATAAGTCTAAATCGAATACCCTAGAAAGCTCTAAGATATTCAAGATTGCTTCGAGAAGCAAGAGAGAGAACTCTCAGAAGTGTTTTTCTTAATCTGATGAATAATAATAATGAAACTTACGGTACATGAGAATGTCTTAAGTACTAACTAACTAATTAGCTAACATATTAAAGCCTTGGCCGAAATTCCTAAGGCCTTTTGGGTCGAAATTCCTAAGGCCTTTGGGTCGGCCCAACTAACTACATCTAGTCTAATTAATTAAAGAACTTGGGTCGAACCACAGGCCGGTCGCACCCAACCTTCCAACTAATAAAAATACTACTAATAATTAATCGGGCCACTAATTGGGCCTCCCATTTGAACCCCATCCTGGACTTGTAATAAAACAATTTCTTTTGAGCTGCTGAGGCCTTCAATATCCCTGGGCTTCCCAATCGATACTTGGATTGCACATACGAGGGTTTGTAATGCCTCTTTCATCCGTTTGGCTCGAGCACGTGTCATAGGGCCCACTGGTACTTTGACGTGCTCTACGTGCATGACCGGCTCACCGTTGTCACCGTTGTCATCACTCCTAAAGCTCGGGTTTTCTTCACTAGTCAAAGGCTTTCAAGATGCAAGAGAAGGGAAGAAAGATGGAGCAAGCTTTGGCCAAGATTTTTAGAAAGAATTTGGGGCTTCTTGAGAGCAAAATGAAAACTCTTCTTGAGAGAAAATGGGGAAGAATGGCCGGCCAAAAGGAATGGAGAAGAAGAAGAATGAGTGGTGGTGGTTAAGTTGACTTTTGAGACTTTGTTGGAAAAAATGAAGGAAAAGAAAGAAAGGCTACCAATTTGACATAAAACCTCTCTTTTGTCGCGTCGGGATTAATTCGCACGACTCGACACTACAACTCTTGTTTCTCTCATTTATATACTCCGAGCTTACGTCACTCTCAGTCGAAATGTTTGTCTCAAAAAACGTGTCTTTCCTCGTTTTTTACAATTGAGTGACAGAAAAATCAAATTGATGGTTAAACATGGTTTTTAAAATAAGATGAGGTAATGTATGGTACAATTGTAATTAAAATAATTTAAGTCAATTATTCAGAGAAAATAAATAAATAATTAAATAAAGAGGTCAGATAAAAATAAAATTTTCAGGTCCTCACATCATTTAATATATCCATATTGAAATGACAAAGTCTTCTATGCCACAACCAAGGATCTTCATTTGAAATTTTAAGACATTTAAAGCTAGAAGAATTGATTTTCTCAAGAATCACAACATAAATGTCATTGAATCTTTTTCCTTTGAAAATGATATTAAACTTTGAATCAAGAACTAAACATTCATGCTTTTTGAATAAAACAAATAAATCTCTATCACATAGTTGACTAACATTTAACAAATTATAGTCTAGATTATCAACCAAGAGAACATTATGAACAAATGTTTCACCATTCTTACCAACATCTCCTACTCCAATTGTTTTGGCTTTCATGTCATCTTAAAACATCACTTTTTCACTTGATTTTGACTTGAGCTTAATGAATTGTGATGGATCACCGGTCATGTACCTTGAGCATCCACTATCTATAAACCACTTTGATTCCTTTATGATTTTTTCAATCTTCACCTACACAAGAGATAAAGAATTTGGTACCCTTTAATCTTTGGGTCCTTGATGGTTAGGAACATGTTTAACTAACCACATACATTTCATGCCTCTTTTCATGCTTTTCTTTACATAACAATCATGTTTCAAATGACCTTCTTGACAACAAAAGCTACACATAATGGTAGGATTGTTCACATGAATTGGTTTAATAAATCTTACTCATCTTTTTCTATAAATTGTGAATTCATTTGCACTAAAGCTTAGCTTTCTTTCATAAGTATTAAAGTGAGGTTTCAATTCATTTTTTGCAAAATAGTTTTGTTTCTTATGTTGGAGAATCATGTCTAGACTATCCATTCTACTTTTCAAATCACTTTGTTTTTCCTTCAACATTTCACAAAGACTTGTTTTTCTATCAAGTTCATGTTGTAACTCAGTTTCAGCTCTTATCAAGCAATCGTGGTCATATTTCAGCTTTTTGTTTTCTTGAAATAGATTTGCATTATCTTGCAAGAGAAAAGTAATTTTCTGTTTTAACTCTTTATTCCTAGCATAGGATTCTTTCAAACTATCATGTAATCTTCCAACAAATAACTCAAGATCATCATCATCATCACTTTCAGATTGAGGATTGCAAGATGTTACCTTATTGTCTCTAATTGCCATGAAAGCTATTTGAGCAGATTTTTCTTCCTCTTCAATCTCACCTTCCGAATTGCATTCATTCCAAGTGATTTGGAAGTTGTTGAATCTTGGCTTCGATTTCATTTTTCATTTCTTTCTTCTTCTTTGTTGGATAGTCAATTGCATAGTGTCCAATCTGTTCACATTCAAAACATTTATCTCCTTACTTTTTGTTTGCATCTCGTCTTTCTTTGTATCTTGTGTTGAATTGGTTGGGGTTTTGATTGCTAGGTCCGCCTTTTCTAAATCTTCTTTTGTTGAAAATCCTCTTGAAACTTTTAGTAATGAGGGCGAGATCACTATCATCACTATCCATATCTTCATCCTCTAATGAGGCTTAATCATCCTCATCTTGAGATGCCTTTAAAACAATGCTTTTCTTTGCCCATGCATCTTCTTCATCCTGCACTTTGCTCTTAAACTTTAACTCATAAGATGTTAGAGAATTTATGAGAGATTCAATGGACATTGAGTTTAAGTCCTTTGTTTCTTCAATTGTAGTCACTTTACTTTCCCATTCCTTAGGTAAAGCATTTAAGATTTTTCTATTTTTCTCACCTAGTGTATATTCCTTATCTAACACTTCTAAATCTTTGATGAGATCATTAAATCTACAATACATTTTATCTACATTTTCATGAGCCTCCATTTTAAATGATTCATATTTGGTGACCAAGATGGATTTCTTTTGTTCTCTTACATCTTCACTACCTTCATGAATTTCCCTCAACTTATCCCAAATTTCCTTAGCTGATTTACATCCTTTAATTCTAATGGATTCATTTGTGTCTAAAACACTATATACAACATTCATGGTTTTAGCATTTGAAGTAAGATTAGCCCTATCCTCACGAATCAATTCATTCCTTGTTTTTAATTTAGGAACATGAGTAATGGGATCATCAATGGTGCCAGTGTATGGACCTTCATTAACAACAAACCACAAATCAAAATCAATAGATTGTCAGAAGATGATCATTCGTTCCTTCCAACTAACATAGTTCGAACCATTGAACATGGGTGGTCTAGTAACCGATTGTTCTTCTACAAATATAGCATTGTTGGTTGTCATTTTTTCTCTAAGCGGTTAAATTTGATCCTAGAGACCAAGTTCTGATACCGATTGTAAGTCCCAAAGACAACCTAAGAGGGGAGGTGAATTAGGTTATTTAAAAATTAATCAAATAATGATGCCCCTTTTTCACACTAGAAAATATAACCTTTTACACAATCAAATTATCAAGGAAATGAACAATAGAAATCAAGAAGGATAGAAGATATAGCAATAGATGAATCATAAAGTAAGTTGTAAATAAGGACGATAGTAATCAAACCAATTTTCTTCAAAGCTCCTCTTGAGTTTGAAGAACAAATCTCAACTCAAACAACTTCAATTTGATGAATTTCAACCAATCTTGTGTACAATAGAAGGCTCACTTCCTCCTTACCCCAAGCAGCATTCAGTCAAGTTAGGAAGTTTTACAATCTCTCGAATAACCCTCTCAAAGTTATACTATTGAAGAATTTACTCACAATTGAAAAGCTTGCAAATCAACTTACACTTCAAGACCTACAATTCTTACAATGAGAATATTTTTCTTGTCAAAATCACTCTTAAGAACTTGTATTCTAAGTGTGCAAAAGTTACTTTGAAGTTCAGACAAGACTCTATTTGAAGGAGACCAAAAAGTGCCTTGATAATGGTTGTCAACGGATAGAAGGCAGCTAAAGATTCAACTAGCCGTTAGAGCTATCGGACGTCCGATACAATGTTGTGCGTCCGGTACTATCGTTCGAAAGGCTGTTTCGATCTTTATCGAACGGCCAATGCATTTTTCTGCTTCCGATGTGTCCTGCATCCGACAACGGTTAGAGAGTTCAGAAATTTTCTTGAATTCGATCGAACATCCGGTGATGCTAATACGCGTCCGATACTAGTGTCCGATACTCCCCTTGTCTATCAGACGTCCAATGCTTCATGATGAGTGTCCGATGGAGTGTTCTCAACTTTTATCAGACGTCTGATACGTGCTATCAAGCGTCCAACAGTGTTTAATGTCCTTTGCTCCTTTTTGATTGTGTTCTTCAATTGCACCATTTGCAATAATAACCTGAGCTGCCAATATTCTCAATGGAAAACATTAAATTGATTTCTTCAATTGTTTTTAATTGTCGAAATCCGGAATCATGATTTACATACTTCACCATAAATCAAGTATTCTTCATCTTGATTATATCGAGATGCTTTAATATTTGACCAAATTATTTCTCTACTTTATACTTAAACTTTTTAATTTCTCAAAACCTTGGATTTGTCTTTCAAAAGATACATATATCTATTTTGAATTGTTATTAGTAAAAGTAGTGAAGTCTCAATCAATTGAGTCAAATCATCGTTGATTTGAAAATATGTTTCTTATTCAAAAGACTAAATCACAAATGCTAAAGATGGTTGGGAATCATTTAACAATATATTGAGAAACCTTTATCTTAGAAAAATAATAGCACTTATTAAGTTCCAAAATAAGTCCACTAGTCTTAGGAAAGATAAATTGTTACTGCGTTTTGATAAAGCAACTTTCATTTCATTAAAAGTAAATACTTATTATCCTCCTTTCCAATTTACTTTCTTTAAGTCCTGGTATATTAAATATACGGTATCTCATACCCAAGGAACTTAAACAAGAAGCAAATAGACTAATTAATCTCAAAATGAAACTTTCATAAAGTTGCATTTTATTCAAGTTTAGAACCATGTAATAAAAGTTTGTGCCACAAGGTAGGGGTGGCCACAGTTCTAGAACCGCCGGTTGCGATTTAAAAACCGACAGTTTCCGATTTTTCTAAAAAGTGAAACCTGAACCAACCCTTATAGGGACAGTTATGGTTCTGGTTCTGGTTCGTTCCTAAACCTCGATTCTGGTCCTATTACGGTTTCGATTTCTTCTGGTTCCAATTCTTCTAGTTACATTAAAATACTTATTGTTATAAAATTGATTTTAAGTAAATATAACAATGAATTTAGAAAAAAATAAATTTTATTGTAATATCATTTGGTAAGGAAAAAGAAAAAATACATATATTCTTGATTTAGCAAATTGTTATTTTTTGATTTAGTGATGATTGTTTTCTTGATCCTTTTAAAGAATAAATTTTTGTGAATTTGCCATAATGATTAGTCAAACTCAAAATATCATGAAGTGCTAGTTTAATATGTTGACTAATTTAACTTTATCACTTTGATTAGATTTGATTTGGATCTAAATCAGTTATTGCTATATTTACTAATAAATTAGGTTAATAAGTTAGTGGACTAAAACAAATGCTATTGGTATTGAGTGCTGACTATTAAAATTGAACTTTAAATTGAGTCAAAGAGACCTTTATTTAGAATATAAGTGTATTTTTAGACGGTTTGAATGATTCTTCAACCATCGACTCCAGTTCAGTTCAATTTTTTTGAGAACATGAACCTTAACTTTTAGTCACAGTTTTGGTTCCGGTTCTGATTTTTCAAATCCGATTCAAGTTTCGGTTCAACAAACTGCTAGTTCGGTTTCGATCTAGTTCCGATTCAAACTTGAATCGGGGCCACCCCTAGCACAAGTCTTATCCTTAAAATCTCTTAACTTATCAACTCTTGATAATTAATTCACCTTATTAACTTTTGATAAATGATTTATTTTAGTCAACTCTTGACAAAACTTGATTGAACTAATTTTTCAATATAGTCAATCACACTCCAATAAATCAACATTTAATTAGAGAAATTTTTGTCATCTTGTAATGGAATTATTCTTGAAAGATTTCATATATCTTATATCTTGATTATTCATCATTCAACTCTTGAAATGTGTAATCATAGTAAAAGAAATTGAAATCTTTATAGTATAAAAGATTTAGGAATATCATCATCTTCTTTTGTTTATTATAAATAATTTTTATTAATTCCATTACACTTTCCATGATTAGAAGTGTTAAGATTATAAAGGATATAGCCAAATTTATTTGAGAATCTTTCTCAATCTAATTTGCCAATCCATGAAATTAAAAATATTAAATATATCGAGAATAATATGCAATTACTCATAATTTTTACAATAGATAGTAAAGATAAAAGAGAATTGCTATTTATGCAAAACAAAATCAAGTAAAAATTACATAAAAATTAAATTTAGTTTTGCTCCCACTATTTATTCAAGTCTATAATCCTATTGTATAGATTCAAAAATTTCAAAAATTTCTAGTGGGCTAAAATCCCATCTAGTTATTTTGATCTTGAGTATGCTCAATAAATTAAAATAATTTCAACAAGTAAGTACTTATTGCCAATTATAACTCTTGTCCATTCTAGATAGTTGAGTTATCAACACTTGATAAATCACATCATATGTGTTATCCAACCTTTATCTCTAAAACTTTATGATCTTGAGTGCGCTCAACAAGTCACAAGTTTTAGTTAAATCATACCCATTATTTCAAGGTTTCATCTCATAGTTAAAGCACCTCATGGTAGACCAACCTTTGAATGTACTCAATAAGTTAACTCGAATATGATTTCATTTTAAATATAATAATGGAAGGCAACTTAAGTCTTCACTTAATATATTTGAGTAAAGGAATTTTAGACATGTTCAATTCCAGGTTGGTCTCATCAAATATATAGCATGCATATCCACTCATCAACCTAAATAAATAAATATACTATAATTAAAAATGGATGATTATTGACTTTATTTCTAAATTAGTTTCCTTGAGTCAAAAGAAAACTAGATAGCCAAACTAAGAGACAAGTGGCATTTTCATACCCTGTACACCTTTTTTATGTCCACCACAGTGGAATTGGTGCCATCTTCATCTCTTTCGTACATTACAAATGTAAATCTAATCTAAACATTTTAGATCCTTACCCTTTTTCTACTCCTAATATAGTACATTACATGATATTGGGAGAAACTTTAAGTTACATTCAAGAGGAGTGAGATAAAAAGAGAATGTACATTGAGAATACATAGAGAATGTAGGACATGCAGGTCCTATTTCAAAAGTACTAAAGCCAAAACCATATATACATTCAACTATTCACAATTACATTAGTCTTAGTTCATAATCATCCATCAACGCATTTATAACTACAATATTAAATGAAAGCATAAATATTTTATTTAGTTCTAATCATGTATCATTATGTGTGCAAGCCTTTAATCTCAAAAGGTTTCAATTCAAGAGGTTTAAAAATTAATTGAATCAAATTTAATTGAATAATTTTTAATTTCTGGAAAAAGTTTTAGCTACAAAAACAGTTTTTAGCAACAAAATTCCTTCATAAGAAATCTGTTGCTAAAACTTCTAGCGACACTTGACAATTTCCGGATTTGACTGTCGTCTTGACCAGCCAAAACCGATACCGGTTTGTGTGCCAGTTTGTTTGCTGGTTTTGTTACCAGCCAAAATCGGCACCGGTTTGCATGCCAGTTTGTGCGCTGGTTTTGTTCTGGTCAAGGTCACCAGAACATCACTTTTCCTTTTTTTTAAATTTTCTGAAAATAAATACAAGGAGTACTTTTTGACAATTCTAATGATTTGAAAACTATATTTTATTCGTAATAAAACATAGATACAATTTCCAAATCACTTTAGAAACCAATATTGATTTGGAAACTCATATTTCTTAACAAATCTTATTTCATCGAGGAATACTAAACAGTTTCCAAATTTCATTCCAATTCCTTTTGTTTTAAATTATGGAAACCACATTCTAATCTCATTAAAATGATTTTTCCATACTATAAAACCATAATAAGAAGCTTTTCACAATCGAATAACAATCCAAGTCAAAATTAGAATTTTTCTAGTCTAACTAGAATTTCCTAATTCACTTGTTTTTGGAAATTTTCTTTTAAACTAATTTAGAATTTCAAATGCTAATCTTAGAGAACTCTTCTAATTTAATATCATTAAATTAGAAAGTTCTCAAAGTACTTGAACACTTACCAAATTCAATCTCATCAAAATTAGAAATTTCTAAAAGTTGGTCAAATATTCTTATTTTAGTCTCACTAAAATTAAGTAAGTTTCCAAAACATAATTGAACAATTTCTTATTCAATCTGGATTTCTAAAATTTTCAGAAAATACCTTAATTCTAATCATGTTAGAATTATAGAAAATTTCCATGTTGCTTTTGAAACCAAACATAAAAGGAAAGCAATGACCAAATCCTATTTGTCATTGGTAAATAACATTTTTTTTTAAAATTTCTTTTTACTAGAAAATTTCCAGCAATCAAACAATACATGCACGAAACATTTTTATGCATGGAAGAAGAAACCTTATATAAAAGAAACTCATGCATCAAACAATTTGATACATGAAAGGAACCACCAAAATATTTCATGCGAAGAGGATAAAACGTGACCAATCACAAAATGTAACATAGCCACGGTATTCCTCATCAACAAAGATAAGTTACTTTCATATGTTCCAATCGTTCTTTTTTTTTTTTTACTCTTTGTCTCTTCGTAATCAATCAAGATGAATTACATGCACGGACCCATTTTGTGAAATGACATACCAATCAAACTATAAGTAAAGTCGGACCAAAGTTTCCATAATCCACATGTTCCACTATATCGATATATATATTGACCATGATCTTACTCACAATTATTTCGGACATGTATATTATTCCTTCTTTATTCACATGTGATCTCATCACACAAAATAGCCACACAATGGAAGTTTCGACTTTTTTCATGAATTTTCATATAATGAAAAACAAACTTTTTAAGAAAATTCATTCGACAAAAATCATCAAATTGTTGAAACCTTTTCAAAAATTTAATTCTTCATCAAAGCTATAATTTTTAAAACTCTTGAATCGCATATAATTAAATCTAATTTGACATACATGACAAATAAATAAACAAGTTACATGGTTTATTAAAGTTTGCTCTGATACCATTGTTAGAAATCATAGAGATAAACGCAGTGAAAATTTAAAATTTTTTATTCCTTTTAATAGATTGTTCTTTGATTAAATCCATATAACATAGATTTAGTTCAAGAAAATTACCTCAATCCATGAGAGCCCCCTTGAATTTAGTGGAGATTTGATGCAGATGATGGCAAAGATATCCACCTAGCCACACAAGTGTTCGATCTCTAACGGTGATCCACACGAACCTCATTAGTTAGAACCTTCAAAGTCAATTTATCTTAAGTTAGATTAGTGCTAACTATTTGTAAGACAACCACACACAAGTCAATTGAGAAAACCCTAGTTTTTCACCATGAAAAACTCATCCCCATGTGAGAAATAAGATATGTGATTTTTCCCTTATTTTCTTCAATGAATTTTGGGTTTTTTCCTCTCAATATTTTTCTTAAAAAACTCACGAGACAATTTGTGTGTCGATTCAGCTTGCTAGTAAAAGTCTGGTGAGTATTTATAGACAAAAAAGTTGTCAAATTCTTATGAAAACTAGTTTCTAATAGGATTTAGTTTCCTTACTCTAATACAACTCTTATCTTTGGAAGAGTTAAACTTATTTGCACTATAAGTCTCTCAAGTTTAATTTGTCTCACAAATTAAATTATAAGTTATAAAAACTTATCTATCAAGTCCCTACTTAAAATTCATTTAATCTAGCAAAAGAAGTTTTTAATGTGTATGTGACTCATTAGACTGTTATATACGTTGACAATAAGTATGAGTTATAATCCTTAATAACTAAGAACTAGATAAATTAAAACCCTTTTTAATTTATCATTGATTTCACTAATCATTCAACTCATACTTATAGATCAAGATTGGCATCTAGCAATGCATCATGACCATCCAAGTAATGAGAAAAATCAAATAGATGACTTCACCTTTCAATTAGCATTTACGGAATAATTAATATCATTTTACCACACTTATCTCACATTAATTTTGGAATAAGTTGTGCCTATTCCATTATATTATTAATACTCTTTTCTTGTACCAAAATATAATTCCAATGAAAAAGTACTTAGAAACACTTTTGAAAACTCTCCTACTGAGCGTTAAGATTTTTGAGTTATACTTCTACAAATAACCGACACGAGATAATTCATCTTGCATAAGAGGTGGTAAATCATTATAGGTTATTCACTATCTTTCCATACTTCAAGTATACACCTATTTGTTAATGATGTGAGCATTCCCTATTACGGGAGCAATCATATAGCAAATAAAGTATAACTATCTATATTCAAAATATCATGATAACCCTAAATCTGAGGATCACTTACACGAACCTCACATAGAGATTAATCCTTTGGCACTTAAAGGATATCTCTATGCAGATCAATCTAGTGAACTTGATCATACCATCAAGCACCCATATACTTGCTTAGGTGTCTTAAACACCATAGTAGATGAGATCTACTACTCTTATAGAAGAGGTATTGTATATGCTAGTCTAACTGTATTAATAATGCTCTTTCTTGTAAGTACTTTGATTAGAGATATTTAAAAATAAACCTTGTTCATAATCAAATGAAACTCACCATCATAACTCTTATGATTTCATCAATTAGGTTTATTCTAAGAGCTTTGTCATACTTATATAAATATATAAGTAATCAATATGATAAATATACCTTTTATTATTAAATAAATAGTTAAATTGTATATTAAACCCTAGAAGTTGATTGAATTTTGAGCATACATGCTAACAAGTAACATCTAATACTCCAAGATAATCCTTGGTCTTGTTCTGACACTTTACACCACAAGAAATTAGATAGCTAGATAACTCATTTCGAAGTCAGCTACCAATGTGCATCGATAAATAATCCCTTTTAAAATCATCTCGCATCCGTATTATCTAGCATTTAGCAAAAATTGCTACGAATTACCAGAGAATTCTCAAGCATAAGTATTTAGCAGGATATAATAAGTGCAATGGACATAAAAGAAAATTTGGACTAACAACACTGCATTGTAGTGATCAAGCAAGTAGAGCCAAGATTCAATTAGCACTCATCATAAACAAAAGCAGACCAAGTAGAACAAAAACTCGAGTTAAAACAAAAGGCTAAAATAGATCGCATATCCCCTATAAGTAAAAGGCCATCAAGGGTCTTATTGAAGTTTGTTTCAAGATAATAGGTTTACTTTTCATAGTACTACCAAATTCATTACTCCAGTCAAAGAAATTTCTGAATACATTTTTTGATGTAAGACAATTGCTAATGCAAATAACACAATAAATTATTGTAGTGGTGCTGGCAGCATTCCAGCCACACCCATAGCAGCAAATCTGGTTGTCTTAACTCCTCAGGCGTTCCCCGTTTCTTTTTGTTCTGAGTTGTGCTTTTATTCATTTATTTATTTTCTGTATGTTTCTCTTGGTTGAAGTCTTAATGGATAGTTTTTTTTTTAATTAAGAGGAAGATAATAAAGGTTTTTGGAAAGGATGATTTGTAGAGTTTAATGCTTCTGTGTCGGCTCGGGTCCTTAGTGGCTCAAGCCGGGCATGTTCCGGGTTACCTAAAATTAAGGAAAAAGAGGTCGGTTGATTAAGATGAATGATGAAGGACTACTTCTCTTGGGTGTCCCATGAAGGGAGGATCAACGGTCAATTTCATTTTTCTAATTTTTGACGATGATGATGTTCCGGTTGTGAATTGGGATTTGGGATTTTTAGCGTTTTCTGGTCTTTAAAAAAAATGAATCATGATAGTGGGTGATGAGTCCAGACCAAAGGATCCTCCTCACAAGCTCCTTTATATTGTGTTTTTTTGGCTTAATAATAATAGCTGTCTGTCAGGAACTTGAGAAGTAGAAGTTTAGAAATGAAGTAAATGTGAAGAAGAAAAAATTGAGCAGCAAGAGAGATTCAAGAAAGGTATGAAAAAGGATGAGAGCGAGAAAAATATGAGACAGAATTTTTATTCATAATTGTCTGAGATGCCAAAAACATGCAGTATCTTTATAGCTAATGTAACTGATTTCCCAAATAATTTTATTACGATGCTTTCAACGACACCGTTCACTCAGTAATCATCATTATCTTTGTTGTTCACAATTACTCATTTTGTTTCATTGACAAAGATAATGTGGATTTAAGTTCTAACATTAGTTTCTATGCCTTCAGCATACGTCATGGTGAGAAATAGTAAATCTATTCTTTTGTGCTTATACACACATTCTGTATTGTAGGGGTGTGCAAAAAATCTGAATATCGAATTATCAAACAAACTTGACTTTAAAATGGATACTTGAATTCAGTAAAACGGTAAAATGGTCTATAGTTGGATTATCCGAATTCAAAATATTCAAATTAGGATTGAATTCGGTTTAGGATATCTTCATTTCGACGTGACCAAATTCGAACTAGTAAATTGAATATGGTTATGATATCCGAATCCGTATTCATATTTGATTTTCATTTGTGTTATATTTATAATTTATATACATATAAGACATATATAATATAAATAAAAAATAAAAATATGTCTTTAGTCTTTTCTCTGTACGAACGAAAGGGACCCTACTTCATTTCACAACCTTTCTCTTTCCCCCATTTTATCACCGTCGCTACCCATCAATTTCTCTTTCCTTTCTGACTTCTTCTGCCACCGGCTGCCCAAGAACCTTCAACCTGTCACGAGTCATGACTCAGCTTCTCCTAACTCTTCAATCTGTAGTCTTCAGCTCTTCCCAGTTCGCAACTGCATTTTTATTTCACTAGCTTTTTCATCATTATCAATCTCACCGGCTTAGGCAACTCTTCTATTTGGACCTTAGAAGCTGAACTGAAGTGTTGGCCTCCTTTTTCTTTCAACCTCTTACAAGTTACAACCATCTCTTTACAATAGGCAAGATGATTCCTAATTTGATTTCATATCCCTAATTTATACTCTTTTTTTCTTTAAATTTACTGCATGTGTTTGAATGAGACTGAATAAGTGACCTAATTTATACTTTTTTTTTAAAAAAATTATTATATATGTCTGAATGAGACCGAATAGGTGATCTAATTTAATGAAAATATAATTTATGTGTTTGACCTAATTTATCTGTAATACGTTTAGTTTATCAGTTGTGGATGTTTTCAAATTTGGTTCTTGTCTCTTGTCATAAGTTGTTCTTGAATGTACCCACCCAAAGTTAACCTTCTTGTATTCGTGGAAATTTACTAAGTCCTGAATCTGATCAAATATGGGCCTAAATGTATGAAATTTACCCAAAAACTGATTTTGCCCTAATTTCAATAGTGCTTCATTTGGATGTTTTAATTTGTAACTACAATCTAGTAGTGTTGTACTAAACTTGTTTGTTCAATTATTAAAGATCCTTGAGTATGTCTGCGGAAAATAACCCTAGCTTAGAGGAGAATGAGAATAAAGGCTCATCTGATTACTCGCCTCCACCACTTCCTAGTTCAGATAGCTGTCAAGATTCTACAACAACGAAAAAAGATAGGGAACTACAAGAAGAGATCCCGAGTTTAGGATTACTATGATGAGGACAGGATAAATGGAATTTGGCATGCTGTGTGCAAATATTATGAGAAAAAGATCCTTGTTGATTCTAGGATGCATGGTACAAGTCCTCCTGGCACTCATTTACCTAAATGTCCTTTCATTCCTAACAATAAAAAATCTAGTCAAGCTACTTTGTGCTTGGGGAAAACTGAAACTGCAAGGGGAGAGATTAAATCAGCTCTTGTAAATTGGAAATTTGACCCTGAGACTATTAGGAAAAGTATAGCATACATGTTAATTGTTGATGAACTTCCTTTTAAACTTGTAGAGGGAAAAGTTTTCGAGCATGTTATGCGTATAGCTTGTCCTCGTTCAAAATTCCTTCTAGATGGACAATCACTAGGGACTGCTATTAATTGTATTTGGATGAAAAGATTAAGCTAAAGAAAGTGCTTAGGAATAATTGTAGTAGAATATGCCTTACCACAGACTCATGAACTTCCATACAATGAATTAATTACATGTGCCTCACTGCCCATTTCATTGATAATGATTGGAGATTGAACAAAAAGATATTAAACTTTTGGGCAATTACTAGTCATAAAGGGACTGAAATTGGAAAGTCTATTGAAAAGTGCTTGCCAGAGTGGGGAATTGATAACATATTTGCTATTACAGTTGATAATGCTAGCTCTAATGATACGGCAGTTCAATATTTGAGGGGTAAATTACAAAATTAGGAAAAAAGCTGTTTTGGGAGGGAAATGGTCTCATGTGAGATGTATTGTTCACATAGTGAATCTGATTGTCAATGACGGCTTCAAAAAACTTAGGGATTCAGTAGATTATATTTGTGCAGCTGCAAGGTATGTTAGGCAGTCACCATCCAGATTGAAAAATTCAGGGAATGTGCAGAAGTAGAAAAAATCGATTGTGAAAAATGGTTGAGTTTAGATGTATCTACTAGGTGGAACTCAACTTGCATGATGTTGGACTCAGCTCAAAGGTTTGAGAGAGCATTTGAGAGCAAGACTCATATATGAGCCAAGAGTTGACTTGTTTGCCAACAAAATTTAATTGGAAGAAAGCTTGATTCCTTGTTCTATTGTTAGAGAACTTCTATAAGTTGACTGTTAACACTTCTGGAACAAAGTATGTGACTTGTAATAATTTCTTCAATAATTTTAGTCACATTAATGTGTTGTTGAATGAAACGGTAGAAAGTCAAAATTCTGATTTGAGCTTTATGGCACAAGTAATGAAGGATAAATATGACAAGTACTGGGGTAGGATTAAAAAAATGAACATACTGATTTTTATTTCATCTATTCTTGATCCTCGCACTAAATTTGAATATTTTGAATTTATGCTATCAAAATGTATGGTGAGTCTGAAGGTTGAGATATTGCCGTTCTTGCAAAAGAATCATTGTTGAAATTGTTTAATAAGTACAAAAGGATTAGCTATCCACAAGGAACATCTGCTACCACTTCTACTTCTACATCTATTGCTTTCTAGAAAAATCAGACTTCACCAAGTGATGTTGATGCAGCAAGAAAGATTACTGATAGGTAGAAATTGGAATTCAAAAAAAAAAAATAGAACTTGGTGAGAGGAACAACAAGTCTGAGTTGGACAAATATTTGAATGAGGACTGTGAAGATGACGATGACAAATTTGGTATTTTGCTATGGTGGAAGGTGAACAGTCTCAGGTTCCTATCATTTCCAAAATGGCGTGATGTCTTGGCTGTTCCAATCTCTACCGTGGCTTTCGAATCTACTTTTAGTGCTGGAGGATAGGTTCTTGATGCATTTAGGAACTCATTGACTCCTATAATTATTCAAGCTTTAATATGTGCTCAAGACTGGCTATGATCCTTAATGGAAGAATTGAATGTGGAAGAAAGTTTGAAAGAACTTGAGACCTTTGAATCTGGTAAACTATAATCACTATTATTTTCAAATTTACGTTATTTTTTCAATTAATATATTGCAATTTAAATTCCTCGATTACTTCTTTTTTTGCTCCTTCATTGCAGGTTTGCTCAAAGGAGGAGTTGAGGCAACAATAATTGATGTTTGAGAAGTCTTTGAGTCCATGATTTGAAGTCTTAAATTCCTGTCATTGCCAATCAACTTCTTCACAATTCTGGAATCAGATGGAGTAATGTAATATGGACTACTGTATTCTTAACATAAATTTTAAATTTGGACAATTTCATGTTTCTTTTGGATCTTGAATTGCATGTTGTAGACAGTAATTTTTCTTTCACATTTGGACATTTGGAGTTTTGGAGTTTGGACAATCTCGTTTGAAGCTAGGAAGTAGACAATCTATGATAGGGAGATATTTATACATTTTAATTGGGGCTATTTGGACTAAGTTTCTATCATTTATTGTATAAGAAATGGGTTATTGCTTATATTTGAATTTTGTGGCATTTATAGGCCTTTGGTATGAAAGTTGGTGTTTATTGGCAAAATTCCAGAAGACTTGCACTTCCAGGGCGTGCCTGTGCCAGAAGATTGGGAG
The DNA here is from genome assembly GCA_013103745.1 of Gardenia jasminoides. Taxonomy (NCBI): domain Eukaryota; kingdom Viridiplantae; phylum Streptophyta; class Magnoliopsida; order Gentianales; family Rubiaceae; genus Gardenia; species Gardenia jasminoides. Next base: position 19,422,140 of record CM023104.1, read on the forward strand.
CAAGGTTGAAGTGGCGACCTTCCGAAGTTAAATTTCTGGACACTTACTCTTATTTTTGGGATATGCTAGAAGTTGATTTTGGAAAGGAGACGTCTTCTAAGATGCATGGGCGACAAATTAGGAAAAACTTCCTTACGGATAAAAAGTCACGTGCAAGGAACGGAACACTTTTGGAGAGGATGCCAAATCTGTTTCTCAATTGCTGTAGGACTCCGAAGTCAATTGAATTGGTATCTTTTGGTTTCCTACAAGGCCAGCAGCAAGAGACTATTAGAAAGAATCTTTTTCCTTTCTTGGCGGAAGTCTTGGTAGAGGTTTTCATATATAATTCCGTCTTTCGTTCTTCAAGGGGGGATGAACTTTTTAGCCTAGCATTGTAATTGGTAGTTTGTCTTCTTTCGCTTTTGCAGCCGCCAAACTCCTAGGAAGTAGACTAGTACTTAGTTGATAGCTTTGGTTTTTTTGTTTCCTTTGTTTTTTGGTGTGTTCTAGTTTTCCGTTTTTCCTTTCTTTTTCCTATTAAACTCATCAGACCAGTACTTGGCGTATTCTTCAGTGCATGCTCGTATTATTAAAGTGAAGAACTTTCCCTTGATTAATTCAATTGCTTTGTTTTGCTTCATACCGATTACATGGCTGCCACGTCTTGCATGGTGATGACGTCAAGGCGTGGCTAATCTTCTTTTCTAGTTGAGGAATAATCAAGGCTCGGGGCACCATAACTGTGAGATCGTTTTGTTTATTAATTTTAATTTATATGTTCATGGGTATTTAATTATTCTCTATTTTCAATTAATTATTATTTGGGTTTATTGGGTAATGTGGCCAGTTATTCAATTGTCTAAATAATATATAGTCAATTAGGGTGTTGGCGCGTCGCCTTTAAGCGTCCTAATTAGTGACAAACGAGACAGTTTCACCGCCTTACAAGTGGTCTAATTTGTATCGTGGGGATAATTAACCTAGTCTCAGTAAACCCGCATGTGTGTTTACCATCTAGAATTGGGTCTTTCTAACTCTTAATGCTGTGACTACATTAAATCCTATGAGCGTCTCTAAGGTTGTCTAGTTCATAAGAGGGTAGTCTATGAGCGTCTCTGGGCTACTATAAAATTAAGGAAAGATTCGTGGTTGGGCGCGTCGCTTGACTACTATAACCAATTTATTCATGAACATGTGAATATTTGTATGTATCTATGATCAGTTGTGTGCACCGGTGCCAAAATTAATTCCTTGACTAGGTTGAGTTAATTAATTGTTTCATGTGTTATTTAATTCCTGCATTCTTGTTTAATTAGAATTTTAGCTTTTATTTCTTTTTAATTATTTGTTTTCTTCTCCAAAAACCCCCCAAATTCTCAGAGGAAATAAATCACCCAATCCCTGTGGATACGACCCTACTCTGCATTATACTTGAATTTATATTCTTAGAGTAGGTATTTTATTTTTGGAGGTTTGACACCCACCAATCTGCTAAGTGCTAATCTGGTATAATGATTTTTCAGCTTTCATTTGACAATTTGTCAAGTTTCATGAATTTAGTTTAGCTTGTTTGTGTATGAATCTACCAGTACCACTGTATTGGTATTTGTAGTTATTAAGTTGTAAGTTGTAACTTATAATGAATGGCTACTTGATTGTTCTTTACTTCTTTTGCTTACTTTTTAGATGCATAGGTTATAATTTCTTGTTTTGAGTTTGATATTTGGAAATTGGAAGATGAAATGCTAAACTACTGAAAATTTGGATACTAGAAGTCGAGAAATTGGCAGGTTGAAACTTGTTTTCAGTCATTTTGATTGTTTACCGAATTCAAAATTCCTTTGAAATTAAATTCGAATTCAAATACAATGAATTCAAAAGCCAATTCAATCGGATATAATAGCAACAAAATACCAAAAAAACCGAATTCATGTATCCAAAATACCGCATTCGAATTCGATGCACACCCCTGTTGTATAGTTTGTTAGGGCATTGTCTACTCAATAGTTTTACACTATTGACACAAATTATCACTTTGAAAAAAATTAAAATAGCAGCATATACTTAAACTACAATATAATAACTCTACACCCATAAATTAAAACCAAAAGAAAAGGTCAGACTATATTTGAAGGCTCATGCAACATAATTATACCCAATCAGAATTTCAGACTACTCTCAGTTGGAGTACCTTTCATGTATTTTGCTCCAATGAAAAATGACATTGTTATTTTGGGTCTAAGAAGATTTCTTTTCATCCCCAACTGTCAGGTATAGTATTCGAGTCCTAGAGAAGATCTTAAACCTTCTGTGATGTTAACTTCTGCATAGCAACTCCACAATTTCACAACCCAGGTTAAACTTGAATGTTTTGCTTTCCCGTTGACAGGTGTTGAGCCTGTGCAATAATAAATATCTACTCTAAGAAATATAAATTTTGAGTACAAGGGTGAGTTGTATAGTTTGTTAGGGCATTGTCTACTCAATAGTTTTACACTATTGACACAAATTATCACTTTGAAAAAAATTAAAATAGCAGCATATACTTAAACTACAATATAATAACTCTACACCCATAAATTAAAACCAAAAGAAAAGGTCAGACTATATTTGAAGGCTCATGCAACATAATTATACCCAATCAGAATTTCAGACTACTCTCAGTTGGAGTACCTTTCATGTATTTTGCTCCAATGAAAAATGACATTGTTATTTTGGGTCTAAGAAGATTTCTTTTCATCCCCAACTGTCAGGTATAGTATTCGAGTCCTAGAGAAGATCTTAAACCTTCTGTGATGTTAACTTCTGCATAGCAACTCCACAATTTCACAACCCAGGTTAAACTTGAATGTTTTGCTTTCCCGTTGACAGGTGTTGAGCCTGTGCAATAATAAATATCTACTCTAAGAAATATAAATTTTGAGTACAAGGGTGAGTAGGATCGTTTCCACAGGGATTGGGGAAGAATTCATTTCTTTTAAAATACGGAAAATAGGGGGATTTTTGAGAAAAATAAGAATTAGTTAAAAATCAAATAACAAAGCCAAATAACTAAAATAAAAGAGAATAAAATATATAAGAGATGAGTTCTAGTCAAAGATCCAACTACTCAAACACAGTCCATATACCTGATCATCGATGCAATATTAGCTCATTTAAATCATTAATAGGCTGGTTATAGTCACCGGAAACTCTCAAACGACCAACTCTTCCTTAGATTTTAGGTAAGTAAGGTACGCCCATTAAATACCCCTAATTAAGAAACAACCCTAGGTACGCCCGTAGGATTTAATTTCTCAATTGCACTAAGAATGAGAAGAGCCCAAACCCTAACCAACAAACACACTACCAGGGTTCATTTAGATTAGATCATACGTCCCCCTAACATGCGTACACGTTAGTTGCCAACTAATATTAATCTAATAAACAATTACGGATTTAGCAAATTAAATTGGCGGTAGATTATCAAGTCAATATGAACATCAGGTGCCTTTGACATTCAACCAACAAAACAATCATATTAACATAAAACAGAGAACATATAAATACTAAAGACTTAAACGAACAAATGACAAATCGATTAGATCTCACAGATATATTGGGCTACGTCGTCGAGTTGATCTTTGACTAGACAAGGAAATTAGCCACGCATGACGTGAGAAATTCCACCAAAGACTTCAATGGAAATCAACAAAACCATGTGTGAATTTTTGTAAATAGAAATATAGCGATAGAAAAGAAGAAAAGGAAGACCAATGCTTCCTGTTGGTTTCCGTCCGAAGTGGTGAAATAGGAAAAACTAACTAAATTGTGCTATCAACTACTACTACTCCCTATATATACTTTCCGTGGTCTGGTTCCTTGGTCAAGGGAGGAATCCCAATCCAAATCAATTAGGGAAAACCTCTCCTCTTCCTCAAAATGCCACAGCAGGTAATGAGTAGAAAATTGGGAAAATCCTAAAAAGAAATAAAACTCTTACTTTCCTAATGCAAATAAACTACTAAATAAGAAAACAAGATACTAATTCCAGCATGTCTTCAATTTTTGGAACTCTTAATTCTTGGAAACCGCCCATGTGAATTTGGAATCTTGACACCTCAGCCAAGAACACCCGTATTAAGCGTGCCCGCGCCTAACTGTTAGGACCTCTTCTGGAATTTCAGCCATTTAGCACCTTCTTCACAATTTCCTGCATCCAACCACCAAATACCCAAATTCAGAAAAATCCACCCAATAATGCAACTTTAGCCTGGATAATTAGGAAATATTAACACAAATTATTAACTAAAATGTGACCTATCAATCTCCCCCACACCTAAACGATGCTTGTCCTCAAGCATATCTCAACTCAGAAAAACAACCAAGATGTAGAGCAACCATAGCAAGTCATACCAACCAGGGTATCCCACACTTCCCAACAACTTCATTAAAATCAGAATATATCAAATTGACATACCTCATAAAGAATTTAACAAATGCACTCAATCACTCTAAAGTGTATAAGGTATAAAATAGCACTCAAATCGACATAATAAAATGACATTACCATAAGTTTGCTCATATATCACATCTCCACCACTCAATAATGAATTTAATACAAAAATCAAAGGGACTTTCGCAAGGTTGTAATGGGGCTTGGGTGAAGGTAGGATAGAATGGTTAATTTAGGTGTAAATATGTCAAAGAGAATACCAAAAATCCCAATGCACAATTTCTTTACAAATTTCAACTTCCAAGGCAAATCAACACTTCATCAACCCAACAAACGTAGCTTTTATTGGTGCTTGCCACTTTCACAACACAAGAACTTCACACGTCTTTTTTTTTCTTTCTTTTTTTATTTTTTTTCATTTTGTTTCAATCTCCCCTTTTCTTTCATTTTTTTTCCATTGCTTTTTTTCTTTCTTTCTTTTTTTTTTTTAGAGAAAAAGGAAACAAACAACTCATAAAGCACCTTAACTTGCTATTCTTGCTTTTCTCACTCATTGCCTTGTAAATAATACATCAAATTCCCATGCAATGAAATTAAAGCATTACTTTAACATATGGGTGCAAACAGAAAGTCTAAAAAGAGATCTAGGCTAGCATTTGTGGTATCAAACAAAGAAAAGGGTTAAAGGCTCAAATTGGTTCACTAGGGGTAGATAAAATAAAGGACGGATTTTTTTTTCGAAAGTCAAAAGTGGTTAATCCTAGATGCCCTTTTCATTTTAATGCACCAAATTCATTGAAACGTGATCTTGACATGCATAACAAAGCAAGTTCTAGAATGCTCAAACCATGTGGAGTACTACTCAAACCATGTGGAGTACCACTCAACAAACGAAGCATAGAGCAAATTCAGAAAAATTGCTCACAATCAAGCCCAAAATCCTCACAAGTGGTAAAGGATTGATGTCAAATCCAACATATTCCTCAATTAACTCCATCATTAAGGAAAGTAGAAGACCCTATTGTCATGAACTTACCATTTAAACTCATATCTTGATTGCATTCATCATTGTTTTTTTTTTCACTAGAAACTATCAAAGAACAAAAAGTAAAATGCAAAACACAGGACTAAACATAGGAACCCTCCCCCACACCTAAATTGTACATTGTCCCTAATGTACCAAGTAAAGAACAAGAAAAAGAAGCAAAAAGGGACAACAAAACTTCCCTGAATCACGGAGGAGGGTACCAACCAACTATGGTTCAGGGGAAAAGGTGGGCGGCGGTGGAGACTCGCTGTGGGTGGTGGTGGTGTCGCAGAGGAGAGAAGACGGTTTTTTTTTTTTTTGGTTCCACCAAGTTAGGCATGGGCACGCCTAACTAGTGCCAACGTTTCTGACCAGCTTTCGACAATTGAGTTCTTTAGGCGTGACCACAAGGCGTGGGCACGCCTAACTAGCACCATCGCTTTTGGCCACAAGCGAGAATTTCCTTCCTTAGACATGCCCAATTTGCGTGGGCACGCCTAACTGGCTGCTACCTATCACATGAAAATTCATTATTCAAATGCACCTACTTACTTAACAAAAATACTAAAGAAAAAAAATATAAAATAACTAAAATCATAAACCCTTGGATTGCCTCCCAAGCAGCGCCTTTCTTTAATGTCTTTGGCTAGACATAACTGTCTTTGTTCAAGGAGGATAAAATCTCATAGCTTGCTTCATTACTTTCTTCTCTATATAATCTTCACACCCTTCATACGTAGAATAGTCTTTATGCACACGAGCTCTTTTCTTCCATTGACTAGTGGGTGGTGCTAAGCAATCAAATAACAATTTCAAGTCTTCACTCACTCCTCCATCTTGACCAATTAACAATTTAGTACTCATCATAACTCCTAAATTCTTCCTGTTATGAAACTCAAATTCTTCTAGTATAATAAAATCAATTTCATTAATAGGAGATATAGAATGAAATTCAAGAACACATTGGCTAGAGGATGGAAAAGTTATCACCATAATTGGATGTTGTTCGCTGGACTCTTCCATTGGAAAAATTGGAGGTTTAGATCCTTCATTTTCAACTTCCTCTTCAACTGCATCTATGGCATTAACATTCTTTGAGTTCACTTCCAGCGGAGATGGCAACATCCCATTCATTTGAGACTCCAATCGGTTGACGGCTGTCACCAATTGACTTATTTGAGTATCTAAATTGTGCATACCAGCTCTCGTCTCTTGCTGAAATTGAGTCATGTTTTGCTGGAATTGGGTTATACTTTGCTGGAGTTCAGCAGTACTTGTGGCCAAGCTTTTGACAAGATCTTCCGAGGAATTTCCTCCATCAGAAGATGAGGGTTGAGATGTTGACCTCACTACATAGCTATAGTTGAGGTGGTCGCACCATCCTTGACTATACATATTTGAATAAGGATCAAACATTGATGGAGATGGATTTTGGAATACTCCAACATCACAAAATTGGGCATTCATGTCATCTTGAAGTAGTGGGCACATGTCAGTTAGATGATCCAACTGACATATTCCACAAATGTCGATTTGTTGCTTCTGTCCATCACTCAACTTTTGCACAAGAGAGACCAAATCATCTAAATGAGGATCACTAATGGAAGAGTTCTCATTAACCCAATTAGGAACAAAGTCTAGTCTATCACCAAAATATTGAAAATCAGCAGCCATCAACTAGTAAGAAAAATAGAGGAGAAATAAAAAAGGAAAAAAATTGAAAAAAAATAAATCAAAAAGATGAACTCAAAAAGAAACAAATAATTCAGGCCCCAGTCCTCGGCAACGGTGCCAAAAATTGACAGGTTTCGAGCCTGTGCAATAATAAATATCTACTCCAAGAAATATAAATTTTGAGTACAAGGGTGAGTAGGATCGTCTCCACAGGGATTGGGAAAAAATTTATTTCTTTTAAAATACGAAAAATAGGGGGATTTTTGAGAAAAATAAGAATTAGTTAAAAATCAAATAACAAAGCCAAATAACTAAAATAAAAGAGAATAAAATATATGAGAAATGAGTTCTAGTCAATGATCCAACTATTCAGACACAGTCCATATACCTGATCATCGATGCAATATTAGCTCATTTGAATCATTAATAGGCTGGTTATAGTCGCCGGAAACCTCTCAAACGACCAACTCTTCCTTAAATTTTAGATAAGTAAGGTACGCCCATTAAATATCCTTAATTAAGAAACAACCCTAGGTACGCCCGTAGGATTTAATTTCTCAATTGCACTAAGAATGAGAAGAGCCCAAACCCTAACCAACAAACACACTACCAGGGTTCATTTAGATTAGATCATACGTCCCTCTAACATGCGTACACGTTAGTTGCCAACTAATATTAATCTACTAAACAATTACGGATTTAGCAAATTAAATTGGCGGTAGATTATCAAGTCAATATGAACATCAGGCGCCTTTGACATTCAACCAACAAAACAATCATATTAACATAAAACAGAGAACATATAAATACTAAAGACTTAAACGAACAAATGACAAATCGATTAGATCTCACATATATATTGGGCTACATCGTCGAGTTCATCTTTGACTAGACAAGGAAATTAGCCACGCATGACGTGAGAAATTCCACCAAAGACTTCAATGGAAATCAACAAAGCCATGTGTGAATTTTTGTAAATAGAAATATAGCGATAGAAAAGAAGAAAAGGAAGACCAATGCTTCCTGTTGATTTCCGTCCGAAGTGGTGAAATAGGAAAAACTAACTAAATTGTGCTATCAACTACTACTACTCCCTATATATACTTTCCGTGTGCTGGTTCCTTGGTCAAGGGAGGAATCCCAATCCAAATCAATCAGGGAAAACCTCTCCTCTTCCTCAAAATGCCACGGTAGGTAATGAGTAGAAAATTGGGAAACTCCTAAAAAGAAATAAAACTCTTACTTTTCTAATGCAAATAAGGTACTAAATACAAAAACAAGATACTAATTCCAGCATGTCTTCAATTTTTGGAACTCTTAATTCTTGGAAACCGCCCATGTGAATTTGGAATCTTGACACCTCAGCCAAGAACACCTATATTAAGCGTGCCCGCGCCTAACTATTAAGACCTCTTCTGGAATTTCAGCCATTTAGCACCTTTTTCACAATTTCCTGCATCCGACCACCAAATGCCCAAATTCAGTAAAATCCACCCAATAATGCAACTTTAGCCTGGATAATTAGGAAATATTAACACAAATTATCAACTAAAATGCGACCTATCACCCGTCCTCCAGCCTTACAAAAGTCTGACACACACGATTGAAGCTTAACCAAAAGACCCACTCTAACCCTTGGATCACATAGCTTATCTAGCAGGTTTGCCGTAAGAATGGACTTGGTCTCTTAAGGAAGCCCATGAAGATTGATATGCTGATTAAAACTACTCTAATCAGTCTGCGTATACTGCACAAAAGCTCTTGTGCCAAATGCACCATAATTTCTTTAAGCCTCTCAGCTTAATCTTTGTTTAATTACTCTCCAACTCTCTTATTTAACGTCAGTTTGAATGCAGTTGTACTTGGGGCTCATCAGAAATGTACAAGAAAAAATTAGCAACGGAAGTTGTAAAAGTTTCATATAAATTGCTTTATGTTCATCCTACATACAACCATAGATAGAGCAAGAAAATTTAATTAAAGGGAGCAAGGTTCAGCATATATAAAGTTATGTATACATTATATAGCAATTTCAAAATTTTGCAGGGGTGACAATTTGATTTTATACAGAACCTATCTTGACTTTCTTAAATTTTGAAGTGCAAAAAGACTTTATGAGGGTGGGCCCCCCCAGTGGACGGTGGCCTCTCCCCGCCCCTCTCAAATTCCATCCTTGCACTTTCTTTGTCAAAAATTAGTTGATTTGGGGGAAAATAGCAATAACATTTTCTAGAAAAAAACAATTTTTGACAATCGGGCAACTGTTACTGCAGGAAAATATTTTGTACATATCAAAACCAAGCTTTACTAATTGAGGTTGATTTTCGCATCAAATATTTAGAGCATGAACCAAAGACTTTATCATGAGCACGATTTATCACGAGCACAACATGCAATGTTAATTATAACATGAACATGACATGAAGATTAATGTGTAGTGTATAGGTTAGTGCACGTTTTGATAGGAACACAAAAATGACACGATATAGTATGACAAGTTTACAGCCCTAGTAAAATTTTTTTGAAGGGTCATCTTTCAGAATTTTCTATCTATGAAAAGGTATAGAGATGTATAGTTATCAAATTCTACTTGATATTCTAGTTATACTCTTTAGCTTGATCTTTTTAAAAATTGTTTTAAGCAAGAGAACTGTCAGATTTAAAGAACGGGGAGGAAAAGAGGAAATTGAACTAGTAAGCCTTAATTCCCGAGCCCTCCCAGGACTTCCTAGCAGCCTTGTAAATTTAAAAAACCCACCCCCACTACACTAAAAGTCTTCGTGGTAACTTTTTTTTTTTTTTTTGGGGTAAGTTTCGTGGTAACTTATAACATCTTATTGTAATTATCTCTTTGTTCTCCTTGGAAAATTCACTGTCTTAATGCATCCCCTGATCTCGACTTTGTTGACAACTGAGAGAAAATTATAATAAGGTGTTATAAACTAAAAAGTTGCAGTGTCTAAATGCATCCCCTGCTTGACTTTGTTGATCTCAGGTCCCTCTTGCTCCTTCAGAATTTATCACCATTTTTTCTTTCTTCTGTCTCAACATTTTCTTCTAAACAATCTCCCAGACTGTACAATTGAACCACCAAGTTTTTAACTCCTCCTGTAAATGTCTTTTATCATTTTATGGTCCTTTTATGAAGTATAAGAAACCACAATTATCACGAAAGGACATGAGCAATACCTTTTATAATCAATTTTGTAACCTTATATATTTGAATAATACAACCTTACTCACATATGTTGAAAAAAAAGTTTTGTACTCAATTTTCAAGAAATAGAAAATTAACTTTTGTACAAGAAACTAAAATACAAATCATAGCTGGGGACAAGGTGCCGCACATGGCAGGGTTACGTCCCTAGCATTTCAAAGGGATAATTTAAAAACTTTCCCTAAGGATCCTGACAGTATCACTTAGCACCACTAAAATTTATAAAATATCATTTACCTCCCTTATTCTGAAAATTTTGAAACATTATCAATGCAATTCAAAATCTGTGAACAAAGTAAAAATTGGGAGCACTGAAAGAGTAACCGTTTCCTATTATTCAGGCAATAGTAGACGCATGTCCTTGGTCCGTTGAATCATCATATTCGTATAGTAGTGGAGCATTTTCGCTAAAAGATTCCTCAAACTCGACACTATTTTTTGTTCTCTTTCCACTGTCTTCTTGTGCTTTTGCCCATATTAGAGCGTAAAACCCAAAAGATATAATCAAGGATCCGATCACACTGCAAATCAAAAAAGCATTTGATAAGAAACCTTATGTATATGTGTGTGTATGTGCGTGCGCACTTGTTCTCATAATTTAATTGAATTAGTGTAAACAAACAACTTTCATATGAGAGTACACTGAAATATGTTTGAAAAAAATACAACAATTGCACAATAGCATCAAAATCCAAAACCATGGTCAATTGATAATTTGATATGTACCTTCCAAGGTAGAGATCATCGCCAAGAAAAATGAAGCCCATAATTGCAGCAATGGCAATTGATAATGGCATAAATGAGGCTATGTATACAGGTCCTTTTACATGTACGCCCCATGTTTGAATAAGAATGCCAATGCCAGACCCAAATACTCCCTAGAACAAAGAAAAATAATTCAGTGCATAGATTGCATTTGAATTCCCTTCCAATTAAGTATAAAAGCAGTGTTTCTTGTTTGAAATTCTAGCAATAGTCAAAATAAATTAGGTCTACATGCTTACCGAATACACTACTGAGTACAGCCACACATCAAATTTTAGTATATTCCAAGCACTTGAATTTGTTACGCCGATTAAACAAACAGGTGCTGTCAGGATCACACATGATAAGTTGTAGAAGAAAACCACAACCAGCTCCCCTGGGTAATCTCCAATAATCTTGGCCTAAAAACAATGGTAGAGTCAGAGGACTCTAAAATTAATAGGGGGAATGCTTTTATTGCACTACACAATAACCTAACGTGATAATTCTTTTACATAATAAAAAAGCTCTATCGAAAGGTATAACTAACCAGCGTGACGATTGCATCAATTTTACAAAATTATAAAGACTTTACAAATAATAATAATAATAATAATAATAATAATAATACTAGAATAACTGCATAAGAAGTCTTTTCTTTATCAATGTGGTAATAAAAAATGAGTTTGAAATGAACATTATAAGTTCATTCTTATGTAGGAAAAGTAGTCAAAATTCTTATTTTGTTTCGAAATTCTTGTCTTATTCAAAAAATAGGGGAGCAAAAGCAAATGGTTCAAGAATATAAAGGGGCAATATGAAGGAAACCAAAAAAAAAAAAAAATCTATAGAAATTCAAGGAGGTGCAATTGTTGGACAAAACTAACAATTTTTCAAATTCTACAAGCCAATTTTGTGTTTTCAATATGTTACCTGAGAAATACACCATAAGCCGACAATTACATATTCAGCAGCGAGAAGGGCACCACCTTTGACCCAATCTGAGTGTGTGGTTCCGGCAGTGATTTTAACTAGTGCTGAGTGCTGTGCAAAAACAGAAGGTGAAGATGTAGAGCTCCTTATCAGCACTGGGCCACTGTACAGAACCACCAGTAAGGCTCCTGCAATCGTTATTACACTCCCTAGTATCTTAACCTGGCTGGTCAAGCTCTTCATTTCTATCTTTTCCATCCTGATCATGACAAGAAATGTAGGTCAGGATCCTAACAAAATTTAGAAAACAAAAAAGAAAGAGTTTGAAGGGTTATTATACTTTTAAATCATTGGTTTTTTTTTAAAAAAAAGTACAGTTACCATCAGAAAAGTGCCTAAAAGTAGGTGTCATGAAGCTGAGTGTTTGAGGAATTGAGCAGAAATTAGGTTGGGTCATGAAGTCAAAAGCACGCTTTCAATCTACTGGAGTCACGTTTTCCTCTTGGCAAGCCAGTATGTGCAAGGACAATTGGCAATTTTCCATTGGAGACACTTGTTGTTTCTCTATTTTTTGGTTTTATAGTTCGTTAGATGAAGAATCTATACAGGAGCTTGTGAGGTCATTTGTTTAGGCGTGAATTGTTTAACCAAATTTGCAGAGATTGATTTGCTCCCTCAGCACAGCATTTCTTTTCCCTCAAGTTTTTCTTCCTCTTCTTTTTCTCCTTCTTGTCTCCCATTTATTCATCTCTGATCTCTTGTAATTTTGATCAAACCTAAAGGAGTTGATTTGAATTTACCCAAATAGCTCCTGTTTCGTCCATTTTAAGTCCATTTTAGTTTGGTTACCATGACAATGGTACCAGAGCTAGCTAACGAGCCAAGGGAAAATGATAAATCAAGTAAGCGAGCATTGGCAGATTTGAGAAGCGCCTTTAGAGGAGTTACCAATCGAATTGATGGTCTGGAATATGCTGTAAAGGAAAATGATAGTAAGCAAAAGAACATAGACAAGAGAACTGGATGGAGGGAAGGAAACTGGCACTGCTTGGAAAATGAATCGATCAAGAGACTTTCTGTGACTGTTTGGAGGGAGATAAAAGGAAAGAGAGTGTGGAGATCTCCATCCAGGTCTTGGCTGAGGGTGAAGGGCACAAAACTCTCTGGATTAAAGAGTAGATTAAGCAGAGGCTCGTGAGTATATTAATTGATAGTGGGAGTACTCATAGTACTTTTTCATAAGCAATTGCACAAGTACTTCATTTGAAACTGGATGGAGGGATGCTAATGACAGTTTTAGTAGCCGATGGTAAGAAGTTGAGTGCTAGGAGATTAACCGCTCCTCTCACTTGGAGAATGTAAGAGTATGAGTTTCAATACCAATTAAGTGCCTTGAAGTTAGGAGGAAGTGACATGGTACTAGGGATAGATTGGCTGACCAGATACAGTTCTATAGAGTTTGACTTTTAGAAACTGAGAATGAAGTTCAAAGAGAAAGGTAAGAAGGTGGTGCTGCATGGAGTAATAGATGAAGTAAAAATCAATTTAATCAGAGGAAACAAGGTTGAGAAATGGAGAAGGAAGAATGGCTATGGGATAATAGCTCAACTGGAAGCTGTCAGTAAGCTGCTAAGGGAGAATGAGCTGTTACCAAAAGATATGAAGCAACTAGTAGAGGAATTTGGGGATAGTTCTGCTGAGCCTACTGTCCTGCTACAACCAAAAAGTCATGACCACTACATACCACTCAAAGAAGGGGCCAAACCTTTCCAGTTGAGGCCGTTTAGGTGTCCTTGTGTTTAGAAGAGTGAAATTGAGAAACTAGTAAAAGATATGCTTGCTAATGGGATCATTCAGCCGAGCAATAGCTCATTTGCATCCCCTATGCTGCTGATAAAAAAGAAAGATGGGAGTTCAAGGTTCTGTATGGACTATAGACAACTGAGTGAACTCACTTTTAAAGGCAATTTTTCAAAGCCTCTAACTTATTGATGAACTGCATAAATCCAAGTATCTTACAAGAGAGCAGGGTATCAACAAATTAGAGTCAAGCTCAGTGACATTCATAAGACTGTACCTGTACTTGGGACACGCCAAGGCCTTTATGAGTTCAGAGTGACTTTTGGTTTGAGCAATGCACTTGCTACATTCCAAAGTTTGTTGAATGAATTATTTATGAATCAGTAAGGAAGTTTGTACCTTTTTTTTTTGGGCATATTAGTGTATAGCCCCATTTTGCAGTCTCGCATTCAACATGTTATGGAAGTTTTCAAGATTCTAAGGAGCCATCAATTGTTTGCAAAGAGAAGCAAGTGCACATTTGCGCAAATGCAAGTACAGCATTTGGGACATATCATTTCTGGAGATGGTGCAAGGGCAAATCCTAAGACGGTGGAGCGGATGCTGTCTTGGCCCAAACCACAGAATGTGAAGTAGATGAAAGGTTTTTGGGGCTTACTGGATACTATAGGAAGTTTGTGAAAGAATTGGAGCCATTGCTAGGCCCCTGACCAACATGCTCAAGAAGAATGGATTTGTCTGGACTCCTGAAACTGAGGAAGCTTTTGGGAATCTTAAAATTGCTATGAGCAGCACTCCAGTGCTAGCACTGCCTGACTTCTCTCTAAGTCTTTTGTAGTGGAGATTGATGCCTGCTATGATCCGAGGCTGTAGTAATGCTGGAAAGGAGACCTATTGCATATCTCAGCCAAGCATTGAATGCTAAGAACTTGGGGCTCTCTATTTATGAAAAGAAGCTGTTGGCATTGGTGACTGCAGTTACCAGGTGGAGACATTACTCGGAAGGGTAGTCTTTCATCATCAAGAAAAATCATTAGAGCCTCAAGTATTTGCTTGAGCAGAGAATCACCACATCATTGCAGTGGGAATTGCTCACCAAGCTTCTAGGATTGGACTATGAGTTACAATATAAGAAAGGAGTGGAAAACAAAGCTGCTGATGCACTATAGTGAAGTGGAGCAATGCCAGACGATGACTAGTGTAGTTCCAATGTGAATTGAGGAAGTGCAGACCAGCTGTGTAGGTGATGGTCAAGCTCAAGAACTCATTCCTGTAATGCTATTGACCCCACAGAAGAAGCCTGAGTCCACCTATGAGAATGGAATCCTAAAGTATGAGGGCAGGTTGTACGTAGGAGATCAAGGAGAGAGAAAAAAAGAAGCTAATCCAGGCTCTACACTCCTCTCAACAGGATAGACAATCTAGGATCCAAACTAGTTATCGAAGAGCAAAGAGTATGGAGTATTGGCCTAGTATGTACAAATAATTCAAAGGGGAGATATTCAGCTGTGATGTGTGCAGGAGGTGTAAAGATGAGAATGTGACGTATCTCAGACTTCTCCAACCTTTGCCAATGCCCCATGTTACCATCGATGGCTTCATTGAGGGGCTGCCAAAGTCTAAAGGAAAGAGGTCATTGTGATAGTGGTGGACAGGTTTGCCAAGTATTGACATTTTTCTTTTTTGGGTTGAAACACCCATTTTTAGCTGCTGATGTTGCTAGGTTATTCCTAGATAGAGTCTGCAAATTGCATGGAGTACCCCTAGAGTATCTAACACGGATAGATTGTTTACTAGCCAATTTTGAACAGAACTCCTCACTATGCTTGGTTCTGAACTCACTATAAGCACTACGTATGATCCCCAAACTGATGGTCAAAGTGAGAGTGAACCAACTGGTTGACATGTACCTCAGGTGCATGTCTCACCTGCAGCCTAGGCAATGGTACAAATGGCTCTCACAGGCAGGGTGGTGGTGTAATTCTTCATATCATTCCACCATCAACATGTCACCATTTGAAGCTCTCTATGGGGTCACGCCTCCTCTTATAATCATTTGACTTTAACATAGAAAATTGATCGTTATGTCTTGTTTGCTCTGGATGATCATGACATTTTGCTAGAATCAACAGCTAATTATATCAAAAAGAAAAATAAAAGAGGACCTGAAGAGGATGGCCAGGATAAATGTGGAAGCCGGTGTAAGGTTGGTCATGGCGGAAGCCAGTGTTGGATTACTATACTCGATTCCAATGTATCCAAGATATTGACCTGCAAAGCTGAGTTACAATTCCAAAACAAAATTTTGGTGAGCTCCTTTAGAACAAATAATTAAATAAATTATCATGGTTGAAATTACTAAGCTTGATATATGTGCGTATCCATGCATACCCAAGAAATCCGAGGAAGAAAAATCTACCGAGGAGACCAAAAGTTAATTTAGGAAGCCGAGATTTCCTGTTAATTTAAACGGGGAAAAAAAAGAATGAACATGGTACTAGTTTGATTATATAGGAAGAAGGAAATTAAGAAGGCCTGTTATTTAGAATTTTAAATTACCTGAGGGAGAAGTAGCAAAGAGGGAGGAAAAGAAGGGCTGAAATGCAATAAGAATATAGCATGAAAACACGAAAGTCCAACCCCTTCAATGTGGCTGCTTTGAAGATGATGCTCACACCAACATTGATGCACTGCGCTGCAACCATGGCCGTGAAAGGAAAAACCTCTTTATACCAAAATCTTCCTTTCCAGTCTCCCATCTTCTTTCTTTCCTTCTCTGGATTCAAATGTACATAACAAGTATTATTCATACTTTTAAGATTTAGTGGTTCATGCAGTAGAAGCCATTATTCTAATTAACTATGTATATATTATTTGTTTTTAGAATAAGAGATGCATGCATCCAATTCCATCAAGTCTTTGTCACACCCAAAACCAACCAAAAATCAGTGTTGGACAGATTAACTGGGGAAAACACTTGTTGATCCGAAAAAAAAAAAAGAAAAAAGAAAAAAAGAAAGCCTACAAGATTCAATTAGATCCGAACTAATTGAAACTACTTTAATGCTGAAAATTATGTCATAGGATCATTTTGCAATCTTGTTGAACATGATACATTTACTAAATGACAATGAGTCACGTGC
The DNA here is from genome assembly GCA_013103745.1 of Gardenia jasminoides. Taxonomy (NCBI): domain Eukaryota; kingdom Viridiplantae; phylum Streptophyta; class Magnoliopsida; order Gentianales; family Rubiaceae; genus Gardenia; species Gardenia jasminoides. The sequence goes on from CM023104.1 coordinate 19,439,095, forward strand.
AATTTTTATTTTGGTTTACGTGAATATACAGTATATACAAGGATGGGATTAAAAATTGGATAATGTCGCGCCCATTTTTATCTGAAAATATAAATGAATATAAATATAAAAACTGATCTGAAAATGATTTTTTTGTGGACTTTCTCAAAAATAAAAGTAATGAAAAAGGAAAGAAAGGCAAAGAAAAGGGCCTAAGACAGGATTTGGTAAAGGCGACGGGATCGCCTATTAAAAGTCTATGAAAAGGATTTTTTGAGAAAATTTGAGCTCCCACTCCCAATCAGTACTGAATTTAGGGGTATCAAGTCAACCATAAAATAGTAATTTCTGATTTTTGAAATGTAAATTAAACTTTTTAACTGGACAACTACAAGTCTTTCAAAGTCAGAAAATGACTTCGGAAATCACATTTGTAACAGAGTAAGGTCAAAATTTTTCATACAAGCACCTCCCTACATCGGTAAAATCGGTAAATGAGCTAATTTTAGCTATACAACTAACATGCATTTAATTAACATAAAATGAATAAACACGTAAAACTCAAATAAAATAAGGAGATAATTAATTCCAAGGCTTCTTTTAGAAAAAGTCAAGGAATATTTGATGGGGTCTCTATTCACTCAATTACATTTCATAACAGTGAAAAAATAGTAAATAAAAAAAAGAAAGAAAAAATTAATTACAAAAAGAGAAGAGAACAGAAGATTTCTGTGTCCCCTCATCCCATGTAAGGTTACATCAATTTAAAAAGAAAACTCAGGCACCAAATGCAATTCAAAGTTGGAAAAAGCAAAACGAAAATGAAACAAAGGATTTTACCGTGCTTTTCAGGTATTTTGTTTTGGTGGTGGTGGTGGCATTCCAGAGATTTCCACAGCAGCAACTCCGGTGGTCTCAACTCCTCATGTGCTCCCCGTTTCCTTTTGTTCTGCCTTGCCCGAAAAGTTCTTGGGAAGGATGATTGACGGAGCTTAACGCTTCTGATGATGGTGAATGCGTAGAAATGATGAAGAAGGTGAATGATATATTTGATTAGAACCAAGGAAAAAGAAGGTCTGTTGATGAAGAAGATGAATGATGAAGGTCTAGCTCCCTCGGGTTCCCATGGAGGGTCAATGACCAATTTCTCTTCTGTGATTTTTGGAGTGAAGAACTGAAGACGAATGATCCACTGGCTATTATAATACTGGTTAGGACTTAGGTAGGGAATAGAAGTAGTAGTTCTTTTATCTTTTCTTGCAAGTATTAGTTTTTTCTTTTGAGGGATAATTTCTCAAACATCCCTTCAGGTTTCTGACAATTTCACTTGGCACTTTTAAACTTTAAAAAATCTCATTTAGTTCCCCTATTTTAAACTTTTTATCACATTCAACACCCATTTCGAATATAATGATAAAAAAACTCATTTTGGGAGAAAGAATATAATTTCATTCCAAATTTACCATTTTCTTGTAATTTTTTAGTTACCATAATATACCAAATTCATCTCTTAATTTTTGTAAATAGATAGATGTATTTCACTGATGACAATTTAAAAGTTGATAACGAGATTGAAAAACTCTTTAGTAGTTTTACATCATCGGTTTGGATAAATTATGTTAAATTATTAAAACTTATGAATGGTATATAATACTCTTAACAATAACTTACAAAAATTTATAATCATGATAATACCTTTTTGCATCCTGTATCTTTTTAGTTTTCAAGCCTTCCATTTAGACAAAAAAAAAAGAAAATTTAAAAATATGTAAATGATTTATAAAAATTCTTAAATTAACTCAAAATACTTTATAGTAAAGAAAAATATTATCTTTGTAACTTGCAAAATTCAAATATTAAATCTTAATATACAAAATACGTTTTATTTCATCAATCAGGATAAATTTTCATACTTTTTTTTTTATTTTCTTTTATTATTAATAGACTCAATTTTGTTAATAAAAAGTAAGACAACAAAAGGGCAATTTTGGAATGAGATTAAAACTACTCTCTCAAGATGGATTTTTTTTATATTATATTTTTAAATGGGATGTATATGATATAAAAATCTTAAAATAAGGGATGCAAGTAAGATTTTTCAAAGTTTAGGAATGCTAAGTGAAACTGTCAAAAACCTCAAGGGATGTTTCTGAAATTATCCCTATTTTTTATGAGTCACTCCCATTGTGGGGCACCGAAGGCCGGGCGGCGGACAAAAATCCGTCACGGAGGGCCCACGGTGCATGTGGATATCTTTAGCAAGGCAAAAATTCCAATGAGAGAATTGCAATTTATTAGGCCACTTGTCTTCACCTTCTCTATAATTTATTAGGCCACTGTCTGCTGCGTAGTTTTACCAGTGTGGTTGGATAGGAGTTTATTTGAAGTATTATTTAGAATAATTATTATAGCATTTTTGTAATATATTTGATTTGTCACAAGTTGTTTCTCCAACTTTTCAAGATTCTTCACACAACTTTCAACTGAAATTCGATTTAAAGTTGAGCTAGAAATGGGTTGGAAAACTTCTAGAAATTGATTGCAAGTTATATAGGTCATTATAATGGATCCACCAGTCAACAGCTCGCAGATCGCATTGCGGATCTTGTTCCCTGTCTCTATTGAGAGAGATTCACAAGCTGTTAATTATTTTCAACTGTCACTTCGCGTTTTACCTCACGGATCAAGTGCAGAATCGCAAAATTTGAATTTTTCGTCATGAAATTGAAGCGTTAAATCTTCCAACTTTTGACCCCTTAGTTCCTTGATGATTGAATTGCAATATGATCATCTCAATTTGGAACTTTATCAACTTAGATATTTTATTTTCCAACTTTCCTTCCAAGTTTCATTGCAAATATCTTCTCATTTTACTTAATTTGATGATTGAGCTATTAATCCTATAAAAACATGAAGTTTTACTACTTTAATCCATAGAAATGCACTTTTTGTACTTAAATCATAAAATGCAAACTTCACTGGAAATCCTAACTAATTAGCCATCAAAATAACAAAAACACACAAAAACTAAATAGTTAAACATACTTCAAGCATATAAAATAGACACTTATCAATAATATGGATTAATTTTTTATACATTGATAGTGTAGTAATTTTTTTACATTAATAGTTTTGGATGCATGCCACATGTGCATAATTTATATTATGTGACATAATCCAAACCTGCAAGTGTAAAAAAAAATTATATACTGACAGTGTATAAAAAAGTTATCCATATAATATTTGTTAGATAAAAAATATGTCGAAAAATGTGTTTATGATTCAAACAAAAACTTTTTTGACAAATAGGTCCTATCCAATACGACACTGAAAATCAGATCATGCTTGAAAGTTCATGCAACATAATAATTTTACCCATGTGTTTATGCAGCTATTAGTCAAAAAGCATGGTCAAAAGCATCTTCTATGGCTCAAATAGGAACTACTTCCTGGGAAAATGGAGCAATGGAATATACTATTATGGTAGGCAAAACAGTGAATTCTCCTACAATATTACCATATCTTGTGCAGCACATATCCAACTAGGATTTCAAACTACTCTCTTTTTTTTTTTTTTTTTTTTCAATTGACAGAAACACACACACACCACAGTTAGATTAGAAACACTCAAGAGTAATCAGAAAGAAAGACATCTAAGGTAGGACCCACAAACGAACACCATCCAGCCAATTGGTAACTGGAGGTGCAGTTGAGGACCTTAAACCCAGAGTAACTACCCCACAATCTTTCGATGTGGGATGGAGCCCATCCCCCTCCCGAGCACACCCTCACCACGCAGATGGTATATTCTTTTTTTTCAATTGACAGAAACACACACACACCACAGTTAGATTAGAAACACTCAAGAGTAATCGGAAAAGTTAGATTTCAAACTACTCTCAGTTGGAGTATCTTTCATGTTTTTTTGGAATGAAATAAACAAGTTAAGAAAATCTTTTCACGTCATTCTATGTTAACTTTAGCATAACAACTCCACAATTTTCCGGGTCAGGTTAAACTTGCATGTTTTGATTTCCCATCCTTAAGCCTTACAAATCTGACACATCTGTATGAAGCTTAATCAAAAGGCCCACTCTAACCAATCAATAGACTGATAAGTGGGGATAGAAGAGCCGTCAATCCAATGACAGCAACAGATTGATAACTGGCCGGTTTTCACAATCAATCTGGTCTTTGATGATATCCTTAAATTAAAGAATTTTTAGCAAATGGTTCAAGGTGATTTAACAGAAATGTTTCTTAATGAAAGTTCAAAGTCTAGCCCGTAGGCATCCGTGGCTCAGCAGGTTGGAGAGAATTGAAAATTAATTGCTGATGCACCAACCTTATCTGACCAAGCTCTCTTGACCAATGCAAGAGTTAAAAACATTTTACAATGCAAAACTTGTTGCTTTTTTTTTTTTTCCTTCCTTTTTTGACAGCTGTCTACACTACTCTTACACTAACTTGAGGGGGAGTCTAAAGAGATTTTGTATGAAGGTTGGAGAGTCAACCTCCAAATCACACAAGTACACATTTGCATTTCTCTGGAATTTTTAAGAAAGAAGGCATAAAAGGAAGCATTATGCTTCCTTGTGATACATTAAGCAGAGTTTTAATCTCCGACCTCATGTGCGGGAGAATTTTAAAAAGACTCTCCCTGACCTTCGGACCAAGTTAGAAATGCTATTCCTACACCTAATTGACCCAACTCTCAAAAATGATTCTATACGGATAAAATGTTTTCAATTGTTCAATAGAGGTGTTTGTCCATTTCTCCTTTATTTTGACGGCCCAATAAACTGAAATTTGCTTTGGTGCTTTGGTGGTCTCAAATCGTTCATCATCACCTCCACAGTCAGTACTGTCACCGGCTGCAGGCCCTTGTGTTGAAATTTAAGCCATAAAGAATATTGATTTGATGCACATATATTCCGTATCAGCATGTTTTTTTACTAGAAATTTTGATGTGCTTGTAGTTTTGTTAGACTTATCTTTGTAAAAGAAGCAACAAGAACAAAAGCGGCCAATACAATTAGAATTTTCATACAATTGTATGGTTGTTTTATATTTTACACGATTTGGTGCATATGTTGTACACATAAATTTTTGTTCTTGTACACCAATTCAATAATTTGATATAACTATAATTGTAAGTCTATAATACTTCTTGAAAAAAATACAATAACTGTACCAATTACATAGCAGGATCGGGTGTAGTGGCCTTCTCCCAACAAGAAAGTTTCTCCATTCATCCTATCATGACTCTCTACATTCAAATTTTACAGTGAAATATTTTTATAGCGATGATCAAATCATTGAATTAGAACGCCACATCTAATATAGAGGTGCAATTATTGGTAGATGGACATTGACATATATATATAAAAAAAAAAAAACCAAAGCAACGTCACCTTTTCAAAATTGGGTCAAATGTCACCATCATATTATCTTAGTATTCTCCAATGCAGACAATTTGCTCAGTGCGCAATAATCAATATTGACAAAAAGCTGCAAAGGGCGTGGAATCTTTTGTTTCTCCGTGTGTTGTCTATCGGTTTAATAATTAACCATTAAACAAATACAATATTCAAACAAGTTCTATTTTTTATCCATTTTATAAGTGATCCCGTTAATTATATGTCCACCTGCACTACCTGTTAATTATTATTCACGTTTAATTAGATCATAAATTACGCATCATACGTTTGATTCATGTGCCATGTGACGTTTATACAGCAAGAATCTTAATAACAATCTAATATATTGTATTATACAACATCAATAGCTGTCGAACAAGAAAAGGATATATTACTATAGCTTATTTGGAGAAATTTGCCATAACAATATGATAACATTTTTTTTTTCTTTTTAGATGGGGTGTGCTAGGCAAGGAAGCGACAATGTTGTTAAATCCAGATCAGGTAATGACTCGATTATACTATTAGGTTAGAAGTTAATTGGTCGTATCGGTCGGATCGTTCTAAAAAACCTGTTGATGCCAGCATGATGTCATAATTATTTTATATTTTTACAAGTTTTTAAAAATATTCAAATTAAATTCTTAGTTATATTTTGATAAAATATGCAAAGTGTTTCAAAATATTAGATTTATTATCAAATATACACCTAAAAATTATAAAAATCTGAATTCATGTCTAAAATATATTCATATCCGAAACTATTTGAAAAACTAAATTAAAACAAATTATACCCAATTTGAAATCATTCTATTAGAAATATGGCTTTGCAAAATAAGTTGGAATCAATGATGATAAATTAATAAGATGATAGAGATGAAAATTTTTTGAATTAGAAATCATTTAAAAATGTGAAATGACTTTAGTATTTACACTAAGTGGGTCGGGTTTTCTTATTCCTTTATATAAATGAAAGTTTTACAATTTAGGTAACTTAAATCATATGTAGAAAAATTAAGAAAGAAAAGTTCAAGAACTGGGTCAACCAGTCAAATCGGATCACTGGTTTTGCTAGTTTTTTACTAGTTTTTAACCAAAGTTGTTTTGTATTACTGACCAATTAGGAAAAAAGACAGATTCACAGTGATCCGACCGACTAGTCCGGTTTGGATCTAGCAACACTAGGTAGCGGTGCAAGGACAAGGCGACACGCAAGAGCTCCCCTTAATTTAATATCGTGTGGGGGCCACCTATCAGACGTCGGACTGATAAGAATGGGTACTAGATCTTAGCCAAAATGCCGAGAAAAGTATTATGATATGAACTACACTTGATCTTAGCCAGAAGGCCGAAAAGGCCATTATGATATCATTTTATCATTAAGGAACAGGAAAATTGATGGAGACTTTTGCGTAGTCTTGTCAATCGGAGTCACAAGTTGGGTTTTCACAATTCCAAACTCGTTTTTTGAAATACATCGAATTTTTTGGACTTTCAGACTTTCGAGTCTTAACCTACATTAGGAGGCACCGCGTCAACTCCGTTCAAACTTTAATATGAGTTTCGGGTTCTAATGGGACTTAGTCTAGGCTTATTATTCGATAAATAATTATATATAAATATATGTCTCATATTTATGAATTATTATAAATTTATATATAAATTATTAATATCTTATGTTATAATATATATCAATTTATAATTATATATATATAATATCAATATATCAATATATATAATATCATATAATATCATATATATCAATATACAATTATATATATATATATAGATCATATATAATATTAAGTCTGACAATTGGGAGTAGGAGAGGTCAAAAAGAGTGGGTAAAAAAACTAAAAATCCTATAAAAATGTTATATAATACATAATTATACTTATACATGAGTTCGATGTTAATCGGATTTGAACCTAACAAACCCCAAGTTTGACTCACATTTAATTTGAGTTTAATATTTAGATTTAGACCTGGTCAAACCCTACTAAACATAAGTTTCGACGGGCTTTTTTGGTCGAGCGAGCTGATATTGGGCTAGTTCGACCTAGTGATAGTTCTACTTTTGCGTGCCAAAGCATTATACATGCAAAATTGCAACATATGCAACTTTGTTGTTTTTGTAAATATACTTCTAAGAGTCGACGGGTCAACCATCTATCCTAAAAGATTTTGAACAAATCTAAAAAATATAAGAAATTGTCAAATTATCTTCTAACAAAATAAATCATTGCAATTTCCTTCTATGCATGTTGCAATTGTAGATACTCAAATTTGCTAATCAACAATTTTAAACTCCAATAATGATGATGAGATGTTTTTGAGAAAGACTCAAGACACCAAAAATTTTCAAAATTGGCAAACAATTTTGAAATAAAGTCAAATCTAACAACAAAAGAAGGAAAATAAAAATAGAAAATTCTCAATAGGGACCCTTAGCAGAAATAGAGAACTCTCTATAAAAAAAAAATTAGGAGAGACTTTATTAAAAAAAATTAAAATGGACTTTATGAAAGTGAGACCATGGTGAGAAAAGGAGAAAAAGTAGAGAGAAGTTGGAGAAAAGAAGAGGAGGAGAGTAGTAGTTTATACTTCTTGAATTTTTTTTAATGGTCCATTATTTTACTCACAATATAAAACATGTTAATTACCAATTATTACTGCACAGATGCATAGAAAGCTACCAAAACTAACAAGATAATTATCGTTTCTTGGTCCCTTTAATTTCCTTTTGACCTTGGTCGTGCTACTTTTTTGCTTTGTCTAAACTTTCACACTCTCAATTCTCAACTTACCATAACAATTAAACCTACTTTACATGGCGTCCACCAATAATTGAGAAGATCAATGAAGTTGTTGCTCCAACACCTGCCAGGTTATCGTTGATGCCATATTATCCTTTCTACTTTTCATATCTAGATGTTCATCACTTTTCAAACTTTCATAATTAGCTGTTAAAATTGTTTGAGTTATTTTAATTATATAATTGGAAAAGACACCTGTACTATTGTTTATTTGCAGAGAAAGTGTTGCTTTAATAAAGACTACCAGTGCTGCTGGTGATGGATGATGTTTATGAATTTTACTCAGAAAGATGGCCGCAACAGAAAGAAGCACAGCCAAGGTTATCGCCTGCCTCCAAGTAATCATCATAGTTATGGCTGTTCATGAAGTTCAACAATTTCATTAGAGTATTAACTGTTTCTAAACTTGGTCGTGCATATATTGGAGAGTATTTGACCAATTTTAAGGATTTTTTCACAATTGCATTTGGTTTATTACGCTGGCCAGTTCTTTAAAACTCATTTTGGTTTAATAGGTTAGTGGTTGACCGGCTGGTTCTTCTGAATCCAAGCAAATCTAGCGGCTATTTGTCACTAATGGCTTTGGGGGTTTCCTCGGAGCGGTAAGCAGCTGAACCGTCCGACTATCCGGTCTAGTTTGGATTTTAAAACAAGGGATAATTCCACAAACATCCCTTGAGGTTTCCGACAATTTTACTTGTCACTCTCAAACTTTAAAAACTCATTAAGTTCCCCTATTTTAAACTTTTTGTAACATTCAAAACCCATTTCAAAATATAATAATAAAAACTCATTTTGGGAGAGAGAATATAATTTCATTCCAAATTTACCATTTTCTTGTGATTTTTTAATTACTATAATATACCAAATTTATCTCTTAATTTTTGTAAATAGATGGATGTAGTTCATTGATGAAATTTTAAAAGTTGATAATGAGATTCAAAAATTCTTTAGTAGTTTTATGTCATCGATTAGGATAAGTTATGTTAAATTACATAAAATTATGAATGATGCATAATACTCTTAAAAATAACATACAAAAATTCATAATCATGATAATACCTTTTTGCACTGGCTTAAAAATACTCGAAATAAAATTTATATATAATTTTTAAAATCTTATATATTTTTAGTTTTCAAGCCTTCCATTTAGACAAAAAAAGAAAATTCAAAAATATGTAAATAATTTATAAAAATTCATAAATTAACTCAAAACACTCAAAAATTCATAATCATGATAATACCTTTTTGCACTGGCTTAAAAATACTAGAAATAAAATTTATATATAATTTTTAGCATCTTATATATTTTTTGTATTCAAGCCTTCCATTTAGACAAAAAAAGAAAATTCAAAAATATGTAAATAATTTATAAAAATTCTTAAATTAACTCAAAACACTTTACAGTAAAGAAAAATATTACTTTTGTAACTTGAAAAATTCAAATATTAAATCTTAATATACAAAACACATTATATTTCATCAATCAGGATAAATTTCCATACTTTTTTAAATTTTCTTTTATTATTAATAGACTCACTTTTGGTAATAAAAAAAAGTAAGATAACAAAAGGGCAATTTTGGAATGAAATTAAAACTACTCTCTCAAGATGAATTTTTTAATATTATATTTTTCAAATGGGTTGTATATGATACAAAAATCTTAAAATAAGGGAGGCAAGTGAGATTTTTCAAAGTTCAGGAGTGCCAAGTGAAACTATCACAAACCTCAAAGGTGGTTTCTGAAATTATCCCTTAAAACAATGCTACAAATACAAATAAATTTTATAATTATTTTTCCGAAACCTAGAGAACTAGCTTTTCTAAAAGAAATTCAAAAAATAAAAAGAAAAATTTCATAAGTTGGGTTTGCCGATGGTGTTTAGGAATGCCCAGATTCCTGAGTTTTATCACGGCTTAGGAGTCACCGAAGCAGAAGACAATACTAACAAATGTCTGAAACACCCAAAAAGCCCAATATATATTGTGCCATATAAACGAAGTCATGAACAACTTTTGTCGCGACATACACCACCAGCCACCTACATCGCTGTCAAAGATCTAAGAAATCTCCTTTTTCCTTTTTAATTCCATGAAATCTCAAGATATATCTAGACAAGGTAAAAAAAAAAATGGGGAAAATTACCAGTTGATAAAATAATCGTATTTGATTATTCAAGCAGTGGCAGGCGCACTTTGTTCTTCAATTGAATCATCATATCAGTCCAATAATGAAGTATTTTCGCTGTTAGATTCCCAAAACTTAGTACTTTTTGTGATATCTCTCCACCATGTTCTTGTGCTTTTGCCCATAGAGCGTAAAACCCAAAAGATATGGTCAAGGATGCGATCAAGTTGCAAATTAATAAACCATTTGGTACGATACATTATGCACATAACAAGGAAGGAAGTATGTATGTACATGAGCAGTGAGGCATATGAGCACCGGGACAAGGACTGGGCTATGTGGTGTTGGGGTTTTAGACAGTTGTATATGGTTAACGTATATCTTTTAAAACAATGTAAGTTTAAATTGATTAATTTTCTATACATTGATAGTGTATATATTATCATGATTGGATACATGATAATTAATTTGAATTTAAAAATTGAAATTAAAATTTTACATAAGTGTCATGCATACACTATGAGTGTATATAAGATTTACTCAAACTTATATAGACTGTTCTTGAGCAACGGAGTTAGAAATATTGTTTAGTGGGGACACACATTAATAGTTCAAAACATATTTTTAATCCACAAGTGATTAAATAATAACAATCATGTATGTAATATCGATAATAACTCGACTGAAACAATTAAATTCATGCATAAATTTAATTCTCATTGTAAGGTTTAAAGATGATAGACTAATAAAGTACTACTAGCTATTAAAAGAATGTATACTCCCATATAAAGAAAGTATCTAGCTACTAAAAGGAAAGGGCAACCATATGTACATTCATAAAGAGAAATCAAGAACATTCAAGCATTTTAAATTTTTAATAATAATTTCACATGTTAATTTATCAATAACAATTTTTGTTATTTTTCCTGTTACTATGTGAGATTAGCAAGATATTTTCTCAATCTAAAAAAAGTATAATTATGGATGAAATTTAATTAGGACCATATCTATTAATATATTATTTTTTATCACTATTGTTGGAATATTGATTTTTTAGACATTATTCTTCCTGAGTGTTATTAAATAGTGAAGTTGATTAACGATTTTAGTGACAAACTAGGAAAAAATGATGCTAGGGTATAAGTACAAAATAGGTTAGGAAAATTACTGCATTTAACTATTAAGGGTATAAATATATTTTTGGCATTACCAATGTTAGAGTCAACTAATGGTTTAGAGGATAAAGTGAAAAGAAAATAACATTAGGGCCAATGCAATAGTATACCATTACATGACATTGTACTTTTGCTTTCTTTTTACGAGTCAATGTCTATCTACCTATAGTTGTACTCACTTTTTTTTTTTCTTTTTTGATAAAACAAAAGCCAATATTATTAATACACTAGTTGGAAATCATCTAGCATGATTTGTTTGACAACATAAAACATGTCACAAATATATCCGATCTGAAAAATCATTAGATTTAATAGAATTATAAAATATAAAAGTTTACACTGTAAATCACAAAGCATCAGATCTGACCAATTGTACGAATTCTCCATCAATATCTGTGTGTGTCCAGTTCCTCAGATCTGTTATCCAAGTGGTTTAAGTTCAATACTGATATTGAAATCTGACGAGAATATCCAAAAAATTTAGATCTAACATATAGATTTGAAAAAATTCTCAGATTTAAAAAAGAATAACCAAAACTAAAGCAAAACTCCCACTAGAATAACCTAGGAGAGATGAAAAATCTCACCCATAAATACTAAAAGAGAGAAAATTCTCACTAGATTATCCTAGAAGAGACATTATTAAATAGAAAATGAAAAGAGGGGAAGAGAAAGGGAGACCTTAGTTTGAAACCAAGATCTACCTCCAATAGAGGAAGGCTTGAGGAGAGAGTTAAAGAATCGAGAGAAGGTAGGTTATGAATTGTAATGTTATACACTTTATGGTACCACACCAATACTATGTTAAACGCGGAGGTTTGATTCGATCATTTGACCCTCAATCTAAGTATACTATTAAAAAAAAACTCTTCAATTTAGGGTGCGTTTGATAAAACTAAAATCTGAAATCTGAAATCTGAAATCTGAAATTTGAAATTTGAAATCATTAAGTCACTGAATTATTAAGTGGTGGATCTAATACAACTTTTGTCTAAATCTAAATACTGAATGTATTATGTCTGTTTGATAATTATAGACATCTGAATGTTGAATTTCTCTTATTTTACAATTTCATCATTATGTTGATTTATTTATAAATAATGTTATTGTAATGATATATTTTACTAGTAGTATATGTGATTTAATTTTATTTAAAGTAAGAATTATTTATTAGAAAAATAGTGAACTAAAAATGAAAATAAATTACAATATAACACATTTATTTGACAAAACATAAATGCTAATCTATCAAATATTATAAATATAATTAATCTAAAATGCTACTAAAATGAAAGCTCATCAAATACATGCTACGCATGAAGATGAAGGCAAAAATATAGAACCCAATAAAAAGAATTTAATACTAACTAGGAATTTAGGATAGAACTTTTTTCCAAAGTAGCACAAACCCATTATAGACCCATTAAAAAAATCATCAATGTAGCACAAACCCATTATAAAATTAACTACAAACGAATTTGTTGACATCCAAAGATGAAGTATAGATATTAATTCAATGCGGGCACTAGAAATAAAGGGATAATTTCAGAAACCTCCCCTGAGGTTTCTCATAATATCACTTAGCACCCCTGAAGTTTTTAAAATCTCACTTACATCCCTTATCACATGATAAAATTAAATATTCCTATCAAAATTCACAAATTGACAGCATTACCCTTGATCTTGATAACTATTTAACTAAAAAGCCAAACCAAAAAAAAAATTTCAAACAAAAAATGTATATTAAAAAATTTGTTATATAATAACGGTCCATATTTCTCTATAGCAAGACCATATTAGGATAACAAAGGATATGGATAAATTTAATCTAGTCAAAATCAATCACTTAGAAGGATTTTAGTGACTAACTAACATCTTAAAAAAATTTTATGGACAGTTATAATTAATAAATTCAAAAAAAAAATTGAAAAATATGTTTTAATATATGACGTAGTTTAAATTACATTGATAACTAAAATAATCTCTTTATACATATAAATTTTTCATGGTGCAATTTTTTCAAGGTGTAAATTTCTTCATAATTTACACCTTATAAAAATTTATTCTTGATTTATTTTTTATTGTTGTTGTAAACTTCATAAGTAGAATAATACAAGGGTATTATTGGAATAAAAGTTTTATTTTTATTGCATTTCTTTCAAAGGGGTTATAATGTTACAAGAAATGTCAATCTAAGGGAGGTAAGTGAGATTTTAAAAACCTCAGGGGTGCTAAGTGATATTATGAGAAACCTCAAGAGAGGTTTCTGAAATTATCCCTGAAATAAAACATATGCATTAATTAAATATATACCTTTATGCTAAAAGAGTGAATTTCAATGGGAAATTTCACCTCCATTTGACAATGAAGGCTGACCCAAAAAGAAAAAATAAAAAATGGAGGAGAGGTTGATAGTTGAAAACGATGGTGGAAGAAAAGAAAGAGAGAGAGAAAATACAGCAAGAAGAAAGAGAAGATGAAAATATAAGTTGATCGTGTTTTGTTTGGTAAGGGTTATTTATGTCCTAAAAAAAATTCTTAAACCCTAATATCTAACTGTACTTTTTATTAAGTGATAATAAGTGATAAGTTTATCACTTAATTTGTGGGCTCTATTTTGCCTAAGTAATTCAGACCCACCTAATCCATTAAGATGCAGTATTTTTTGTTATCAAACAGTTTTAATACAATTAAGATCTGAAATTATTAAGATTAAGTCCCAATAAGGTTATCAAACAGGGCCATTCTACCATCAAAAAATGATAAAAATCTTCAATCTAAATCAATGTCTATCCACCTCCAGTTATCCCTACACGGCTACACCAATACTATGTTAAATAGAATTCTGACCGTGTATTCGCATTTGAGATAATAATAAAAATTAATGAATGATTTATAATAATTATATGAAAAAAGTTAAAAAATAAGAAGAGTAATATTTTAATATCTAAAAAAATAAAAAAGAGTAATATTTTAGTATCTAATTTACATTATATTTATATATCTTATATAAAACCTTAAAGTATACTAAATAATTAAAAAAAGATCACAAAAACAGTCACAAAAAAATAATTCAAAAGCAACCAGATACAATAGTATACCCACACATCTTTGTGCTACATCTTCCTGGTCCATAACTCCGGTTTCCTTGATACTCCCTTCATTAGTATCTTTTTCCTTACCTCTTTAGCTTAAGTTTCTTACATTCCTGTAACCCTTTCCCCGCCCCAAACCTTACATTCTCCTCGCTCTACCATTTTCTCACTTTGTTTGTCTCATCTCTGCCCTAATTTTCAACCCACTTATCTCCTATTTTACTATAGTTTTTACCTATTTATAAATGTAAAAGGTAAAATATTTATTTTGATTTGCCCATTGAGAAATATAGCCTCCGGTATGTAATTTAATTGGGTTCAAATGGGTGACCAGGTGACCCAATTAAATTCATGAATTAGTATGTACTAAATGGTAGATTTAGATCATCACTTAAAATTCAATTAAATTAGAAGTAGATTCAAACTCAATCATTAGTGGGTAAGTTTAAATAATACCAATCCAATAATTATATTCCAATTTTTGGAAAAACATATTTAGCACTCTTTTCCTTTCTTTTAATTTTCATTCCTTTATTTTTTTTTCAAATTTTATCCTACTTCTTTCATACCTTCCATGAAAGTTAATAAACTTCTTTAGTGTCAATTGTTTTCTTGCATTAATACTAAAATATTTTTAGATTCTTGGTATAGTGAAAAAAAATCTAAAACTCAATATGATTACCATATTTTATATTTTTCTTTTTGTTTAGGTAAAAAAAATTTCACTAACTTGATGTGTATTTAATTTTTTTGATTACAATGATATACTATATTATTGCTAAGCCAAATTAATGTAAGAGAAAAAATAAAATAAAATATTGTTTCAAATTAATGTAAGAGAAAACATAAATAATATTTTGAGTATTGAATCATAAATAGAAAATTGGATAATCCAATTCCATCTGGAGCCTTATCCATTCATAAGTCATTCAAGTTTCCATTATTTCAAAGTTTTTAATTTGAATGGTGGGAAGTTTTTAATTTTTAAATTTGATCGGTGATAGGATTAGCTATAACCCATTATTTCAAAGTTTTTAATCATATTTTGTGTATCAAAATAAATGAAAAATAAGAAAAAAATTAGAGGTTTGGAAGTTGTTGAAAGGTCTACACCAATTTTAGCTATAGAGTCTTAAAATTTTGCATATATGATTTGCATGTTGATTGCTCCGGATTCGTGGATAAGAGTCACGTAAACATGGCAATTTGAAATGTAGAGAATGGATAAGGTTCAAGTAAACATACATGCCAAATTGAAATGGTGAGAAGTGACATTGGTAGTAATTAATAGTGTCAAATAGTAGGTAAATTAGAATTCCCACTCGTGCTATGCATGGGATTACAATTATCCCTCGTTTGGTACGTAAAAGGACTGAAATAGAAAGACCCTTCCAACTTCTTTAACCCATTCTAGTGCTTAGCATGGACATTTTTTGTTGGAAAGCCCTTTCCCTCCCTAGAAAGGCCATTCCCAACTTTTTCCTGAAATCCCATCCTTCACTAAAATTTAGGAAAAGTTCATTCACACTCCATCCAGAAAATACCTAAATTATAGGAGTCAAAATTACCTTTCTATATTCTATATCTCTATTGCCTATGTACGTATTTATCTTTCATATATATTAATTTGTCATTTTCTTTGTCAAATATTAGGTCCATTTTGTGAGTTTGGTTAATAAGTTTATTAACTTTTTACTTAGGAATAATTTTAATTAATCTATTTAATGTCTTTTCTTTCTTTTTTACTTTGAAATTAAATATTTAGGTGACATTTTTAATGTATTTTTATTCACAATATTGGATTATATGATAACATTTGTTAACTCAAACAAATAATAACATGTTAAAATACATCCATATGAAGTTAAAAAATTTAAAAAAAAAAAGAAAAGAGTAAACCCACTAGACCATCCACTATGGCACAATTACAGTTTTCTATTTACAAATAGTTCTTAAAACTCTTTAAAAGCAAATCAAGGGCAAAGAATTTAATGTGCATGAATGACGGATTTAACATGTATGAAAAATACACGGGATTCAACATGCATGTAATTTAAAAATTCAATTCAATTACAATTGGCATTCACCTATTGCAATTGTATTATAGTTAGTATTCATCTATTGTAATTGTATGCTATTAAAAAGTTATGTTCTTACTTAATAAATTATTATTACTTTATGCTATTAAAAGTTCTTTGTTAATTAATAATTCATTTGTCTCTAAATCAAGATGTGTATAGCATGTTATCTATAGGGGCAATTAAGTCAATTAGTAGTTTTTTCATTCCATTCTGACTTCTTCATATGATTATACAAGACATTGGAAAAGAATTAACATTCCATTCTGACTTGATTATCAAACACTAGAATGATAAATATTTTCCTGTCTATTCGAAAAGAATTCTGAGTGAAAAGATCTTTTCATTCTAGACCTTTCCAACGTACTAAACGAAGAGTTAAAATAATAATAATAATCAATGAATTATTTGTAATAGTCATGTGAAAAAAGTTAGAAAAAAAAGAGTACCATTTTAGTATCTAAATCATATTATATTTAGGTGTCTTATATAAAATCATAATATTTATTCAAAGGTCAAAAATACAAGAAAGTATCATAGAAATAGTCAAAGAAATACCAAAAGTAACTAGATATAAAATTATATCCCACTTCTATTCAAGTTATTTCTCTCACTCCACAACTTCTCTCTTCTTGATACTGCTTTGATCAATACCTATTCCTTGCCTCTTTGGTTCAAACTTGTCACATCTCTACAACCATTTATCCGGCTTCCAAAGCCTTCACTCTACTAGTCTCACTCTATTTATCCTATATTTGACCTAATTTTAGAGTCCACTTATCTCTAATTCTACTATACTTTCTACCTATTATGACAGTAAATGGTAGCTTGTTATTTTGACTTGCTTATCGACAAATATGGGTTTGGGTATGTAATTTAACCGAAGTTAAAATTGATGACCCAATTAAATTTATGAATTAGTGGAACGTAAATAGTATATTTAGATCATTTATTTAAAATCTAATTAAATTAAAAGTAGACTTAAACTCAATCATTAGTGGATAAGTTTAGATAATACTAATCAAACAATTTTATTCTAATTTTTATAAAAACATATTTAGATTTTTTGTTTATTTTTTTTTTTGAATTTTATCATACTTCCTCCGTCCCTTCCATGAAAGTTTAATAAACTTCTTTAGTGTCAATTTATTTCTTGCATTAACACTAAATTATTTTTAGATTATTGGTAGGGTAAAAAAACAATCTAACATTCTCTATATTACAATTTTTGTGACTGACTTTGTTGTTATTAGTTAGTTATTATAGAATTGTGGAACTTGTATTTCAAATACACTCCTAAAATTTTGCACATGTGATTTATTTAATGGTTGGTTAGGTTAATGATTTGTTTGATTGGTCAATTGTTATAGAGTTAGAGGTTTAAATGATTTGTTTGATTGGTTAGTTGTTATAGAGTTAGAGATGTGATTGGCAAATCAAAGGGATAAAAATTATCTAACATATCTAAATTGAAATAAATGTAAAATTATAAGAAAAAGGGATTGGGATTGTCTTGACTTGTGGAGGCTCCTCATAAAAATCCTGCCCTATAGTACATAGTAGGTAAATAGTTTTGACTTGAAATAAGAAAATCTAAAATTCTAGAAAAAAAAAGGAATTGGAACTGTGGAAGCAAGTGGAGGCTTGTGATGAAAACCACCCAGCAATGCATATAAATATAGCTACGGGGGTTTGATTCAATCATTTAAACTTCAATCTATGAATTTTTCACTGTGAAATTTGATGACTATGCTATATCTCTAATTTGACTGCTTTTTTCTAGGACTGTTGAGGATAATACGTAGGTTCCATTTATTTTCATAAAATATATTTCATTCCATGAAATCTGCATTAATGTCAGAAAATACATTAAACATATTACTAATACAATTAATCCAAAAAATCACTAGATAAAATTGAACTACAAGATAACAAAAATTACACTATGAAACTCTAATAAATTAGATAAATCACGAGCAGTCCACTAAATATTTGTACATGTCAATACCATGAAATTTGCTGTCGAACTTGTTCAAGCTCAAAAAGATTAAGAAATATATCTACAGGAAACAGCAAAAGTCCCACATGCATTTTATATGTATACTGCTTTTGCACGCAAAAATTCCCATTAATTTTCCTTATCCTTGACAATAGTGGTTTAGACTTTCAATGCTGAATTATATATTTTTAGAGGATGTGGCTATAAAGTATAAGTGCAATCATATTTTTGTGCCAAATTTCTCCAAACCGACTAGTATTGCATCTCTTTCTTGGTAATTGGACAAAAAAAGTATTGATGTTGTATAATAAAATATGAGATGCTTATTAAGATTCCTACTGTATAAATGTCACAGGGTACATGAATCAAACGTGTAATGCGGAATTATAATCTGAATAAGGATAACAAGCAGCTAGTGCAGGTGGACGAAATAATTAATATTGATCAACAGCCGAATATGGATTAAACAAATTATAACTTGTTTGAATATTGTACATCTTTATTGGTTAACCATCAAATGGATTGGCATCACAGGGTCCCACGTCATTTGCAGTTTGCAATACTAAGCATTGAGAAATATGTGTGGGAATTGGAATATAGAAAACATGATACGTCATTTGACCCAATTATAAAAGGTTCACGTTGTATTTTTGCTTTCTTCACAGATGTCAATGTCTATCTACCTATAGTTATACCTAACTCGTACCGTATTAAATGTGGGGGTTTAACTCAATCATTTGAACTTCAATCTAAGAATATTTCACTGTCAAATTTGATGACTGTGCTATATCTCTAAATTTCAATGCCTTTTTAAGGATTGTGAAGTCTAATTATGTAGGCATCACTTGAATTGAGAGATTCGATAAATGATTGAAGTCCTTATAAATCCTTTTAAATTGTTTGAATTACATAAATACATACATACATATGTATGTGTGTGTAGACATATATTGAAACATCTTTTTTTTTTAGTGTAAACAGAAGATCTCGAATTCAGAACCTCTTACAACCTTCTTCTCCCCCTACCACACAACCCATCCCTTCCCTCATCCCTAGATTGATAGAAACATTGGAATTTCATTAACGTTCTAACAACCCACGTTAGAAATGGCAAAATAAAGCCCGAAGGATCTCTCCTCCAAAAGACATGATCCCATATGAATTTTGCATTCTTCACCACCACATGAGCAACTTTATATTCATTATTAGATATTTAGGCTTGTAATATATTAATTATTTTAGTATTTAAATGTGTCTAAATAATTAGTGAATTACTAATCCAAATACTTTTCAAGTAACAAATGACTTAAAGGAATTTGAGAGGATAAATTCTTTCTCACATCAATCAATCCAAAATGCAGTCTAAAATTATTTGAAAAGAATAAAACAGAGAATACGACAAAAAATGATGTATCTTATAAGGAATTAAATTTGGTTGAAACAGGTTTCCTTCTTCATGGATGGCTTTTAGATCGATGTTGAAGTTCAACAATTTCAGTAGAGTATTAATTGTTTTTAAACTTGGTCTTGCAGGTATTGGAGAGTATTTGACCAAATTTTAAGGATATTTTCATAATAGCATTTGGTTTATTGAGCTGGCCAGTTCATTAGAACTCATTTTGGTTTAATGGATTAGCGGTTGAACCGGCTTGTTCTTTTGAATCTAAGCAGCAAATTTAATGGCTGTTTGTCACTAATGGCTTTGGGTTTTACTCAGACCGGTAAGCAGATGGGTCAGTGGTTCAACCGTCCGACCAGTCACTGTAGTCTGGATTTTAAAACAATGCTACAAATACAAATGAATTTTTCACTTATCAAAAAAAAAAAAAAAGAAAGCTAGCTTTTTAAAAGAAATTCAAAAAAAAAAAATTCTCATAGGCTGGGTCTGCCCCAACTATTTAGGAATACCCAGATTCCCTAATCTTGTCAGTTATCATGGATTAGGAGTCTCCAAAACAAAAGACAATAGTAACAAATATCCGAAACCCGCAAAAAGTTGTACCCAAAAAAAAAAAAAAAAGGCCCGCAAAAAGCCAAATGAATATTGTGCCATGGAGTAGATGTGTGGAGAACTTACAATAAAATATGTACACGAGGTCGGGATCAACTTTTGTCGTGAAATACACCACCAGCTACATACATCGCTGTCCAAGATCTGAAGAAATCTCCTTTTGCTTTTCTTCCACGAAATCTCAAGGTATCTATAAACAAAGTTAAATAAATAAATAAATAAATAAATATATATATATATATATAGGGTTAAATTACTAGCTGAGAAAATAGTCGCGTTTGATCATTCAAGCAGTGGCAGGCGCACGTTCTTCTTCGGTTGAATCGTCATATTTGTCTAATAATGGAGCATTTTCGCTGGAAGATTCCCAATGGTTAGTGCTTTCTTGTGATATCTCTCCGCTAATTTCTTGTGCTTTTGCCCATATTAGAGCGTAAAACCCAAAAGATATGATCAAGGATCCGATCAAGCTGCAAATTAATAAAATATTCGTTGTGAAACCTCGTGTACACAACAATGAAGTATGTATGCATATGATAAGTGTGACAATGACTGGAATTTATGGGGTTGGGGTTTTAGAGAGTTGTTCATGGTAGGTGTATATCTTTTAAAATGATGTAAATTTATATGAATTAACCAGTGTATACACTATCATGATTTAATACATGACAATTAATTTGACTCTGAAATTTTATATATGTGTTATGGATATACTATGAGTATATGTAAGATTTACTCAAACTTATACAATTTGTTCTTGAGTAGCGTAACTAGAAATATTGTTTAATGGGGACACATATCAACAATTTAAAATTTATTTTTAATCCACAAATGATTAATAATAGCAATCATGTTTGTAATATCAATAACTCCTCGACTGACGCAATCAAATTCATTCATAAATTTATTCATCGTTGTAACGTTTAAAGATAATAGACTAATAAAGTACTACTAGTTCCTTAGTAGAAGTAGAAAAGTAATAGTTCAAGGTAATGTGAAGTTGTGAACATGAAAGTAAAAATATGTTGAACCTAAAGCCCTAGAGATTTTGGTGCTACTTGGTTCTTTACTTATCCTTTGAGAAGTTATAATATTGACGTTTATTATGTAATAGCTATTTCAAAATTCTAATGGGGGCACAATTTAACAAATCTCGAAGCTATTATTATTATTTTATTTTGGCCATTACAGCCACGCGCCTCAATGACTACAATGTATATTTGGCTGTAATTCTTCTCATACACTGGATTAATATAGATGAACAATATACTAATGTACATCAAATAATTTTTAAAAAAAATACAACAATAGTATAAGAGCACTTAATTATTCCAAAATCATGTGCAACAGACATGTATGTACCTTCCGAGGTAGAGATTATCGCTGAGAAAAATGAAGCCCATCACTGCAGCAATGGCAATTGATGGTGGCCTAAATAAAGCTACATATACAGGTCCTTTTACATGCAAGCCCCAACTACGAACAAGAATACCAAAGCCTGACCCTAATACTCCCTGAAGACCCAAAAAAAAAATATAAGTACATTCAATTTTATTTGATTTTGATTCCAACTAGCTATCTGAGCGCTGAGTAGTGGAAATTCTGGTATTCAGCATAGATTACGTTCATGCACTTACCGCGTACACTCCGAGTACAATTGCACATTAGATTTCAGTATATTCCACGCACTTGAATTTGGTACTCTGATTAAACAAACTGGTGCTGCTATGATCGCAGGATGTCGTGCAAGTTGCTCAATTTGGGACGTGATCAAGTGGTTGTTCCAACTGGACCAGTCACTGGAGTTAGAGCTAAAAAGCTGCAAAATTCACTTCAAACTTTGGTAATATCCATTTGAACTTCAATGAGTGAACCAATGTTGCTTGGCAGGGGTGATCAAGTCGAGTCGTGTATAAATCTTCTTCAAGTGTTGGATGATCAAGACCAAGCTCAAGCCTAGCCTGATTGTTAGGAATTTCTTTATTTCTTTGTTTGATTTTGTTGGAATAAGTGGCCATCTTTGATAAAAGGATGTGTTGCATTAGTTACGTCATTAGTTAAATTGTTTCGTTAATCCTAGTCTAGGTTGGAGTACATAATTTGGCCAGCTTATGTCTTGTAAGGCCGGTTTATGTCTTGTAAAGCTTATAAAAAGGCTTATCCATTGTTTCTTGAGGAAGATAGATGTTATGAAATAATCATTTTATTGTGGATGTCTATCACTTTATCAGTATCTCCTTAATAAGGACGGAGTTGACACGTTCTACGAGATGATAAGGTTATCACTTCATGCTTACGAGAAGATACCATCTCCATCATTATCACCAACCTTATCCCTATTCTTATCTCTATCTTTATCTTTTCACGTCTTACTAGAAGATGTATAAGAATTCAAATGTGATTTGAATTCTTCATAGAGAATACAAATGTAAATTGAACTCTTCATATCTTCTCCTATAAATAGGGGTTCACCCTTTGTAAATTTCATAAGAATGAATTGAAGTTCATTTTGATTTCTCTCTCTACTTTCTCCACTTCTCTCTCTCTCTACTTTATATTAGGAATAGTTTTATAACACGTTATCAGCACGAGTCTCTACCATTGAGCATATATGAATCACAAATCTCTGTCCCTACAGAACTGTGGTGCACGATATTCTACTCTTAGAGAGAAGAGAAGCACGAGACTCTGCCAAAATTGTATCGGTGTTAGATCAATCGTCGTGCGCTTCCTTAAACGATTTCTAGTGAACATTTGGAGGTAACATTTCTCACTTTTCATTCATGAATATGTCAAAGCAATTGAGCCCAGGTTCCACGATCAGTTGATGTCTACTAACTTAACTTGCTTATTTGATTGATGGTTGGACAAAAATATGATGCCTTAGTTATCTGTATTAAGTAGATCAAACTTTACAAATGTCAAATAATAAATTAGAAGAGATGTTGAATAGTTTAAATTATTGGATCACTCAGCATGCCAACTAGATGTATGTAGTCAAATGGAAAATGGTCATATGGACCATGACATTTATAACGGGTCTACCACAATGATACATGTTATTAAACCAGAATGACTTGTGCCAAAATTTTAAAGCATGAGCTATCATTGATGCAATCGCATATAAGTAGCATGACTGCTTTGCTAATCCCAAACCAGAATTCATGATTAGCTAATACTTTTTGTATCAAAAGCATGCCTAGATCATATGAATATCACCTAAGCAGGTCGGACTTAAGACTTCAAAAGAATACCAAATGTTAACATGACATACAAATGCATTTATTATTACTAGGTTTGTACATCAACTGAGAAATTCATTAAGCTCTATAGTCATTGCATACCATGTACCATAATCAAGGTATTCAAGACATTAAACACACCTTTGATTTTCAATTACTATATCCTAGTTATATGTTGTAAGTAGCTTATGCAAAGCTATAACAAAAATGAGACAACAGATTTGCATATAACTAACATTTGAGTACAAGTGTTTGACATGGAACAATCAGTCAAACCAATTATACACATTTGGGGCAATATTTGAGGTAACATTTATTCTATTCAATTCGGTTTATTTATCTTTATTATGAATATTAGATGGTGAAAATACATCTTGATGTAAATGGTTTTGAAGGCACAATGAATGAAAATAATGATACTTAAAGGATCCACTTGTCCTTTGAAAGAAAAAAAGATCTGACCGCCTAAAGATGGTCTAGATTTGACCACCTGAAGATGGTCGTTCTTATAAGACTCAACATGATCAAGCTAGCGAAGGCTATAATCTTTTGAATCAATTAGTGAATATATTTTACAATGTTTAAAGTTACTTCTCAATCAAAATTGTATGGAGAAACTATCACTGATATAGATATGTGAATAATATATTCTCCATGTTTCACTTCTCGAATATGCTCCAGAAGTAGCAATATCGAGAGAAGAAATTTGAGAAAATATTCTGAACTTATTATATGCCTTTGTCTAAAATCTGATCTAATGAATTTAATCTATTCCCTGAAGTGAATATGACTAAATTTTGATCATAATCGTGAGTAAAGATAGATATGTGCTACCTAAAGTGGGATAATGAAAAAAAAAAATCATTTGTATAGCATTAAAGGTCATTAGTTATGAATATATCGTATGACTAAATATCTTATTGACATTTATCAAGTATCATAAACAAACACCCTGAAGGTGCAATTAACGGTGTAATTGATGATGCTAATAATCATATTTTCTTCCTGAAGAAGAAATTGATGCCAAGCACCCGATATTTATTTAGAATTTGGTTATTTATTATTTTAGCATATGTTATGTCATTTTCTTTATCAGCTATGTTATCTGTGAATTTTATTAATGTTTATATTTATTTGTAAGTTTTTTCATTAACTCTTCCTGAAGAAGAACATTTCTTTATTATTTCTTCCTGATGAAGAAATGGTTGTATTATTTTATTATTTCTTCCTGAAGAAGAAATGAGTTTGTTACTTTATTATTTATTCTTGAAGAAAAAAGGTCTCTTTATTATTTCTTCTTGAAGAAGAAATGGATATCAAATATTTGGGATTAAAAATTATGGTGATGATAATATAAGTCTCATTGATAGTGCTCCTATGCACACTATATTCCTGTTTGAAAATAGGAGAGATAAACACAATTAGTGATTGTGGTAAAATAATCGAAAGCTCTAGAAGAGCCGCATAATATTTCTCCCCGAAGGAGTAAAGTTTGTTATTAATGATGTATTACACTCTCCCTAAGTCTCGAAGGAATATATTGAATTTATATCTGTTGAAATGGATATCATATTGAGACACAAAATGAGACAATAATAGATCTTATCAAGTGAGATAAAGGTTGATTATATCACAAAACCATTTGAAAGAGAAATGGTTATTGTTATAGTTGTCTTTATTCTCATTTGATTAAATCAAAATCATCACTTACAGTGAATCAGAAGTTTACTGATCCCAATATATTTATGATTTGTCAAAAAATAAGAACCGACAATTATTCATACATACCCTTTGTATTATATGTGGCTCCAACAAAAAATTTATGTCGGAGGTGACTCACCCTTTATAATTAGAAATAATGCAATATTGATAGGTGATCTATTGTACACTTCCCGATATTAGGGGGAGGAAATGATCAACCGAAAGGAAATCGTTTGAAAAATATTATTGGATTTCCTAGATTCTCATACCATATAATATGAATTGGAAGTTCAATAGATTATTTATTTGTGACAAATTGCAAGTGAATTGTCAAATATATTTATCGACTCCAAAAGAACTATTGAATTGAATATTCCTGCAGGAAATATGATAGTAGAATTGATGTCCATAAAGGACACATACAAGTGCTACAAATGAATTTAAGACTGGCCTACTATAATAAAGCATTTTGTTAATCGTGATCCTATATTTTGACAATTACAAAACAATTGAATAAGTTTATCTAACATTTTCCATGAAGAATATTTGCAATTCAGGTAATCATTGCAATTGGTGTAATTTGAAGAACTCAATCAAAAGAAGCAAAAATCATTGATGACTGTCGGACGCTCGATAGCTTGTATCGGACATCCGATATAACTTGAAACATCTCTATCGGACACTCAACATAATGTACCGGACGTCCGATAGATAGGGGATCCATCGAACACTCGTATCGGACGCACAACAATCTCACCGGACGTCCGATCGTATCCAAGAAGTTTTTTGAGCTCTCTGGTCGCTGTCGGACGCAAAGTTCATCAGACGCTAAAATATGCATCGACTGTCCGATCGTATTCAAGAAGATTTTTTGAGCTCACTGGTCGCTG
Organism: Gardenia jasminoides; assembly: GCA_013103745.1. Classification (NCBI taxonomy): domain Eukaryota; kingdom Viridiplantae; phylum Streptophyta; class Magnoliopsida; order Gentianales; family Rubiaceae; genus Gardenia; species Gardenia jasminoides. Next base: position 19,465,629 of record CM023104.1, read on the forward strand.
TCGGACGCAAAACTCATCGGACGCAGAAATAGACATTGGCCGTCCGATAAAGAACGAAACAGCCTGTCAGACGCTAGCATCGGATGCACAACATGGTGTCGGACGTCCGATACCATGTTGACTAGTTGACTCTTCAGCTTCTTCTATCCGTTGACCTCAAATATCAAGGTATTTTTTGGTCCCCTATAAATACTGCCTTGTCTGAACTTCAAAGATAGCTTTTTTACACTTAGAATACAAGTTCTTGAGGGTGATTTTAGCAAGAAAATACTCTTTGTGTAAGAATTGTAGGTCTTGAAGTGTTAGTTCATTTGCAAGCTTTTCAATTGTGAGTGAGTTCATCAATAGTGTAGCTTTGTGAGGGTTATCTGTGAGATTGTAAAACTTCCTAGCTTGGGGAAAGGAGGAAGTGAGCCTTCTATTGTACACAAAGATTGATTGAATTTCATCAAGTTGAAGTTTTTGAATTGAAGATTATTCTTCAAGCTCGAGTGGAGGTTTGAAGAAGATTGGTTTGCTTTCTATCATATTATTTTTAGCTTACCTTTCGATTTATTGATCACTATATCATCTATACTTCTCGGTCTTGTTTGCTCATTTGTTTAACAAATCAATTATGTGAAAAATTGAAATTGTGATTTTGAAAAAGGGGCATTGTTTGATTAGTTTTTAATCAACCTAATTCACCCCCCCTCTTAGATTGTCTTTGGACCTTACAATTGGTATAAGAGTTTGGTCTCTAGGATCAAGCCTAACTGCTTAGAGAAAAAATGGCAACCAATAATGTTATGTTTGTAGAGGGACAATCGGTTATTAGGCCACCCATGTTCAATGGTTCAAACTATGTTAGTTGGAAAGAACATATGATTATTTTCTTGCAATCTATTGACATTGATCTATGGTTTATTGTTAATGAAGGTCCTTACACTACTACCATTGATGATCCCATTACTCATGTTCCTAGATTAAAAACTAGAAATGAGTTGACACTTGAGGATAAGGCTAATCTCACTTCAAATGCTAAAGCCATGAATGTACTATATAGTGCATTAGATTCAAATGAATCTATTAGAGTTAAAGGATGTAAATCAGCTAAAGAAATTTGGGATAAATTAAGGGAGATTCATGAAGGTAGTGAGGATGTAAGGGAACAAAAGAAGTCCACTTTAGTTACTAAATATGAATCATTCAAAATGGAACCTCATGAGAATGTAGATAAGATGTATTGTAGATTCAATGATCTTATCAAAGACTTGGAGGTGTTAGATAAAGAATACACCTTTGGTGAGAAAAACAGAAAAATTTTAAATACTTTACCTAAAGAATGGGAAAATAAAGTGACGGCAATTGAAGAGGCAAAGGACTTAAATTCAATGTCTATTGAGTCTCTTATAAACTCTCTAACATCTTATGAGTTGAAACTCAAAAGCAAGGTATAAGATGAAGAAGATGCAAGGGCCAAGAGGAGCATTGTTCTAAAAGCTTCTCAAGATGAGGATGACTCAGCCTCACAAGATGACGAAGATGTTGATTGTGATGATAGTGATCTTGCACTCATCACCAAAAGTTTCAAAAGAATTCTCAACAAAAGAAGATTTAAGAAAGGAGGTCCTAGCAATCAAAGCCCCAACCAATCAATGCAAGGTTCAAGGGAAGACGAGATGCAACTAAAAAGCAAGGAGATAGATGCTTTGAGTGTGGACAACTTGGCCACTATGCAGCTGATTGTTCGACAAAGAAGAAGAAAGAAATAAAGAATGAAAGAAAGCCAAGGTTCAACAACTTTCAAATCACTTGGAATGAATGCAATTCGGAAGGTGAGATTGAAGAAGAAGAGGAATCTGCTCAAATTGCTTTTATGGCAATTGGTGACAATGAGGTAACATCTTGCAACCCTCAATGTAAAAGTGATGATGATGATGATCTTGAGTCATTTATTGGTAGATTGCATGAAATTTTGAAAGAATCCTATGCTAGAAATAAAGAATTAAAACAGAAAATCACATTTCTTTTACAAGATAATGCTAACTTATTTCAAGACAACAAAAAGCTGAAATATGACAATGATTGCTTAGTAAAAGCTGAAATTGAGTTGCAACATGAACTTGATAGAAAAACAAGCTTTTGTGAAATGTTTAAGGAAAAACAAAATGAATTAAAAAGAAGAATGGATAATCTAGACATGATTCTTCAAAATAGAAAACAAAATGTTTTTGCAAGGAATGATTTGAAGCCTCACTTAAATGTCCATGAAAGGAAACCAACTTTTAGTGCAAATGAGTTCACAATTTATAGAAAAAGAGGAGTAAGGTTTATTAAACCAATTTGTGTGATCGATCCTACCATTATGTGTGATTTTTGTTGTCAAGTAGGTCATTTGAAACATGATTGCTATGTAAGAAAGAATTTGAGAAGAGGAATGAAATGCATGTGATTAGTCAAACATGACTCTAACCATCAAGGACCCAAAAATTAAAGGGTACCAAATTTTCTATCTCTTGTGTAGGTGAAGATTGAAAAAGCTATAAAAGAATCAAAGTGGTTCATTGATAGTTGATGTTCAAGGCACATGACGGGTGATCCATCACAATTCATCAAACTCAAATCAAAATCAAGTGGAAAAGTGACTTTTGGAGATGACATGAAAGCTAAAACAATTGGAGTAGGTGATGTTGGTAAGAATGGTGAAACATTTGTGCATAATGTTCTCTTGGTAGATAATTTAGGTTATAATTTGCTAAGTGTTAGTCAATTATGTGACAAAGATTTATTTGTTTTATTCAAAAAGCATGAATGTCTAGTTCTCGACTCAAAATTCAATATCATTTTCAAAGGAAAAAGATTTAATGACATCTATGTTGTAATTCTTGACAAAATAGATTCTTCTAGTTTTAAATGTCTTAAAATTTCAAATGAATACCCTTGGTTGTGGCATAGAAGACTTTGCCATTTTAACATGGATGTGATAAATGAAATTTCCAAAAAAGAACTTGTTAGAGGCTTGCCTAAAATTAAGTTTGAAAAGGATAAGGTTTGTGATGCATGTCAATTTGGAAAACAAACCAAAACTTCTTTTAAACCTAAAAGAAACATTTCTACATCTAAACCATTGGAGCTTTTACACCTTGATTTATTTGGTCCTACACCAATTGCTAGATTAGGTGGTAAGAGATATTTTTTTGTGATTGTTGATGTCTACTCTAGATATACATGGACTGTTTTTCTTGCTCATAAGGATGATGTTTTCAAAAGTTTTGTCTCTCTTTTTGCAAAAGTGCAAAATTTACTTGGTTTACACATTATTAAAATTAGAAGTGATAATGGTTCGGAATTTAAGTATTGTGGCTTTCCGGAATTTTGTGATCACAATGGGATAATTCATGAATTTTCTATTGTAAAAACCCCCCAACAAAATGGTGTTGTTGAAAGAAAAAATAGGACACTTGTTGAAGCCGCAAGAACCATGTTGAGTGAAAATGATTTACCAAAATATTTTTGGGTGGAGGCCGTAAATACATCATATTATGTAATGAATAGAGTTTTGCTAAGACCAATTTTGAACAAAATTTCTTATGGGTTGATGTTTGATAAAAAGCTAATTGTTGGCTATTTTAAAGTTTTCAGATGCAAATGCTTTATTTTGAATATTAAGGAACACCTTGAAAAATTTGATAAGAAAACCGATGAAGGAATTTTCTTGGGATATTGTGAAAACAAAAGAGGATGTAGAGTTTATAATAGAAGAACTCTTGTGATTGAAGAAGCCATACATATTACATTTGATGAGTCTAATGGTGATCATTTCAAAAGTATTTGTGTAGATGATAATGTAGGTATTCAAAAAGAACTTGAGAAGCTTACACTTCAAGAGGAAAGCAATGTTGAAATGGAGGAAAATTTGAAGGAAAATGACATTCAAAGAAACCAAGTGCAAGATAAAGAAGACAAGGATGATGATTCATCAAAGGATCTTCCTAAAGCTTGGGAGTTCATTTATAACCATCCCAGGGATTTAATTATTGGTGATCCATCCGAAAGGGTAAGAATTCATTTTTCTTCAAAACCATTACTTGATAATTTTGCCTTTGTATCACATTTTGAGTCTAAAAATATTAATGATGCTTTGAAAGATGATTATTGGATAGTAGTTATGCAAGAGGAATTAAATCAATTTGAAAGAAATAATATTTGGACTCTAGTTGAAAGGTCTCAAAATTATCCGATTATTGGCACAAAATGGGTTTTTAGAAATAAATTAAATGATAAGGGTGAAATTGTGAGAAGTAAGGCTAGATTAGTAGTTAAGGGGTATGCTCAAGAAGAAGGTATTGATTTTGACAAAACATTTGCTCCCGTAGCAAGATTAGAATCCACAAGAATGTTTCTTGCATTTGCTTGTTTCAAAGGTTTTAAATTGTATCAAATGGATGTTAAAAGTGCTTTTCTAAATGGCTTTATTGATCAAGAGGTTTATGTGGATCAATCTCCCGGTTTTGAAAGTGATAAATTTCCTAACCACGTGTTTAAATTTTCAAAAGCCTTATATGGTTTAAAACAAGCTCCTAGAGTTTGGTATGAACGTTTAAGTGGATTTTTGATTGAAAATGGTTTTAAAAGAGGTATTATGGACACTACTCTTTTTACAAAACAAAAATCAAATGATCTCCTTATTGTGCAAATTTATATTGATGATATTATTTTTGGTGCTACTAATGAGCGATTGTGCAAGGATTTTTCCACCATTATGCAAAATGAATTTGAGATGAGTTTGATGGGAGAATTAAATTTCTTCCTTGGACTCCAAATCCTTCAAACTCATGAAGGAACTTTTATCAATCAAATAAAGTACACAAAAGAACTCCTCAAGAGGTTCGGCATGGAGGATTCAAAGTAAGTCGGTACACCAATGTGTACATTTACCAAACTCGGAAAGGATGAGCAAGGTACAAGTGTTGATGAGAAGAAATATAGAGGTATGATCGGAAGCCTTCTTTATTTAACCGCAAGTAAGTCGGATATTATGTTTGCCGTATGCTTGTGTGCTCGTTTTCAATCTTGTCTGAAAGAATCTCATTTAAATGCCGTTAAGAGAATTTTTCGTTACTTGAAAGGAACTATGAATTTTGGTCTTTGGTATACTAAATGTCATGGATTTGCCTTATGTGGATATACGGATGCTGATTTTGGTGGTTGTAGAATTGATAGAAAAAGTACTAGTGGTTCATGTCATTTTCTTGGTAATTGTTTGGTCTCTTGGTTTAGTAAGAAACAAAATGTCATTTCTTTGTCAACAACCGAAGCGGAATATGTTGCCGCTAGTGCATGTTGTGCTAAATTATTATGGATGAAACACATCTTGAATGATTTTTGTTTAATGTATGATAATATGCCTATTTTTTGTGATAACACTAATGCCATAAATTTGACAAAAAATCCCATTCAACATTCTAGAACAAAACACATAGACATTAACCATCATTTCATTCGTGATCTTGTCCAAAAAGGTGAAATTTGTGTGAATTATGTTTGTTCAAAAGACCAAATTGCTGATATTTTCACAAAAGCCCTGCCCCTATATCAATTTGTATATCTACATTCGAAATTGGGCATATTAGAAAAGGATCCTTAAATATTTTTAGTCAAATTCTATCGGACGTCCGACCCTGATGAACGGACGTCCGACAGTGTTCTTAGCTATTTTCCAGAAAATCCTATCGGACGGATGTGTCGAACGCTTTACATCGTTCGGACGTCCGATACACGAAAAGTCACAGCTTATCAGGTCACTTCCTTTCATTTCAATCAGTCAACTTTCATTTAATTCGGACGCAACTTCCTAACCACCCAAATTCAAAACTCCAAATTCCCATTCTGACTTGTACCAATTCTCAAATTTGAAAGCACAAACACCCTCTCAAGCTTATTGCAAGCTGAATTTCATCAACATTTCTCACTATATATCACACATTCTTCCATTCCCAAATCACAACCGAAACCCTAAACCTACACTTCTTCTCTGTTTGAGTTGCTTGATCACTGCATTTTCATCAAATTTGTTGTGTAGACACTCTGCATCTCACTTAGTCTTTTAGTCATCACTCAAAACATACACACAATCAATAATGGTGCGAACTCGTGGAGCCTCCTTTGCTACCGGACGCAAACGACGTCCGAGGGATGAAGACACTCCCACTCCAACTGCCAAACGAACTTCATCAAGGAGGAAACGTGGTTCAGCAACCCAAAACAACCCAAACGAATCCTCAGGTTACCTCAGAACCCCCTCCTCTGCCAAAATTGATTGATGATGAAGCTAAGGATAGGTTTGCCTTATTCTCACAAAAGAGTTTCATCATTCAAAGGTCCATTGATCCTTCTGATTTTTGAAAAATAAACCTTGATTCTGTGCTTAAATTGTTTGAATTCCAAAAATGGTCTCATATCATTACCATGCCAAATGTGTATTTTTTTGATATGCTTTACCAATTCTTTGCCAATCTTAGAAAAGGAAACTCTCGTGATGAGTTAAAATCTCGTGTGAATGGTGTTGACTTGGTTTTTGATTCTGATGTGGTTAATGAAATTTTGAAAATAACAATCGAATTTGGCTGCAAAAGTAAAATTGCCAATTTCTTTTCTTATGAAGAAAATCCAACTAGCATCAATCACTTTAATTCTGAAAAATTGATATCCTATTTCCAGTCTCCTTTTTAAGCCCCTGTGGATGCTAAATTGGAGGATTTAAATCCTGAAAACTTAATCATTTTCTCAATCATCTCCAATTTGCTTGTACCTACTGATGGGCATCGCACTGATGCAAATAAAATGGAGTTATACCTGTTTTACTGCTTTGTTGGGAAAATTAGAATTGACATTGGCTTTGTTATGTGTAAGTTTTTGATGAAACTTTGCATTGACACAAGAAGAAAACTATCATATGGAAAGTTTTTGACTCCCATTTTTGAGCATTTCAAAATTCCAATCAGTGGTGTATGTCTCAAGGACACTGCCACTTCTGTTTTCTCAAAAGCTTATTTCGAAAGAAAAAACTTGAAGTTTTTTGATGGTACTTGGTGCACCAAAGAAGCCGCATTTGAGTCTCATTCCAAAAAGATTCATGACACTCCCATCTCTCCTAGAATCACTAGAACTCTTCGTTTCACTCCTGGCCTATCCATCCATTCTAGGAAATCTGTCTCTAAAACAACCTCTCCTCAATCTGAGACTTTTGAGTTGCTCAAAGAACTCAAGAATCATGTTCTTCTCCTTGAATATAGTCTTATGCTAACCATGACATCTGAGCAAAAGTCTGACTTCCTAGACACAAAGAGTCTACTGTTTCCTCCTGCCATGAATGAAGATGCTTCTCAAGCCAAGGAATCTCGACCTGATCCTACACTAGACATTCAACATGTGACTGAATCTCCAACACCTCATCGTGATTCCTCAACATCTACAAAGGGAAAAGAACCAGTCACTGAGCAAACTGAGGATCAAGATGATGAAGGAACTGAAGAAGAAGATGACTTAGCTTATCGGCTTATCAGACGAAGACCTGGAACAAGATCAACCTTCACTCTTTAGGTACAATAGCAGCACTTGCACTTGCACTTCACCACTAGTTTGCATAAATTCCTTTTTTGTTCTCTCTTATCAATGGTTAAAGTGTACTTAGTATTAAACTCTCTTGCTATTTTCCTTATTGCTCTTTCGTATCTCCATTGGAGAATTAGTAGTTTAGATGTTAATTTTGCTTGTGGTACCTTTTTCAATATGGTGACTTTGGCTCTCTTGATATATGTGATAAATTTGTGCTGCAATTTGTTCTATCTGATGAACCTGATGAATATGTGATCAAATTATGTTGAACTGATTCTAATGAGCTCTTTGTTGCAATGATGATTAAACTTATGGATGGTTAAGACATTGATATCGTATTGGACTGGTTAAATTATGTTGAACTGATTTGCATACAGGATTTGGTTCTCTTGTTGAGACATTAATGTGGTATTGGATGTGGTATTGATACTAAAAAATTGAAAATGGAACCACATTTGGATTGAAAATGTGTTTTTGGAAACACATTTGGTATTGAAGATTTCAACCTATTTCTTAACTCTTTTTGAGATGACAAAAAGGGGGAGAATGAAGGTTCAGTTCAGAGTTCAAGTTCATAGTTCTGTGCTCTGTTTTAAGTCATGATCATAACTTTAATAAAGTCGTTTATACATGGAAGTTTCTTGGTTTATATTAACTTGGATGAGTAATCAAATGAGGGGGAGTTTTTTGATATGTCCAATACTCAACTCATACTCATTATGCGAATCATGGACACTTCCAACAAACAGTTGGTTATTCAAGTAAGGGCAAGTTTTCCTAATAAAACCTATCATTGATCTTCATCAAATCAAATTTAATTGTTTTGTCATCATCAAAAAGGGAGAGAATGTTAATCGTGATCCCGTATTTTGACAATTACAAAATAATTGAAGAAGTTTATCTAACATTTTCCATTAAGAATATTTGCAGCTTAGGTAATCATTGCAATTGGTGCAATTTGAAGAACTCAATCAAAAGAAGCAAAAATCACTGATGACTGTCGGCCGCTTGATAGTTTGTATCGGACGTCCGATAAAATTCGAAACATCTCTATCGAACACTCAACATAATGTACCGGATGTCTGATAGACAGGGGATCCATCGGACACTCGTATCAGACGCACAACAATCTCACCAGACATCCGATCGTATCCAAGATGATTTTTGAGCTCTCTGGTCGCTATCGGATGCAAAGCTCATCGGACGCTAAAATATGCATTGGCTGTCCGATCGTATTCAAGAAGATTTTTTGAGTTTACTGGTCGGTGTCGGACGCAAAACTCATCGGACGCTGAAATAGACATCGGCCGTCCGATAAAGAACGAAATAGCTTGTCGGATGTTAGCATCGGACGCACAACATGGTGTCTGACATCCGATACCCCTAACAGGTAGTTGACTCTTCAGTTTCTTCTATCCGTTGACCTCAAATATCAAGGCACTTTTTGGTCCCCTATAAATACTGTCTTGTCTGAACTTCAAAAATAACTTTTTTACACTTAGAATACAAGTTCTTGAGAGTGATTTTAGCAAGAAAATACTCTTTGTGGAAGAATTGTAGGTCTTGAAGTGTTAGTTCATTTGCAAGCTTTTCAATTGTGAGTGAGTTCATCGATAGTGTAGCTTTGTGAGGGTTATCTGTGAGATTGTAAAACTTCCTAATTTGACTAAGTGTAGATTGGGGTAAAGAGGAAGTGAGCCTTCTATTGTACACAAAGATTGATTGAATTTCATCAAGTTGAAGTTGCTTGAATTGAAGATTATTCTTCAAGCTAGAGTGGAGTTTTGAAGAAGATTGGTTTGCTTTCTATCATCTTATTGTTAGCTTACCTTTTGATTTATTGATCACTATATCATCTATACTTCTCGGTCTTGTTTGCTCACTTGTTTAACAAATCAATTGTGTGAAAAATTGAAATTGTGATTTTGAAAAACGGGCATTGTTTGATTAGTTTTTAATCAACCTAATTCACCCCCTATTAGGTTGTTTTTGGGTCTTACACATTTTGATTTCAAATATCTCCGGAGATGAAATAAATGTCATGACAAAAACTGAATCTCCTTAAGAGATCGCTCCTGAAGTGCCAACTCCTGAAGAGGATGAAATCATAGAAAGTTTGAAATTGGAGCCTACACGAAAAGAAATTACATATTGTATAGCACTTGACATTATGAAAGAAAATGAGAATCATAAAATATATCGGTTGATGAATGTTGGTGAAGAAATGATTGGCCAAAATGGAAAGATGCGATCCAATTTAAATTGGATTCACTGGTTAAAAGAAAATATTTGGACCTGTAGTCCAAATACCTGAAGGTGTTAAGCCTATGATTTTTCACAAAGATCTAGAATTGACAATGATGAGACATATTTTCCAATAGGTTGTATTATTTTATTATTTCTTCCTGAAGAAGAAATGACTTTGTTACTTTATTATTTATTCCTGAAGAAGAAATGTCCCTTTATTATTTCTTCTTGAAGAAGAAATGGATATCAAATATTTAGAATAAAAATTATGGTGATGATAATATAAGTCTCATTGATAGTGCTACTATGCACACTATATTCCTGTTTGAAAATAGGAGAGATAAACACAATTAGTGATTGTGGTAAAATAATCGAAAACTCCAGAAGAGCCGCATAATATTTCTCTCCGAAGAAGTAAAGTTTGTTATTAATGATGTACTACACTCTCCCCAAGTCTCGAAAGAATATATTAAATTTATATTCGTTGAAATGGATATCTTATTGAGACACAAAATGAGACAATAATAGATATTATCAAGTGACATAAAGATTGATTATATCATAAAACCATTCGAAAGAGAAATGGTTATTGTTATAGTTGTCTTTATTCTCATTTGATTAAATCAAAATCATCACTTACAGTGAACCAGAAGTTTAATGATCCTAATATATTTATGATTTGTCAAAAATAAGAGTCGACAATTATTCACACATATCCCCTTGTGCTATCTGTGGCTCTAACAGAAATTTATGTCGGAGGTGACTCACCCTTTACAAATAGAACTTGATATGCGTCTAATAGACGTGGTCACTGCTTATCTGTATGGGACATTGGATAATGATATATACATGAAAATTCCTGAAGGATTTAGTATGCCTGAAACATGTAAATCAAGTTTTAAAGAGACTTATTCCATCAAATTGCAAAGGTCTTTGTATGGTTTCAAACAATCTGGACGTATGTGGTATAATCGCCTTAGTGAATGTTTATTTAATGAGGGTTATGCCAATGACCCAATATGTCTATGCATATTTATAAAGAAAGATGGGTCCAATTTTGTAATCATTGCTATATATGTTAATGATCTTAATTTGATTGGAACTCCTGAAGAGCTCCAAAAAGCAGTTGAATATCTGAAACGAGAATTTGAGATCAAAGATTTTGGAAAAACCATATTTTGCCTTGGTCTACAAATTGAATATCTGGAAAATGAAATTTTTGTTCACCTAACTGCTTATACCCATAAGGTATTAAAGTGGTTCTATATGGATAAAGCACATCCATTGATTACCCCAATGGTCGTTCGGTCATTTGATCTTATTAAGGATCCTTGTGGACCAAAAGAGGAAGATGAAGAAATACTTGGTCTTGAAGTACCATATCTTAGTGCCATTGCACTGCTCTCCTTGCTAATTGTACAAGACCGTATGTCTCGCTTGTCGTGAATTCTATTAGCAAGATTTAGCCCATCTCTTACAAAATGACATTGGAATGGTATTAAACATATTTTTCACTATCTCCAAAGAATAAATTTGATTTTGGCCTATTTTATTCCAATAAATCTCGATATGAATTGCTTTATTATGCTGATACCGGTCATCTATCCTGATCCGCATAAAGTAAGCATCTCAAATTGGATATATATTCACATGTGATGGCACAACCATGTCATGGAGATCTACAAAGGCCAATGATTGCCACTTCTTCAATCAAGTCAAGTGTTAGCAATTCATGAGATTGGTGGTAGAATGTGTTTGATAAAATCAATACCCCATTATATCCAGAAGAATTGTGGGTTATCATCCGAAAAGAAAATCCTCCAATTACATTATATGAAGATAATGCAGCTTGTAGCTCAATTGAAAGCGGTGATATATTAAAGGAGACAGATCTAAAAATATTTCACCAAAATTCTTCTTTACTCATGATTTGCAAAAGAATGGTGAAATTGATGTGCAACAAATCCGATCAGATAATAATTTGGCAGATTTGTTTACCAAGACATTGCCAACTGTAACATTTAAAAAGTTGGTGAAAAATATTGGAATGCGTCGGTTGAAGGATCTCAAATGATGTTTTGGATCAGGGGGGGAAATAGATACACAAGAATAATGTAATCTTTTTCCTTCACTAGGGTTTTTTTCCTAGTAAGGTTTTAACGAAGCATATTCTTTGTGTAATAGACATCCAAGGAGGAGTGTTATGAAATAATCATTTTATTATGGATGTCTATCATTTTATCAGTATCTCCTTAATAAGAACGGAGCTGACACGTTCTACGAGATGATAAGGTTATCACTTCACACTTTACGAGAAGACACCATCTCCATCATTATCACCACCCTTATCCCTATCCTTATCTCTATCTTTATCTTTTCACATCTTACGAGAAGATGTATAAGAATTCAAATGTGATTTGAACTCTTCATAGAGAATACAAATGTAAATTGAACTCTTCATATCTTCTTCTATAAATAGGGGCTCACCCTTTGTAAATTTCATAAGAATGAATTGAATTTCATTTTGATTTCTCTCTCTACTTTCTCCACTTCTCTCTCTACAATCTCTACTCTCTCTCTACTTTATATTAGGAATAGTTTTATAAGACGATTTTTCCAGCAATTTTTGTGAGAGTATTCTCTTGGCTTCTTCGAGAACTACCCTTGAACAACTTAGAGATTGCTTGGTGTTCATCCCTGGCTTATCAATCAAGAAATGTACTTGATTGGAATATTGTTCTATCTAAACCTTGGATAGCTAACTCATTAAGTCGCAGATTGAGATTATATCAAGAAGTTCACTACTTTGAGGATTAGATTAGGTTCAAAGGTTTTTTGCTGCTTAAACTTGAATTCCAACCATCTAGATCTTAGGCTTGTCGACAATGAGTTTCGTCACACCGACGGGATTCGTATCAACTAGCATTAGAGCTGGTTGATGGTTTTTAGGTTATACCTTTTTAATCTCATTCTTTGAGTCTTGTTTCTTCTTCCACGTCTTTTTGTTTTTTGTGTTTAGTTCAGTCATAGGGTTTTGAGTGTCATTAGGGTTTCTTCATTATCGCTAGGGTTTTCTTGTTTCTTGTTGCCAGATTAATTCTTGTGTTTTAGTCAAAAGGATTACATTCCATGTGTTTTATCCAGTTTCCTAAATATGACCAGCTTATATTTTCATAGTTTCCTAAAGCTGTTTAATTAGTTCCCTAATCTTGTTCCAATCCTTACTTTCCTAAATCAGTCCAGCTTTGTTTAGGTCCAGTTATGCTTGGGAATAAGGGTTTTCCAGCTATGTTTTTCTTATAAAAATCGAGTCATTTGGGGTCCATTCTCATTACCATCAATCCATAATCTTTTTCATTACTTCAGCTTCCTTCGGGTGACACTCTTAAGTGAATTACATTTGAGAAGCTAGTTGTACACTTGAAGAAACTCTAATTTCTTCAAGGGAAGTAAACAAGGGTCTTCAAAATTTATTAGTGAGCTCATTAGAGTGATTTAACACATTGAGCGAAACATGAGTATGAGTGCATACACTTGAGGGAGTGTATAAGGACAATACATTGCTTTTGCTACTAACATTTTTGCAGGGTAATTTATTATGTCTAATGAAGGTGAAACAAGTAACCAACCTACAATTGATGTTAAGTTTTTGACTGAAGTGTTGAAGACCAGATTTAAGAAAATGTTAGACCAAGCCTTGGAACCTATTCACAATGCACTTTATTGGACAAGTAGTTCTCCAAGCCATTCTAAGTCATCTCGTGGCAAGGCTAAGATGGAAGAGTCTGAGAGCTCAAACGAAGAGGAGGAGTTTATTAGGTGACCTAAACCTAAGAAACGGGATGAACACCAAATATCTAATGCCTTCAAGGGAATCAAAATGAAAATTCTTGAGTTTAAAGGAAGATCGGACCCGGAAGCATATTTGGAGTGGGAATCAAAGATTGAGATGATCTTTTCATGCCAAGAATACACAAAAGAGCAAAAGGTTAAGGTGGAAGTGATTGAATTCTCTGAATATGTGGTGGTATGATGGGATCAACTTTGCTTATCTCGAAGGAGAAGTAAGCTTCTTGAAATCATGAGGGGCACGATTTGTTCCCAGTCATTATTATTATGATTTGCATCAAAGATTACAAATACTTACTCAAGGGAATAGGAATGCTGATGAATACTTCAATGTGCGCTTATGGTTGATAAGCTAATATTGCCTACCATGGAACATCCACGACCTTATAAGCTTCAATAGCTTACTAACAGTGGGGAAGTCCAAGTGATGAAGCAAGTGTTGGTGTCATTCAAGATTGATCGCTATGAAGATGAAGTTCTATGTGACATAGTTCCCATGCAAGCAAGTCACATCCTTCTTGGTCGACAATGGGGATATGACAAGCATATCAACTTTGAAGTAATGACCAACAAATATTCCTTTATGCAAAGGAATCAAAAAATTACCTATGTTCCCCTTTCCCCTAAGAAAGTTCGTAAGGATCAAGAGAGCTTATAAAAAGAGTTTGAGCAAGATTGTGCAAAAAAGAAAAAGGCCAAGAAAAATGCACACATTAATTCAGCCAAAGAGCGAAAATCTGAGGAAAAACAATTTTTACTTGTAAAAGCTAAGCAAGTGAGGAAAGCTTTGAGTGTTAGAAAACCTCTTCTTGTACTAATGTGTATTGAAATAAGGCTGTCTGATAGGTAGATAATTGTACATGTTAATTGTGAGTATTTGGACTAAATTTCTGCCATTTATTGCATAAATAATTAGGTTACTGCTTATAATTGGATTTTGTGGCACTTGCAGACCTTTGGTGTTTAATGTGATGCTTAATGGCAGAATTTCAGAAGACTTTTTATTCCAAGGCGTACCTGTACTAGAGAAAGGGGAGCAGGGCTGAGGTGGCAACATTCGGAGATAAATTTCTGGGTTTTTTGCCATTATTCCTGGGATATTTTGGAAGTCAGTTCAGGGGAGGAATCATCTTTTAAGGGAAGTGGACAACGGATTAGGAAGAAAAACTCCGTGTGAATTGGAAACTCACGGGAGGACTTAAGAAGCTTTCCTTATTTTGTAGGAATTCCGAGTCAATTGGAGAAAGGCATCTGCTGGTTTCCAAAAGGCAACAGGAGTGATTAGTATATATAGGATCTTTCATTTCTTTATTTGGGTATCATCTTTTTCGTTAGGCACTTGTCTCAGTTGTTCCTTTCATTTTTTTCGTCGTCACACAGAGAGATAGATTAGTACATCCTGCTGTTTTGAGTTTTTCTTAGTCTCTCGTCTTTCGTCTTTTCCCTTTTCCGTTGCAACATAGCATAGTAGTAGACTAGTACTTTTGCTTTTGTTTTCAATTCCAGTGAGCACTACTCATCATTAAAGATTTTCTGGTAGACATTAATTACCTTTGCTTACATCCGAATTTCGTGGAGGCATGGGATTGCTTAGTTAACATGAGGCGTGGCTAAATCAAATTCCTAGTTGAGGAATAATCAAGACTCGGGGTACAACAATTGTGAGATCGTTTTAATTGTTTTATTTTGATTCTGCATTCATGGGTATTTAATTATTCTCTATTTTCCGTGAATTATTATTTTTTAGATTTATTGGATAATTATACCTGTTGTTCAATTGTCTAAGTAATATATAGTCAAGTAAGGTGTTGGCGCGTCGCCTTTAAGCAACTTAATTAGTGGCAAACGAGATGATTTCACCGCCTCGCAAGTGGTCTAATCTAGATCATGGGAATAATTAATCTAGTCTAAATAAACCCGCATGTGTGTTTGTCACCTAGAATTGGGTCTCTCTAGTTCCTAAATCTGTGACTACATTAAATCCTACGAGCGTCTCTAGGGTTGTTTAGTTTACAAGAGGGTAGTTTATGAGCATCTCTGGACTACTATACAATTAAGGAGATATTGGTGGTTAGGTACATCGTTTGATCACTATAACCAATTTATCCGTGAGCGCATGAATGTTTCCATGTATCTATGATCAGTTGTGTGCACCGGTGCCGAGATTGATTCCTTGACTAGGTTGTGTTAATTAATTGTTTCTTGTGTTATTTAATTTCTGGATTCTTACTTAATTAGAATTTCAGCATTTCTACCTTTTTTATTATTTATCCTCTCCAAAAACCCCCCAACTTCCCTATGTGATTAATCTACAGTTCCCTGAGGAGACGACCCTACTTGCCCTGTTTACAAATTAATCTAATTTTCTTGAGTAAATTCTGGTATATCGGTCTCAGTATACTCCTTGGAATCAGGGTGAAGCTAGTAACCCATTACATATCCGGAGTCCCTGCTCCAGTACTAGAATTAATTTGAGATTGTTTTTGTTGGCAATTAGGTTTTCTATTTTAACTTTATTTTTGGCGGTTTGACACCCACCATTGTCTAATGGAGAAATTGATACTAACTTGCCTAGTGTTGTTGTTCCTATTTTGTAGGAGTACAAGGATGTCTTTTTCAATGAGATACCAAGTGGATTGCCTCCTATTCAAGGAATAGAACATAAAATTGATTTGGTTCCAGGAGCTACAATACCTCACCGACCAGCCTACAAGAGTAATCCAGAGGAAATAAAAGAATTACAATGAAAAGTTGATGAGTTGTTAAGCAAAGTCTGGGTGAGAGAGAGTTTGAGCCCGTGCGAAGTTCCAGTCATTTTGGTGCTAAATAAAGATGGTTTGTAGAGAATGTGCACTGACTGTAGGGTTATAAATGCCATCATGGTAAAGTATTGACACTCTATACCTAGGTTAGATGATATGTTAGATAAATTGCATGGAACTGTGATTTTTACCAAAATTGACTTGAAAAGTGGGCATTATCAAATGCGAATTAAAGAAGGGGATGAATGGAAAACTGCATTTAAAACTAAGTATGGATTGTACGAGTGGTTGGTTATGCCCTTTAGGTTCACTAATGCACCAAGTACATTTATGAGATTAATGAACCATGTGTTACGTCTATTTTTGGGAAATTTGTAGTTGTTTACTTTGATGATATTCTCATTTATAGCAAGAGTTTGGATGAATGTTTTGATCATTTAAAGACTATTTTGGATGTACTTTGAAGGGAGAAGTTATATGCTATTCTCAAGAAGTGCACTTTTTGTACTAACAAACTTGTGTTCCTAGGATTTGTCATTAGTGCGTAGGGAATGCAAGTAGATAAAAGTAAGATCAAGACGATTCAAGAGTGGCCAAGGCCTAAATCAATTCGGGATGTTCGAAGCTTCCATGGATTTGTGGGCTTCTATAGGAGATTCGTGAAAGACTTTGGTACATTAGCCGCATCTCTCACTGTGCTTATCAAGAAAAATGAGAAGTTTGTTTAGGAAGAAGTGCAAGAAAAAGCCTTTCAATTGTTAAAACACAAACTCACACATACGCCTGTATGATCTTTACCTAAATTTTTAAACCTTTTGAGATTGAATGTGATGCCTCACAAATTGGAAATGGTGCTTGTGAGGACCCGAAAATTGTATTTTTTTTATCTAACCTATTTAATTAATTAATTAATTATTTTCTCTGAGTAATTGACTTAAATTATTTTAATTATAATTTTACCATACATTACCTCATTTTATTTTAAAAACTATGTTTAACTATCAATTTGATTTTTCTGTGACTCAATTATGAAAAATGAGAAAAGATACGTTTTTCGAGGCAAATATTTGGACTGAGAGTGATGCAATCTGGGAGAGTAAGAATGATCATTCGTACCTTTAGAAATGTAAATTTGAGGAATGAGAAATGAGAGATTAGCATTAAACTCAATTAAGAGCATACATGAGGCATTTTACACTAGTTGACTTTTGAACCAAATGAGTGGCCCTTGTTTCTTCTTGCATTTCTCTAATAAAATTACCCAAAAAATTCACCAAACACTCATTCTTTCTCTCTCTCCTTACCAGACTTCTTCTCCTCCATTTTCTCTCAAGTTTCATCTCAATTTTCTTGCCAAATCCTTGCTAAAATCTTGCACAATCCACCATTGAATTTCCTTGCAACTTTGAAGATTGCTAATCCGTGAAGAACCCAAGCTATTGGTGGTGAAGATTGGTGAATTTGAGAGTTCCTAAGTACTAACACATTAGGGTTTCTAGTTCTTCCATTAGAGGTAAAATCATCCAGCAAATTTTTGTCTTTTAGATTAATTATTTTATGCTTAAAGCTTTATTAGTTCTTTAGTTGCTATTATTGTTGTTTGGTTGTTTATGTGGCCTCTTGAATTCCCACAAAGGTAGAGGACTTGAGGTGGCTTGTAGGGAAAGGATTTGAGGTTGATTATAAGTGCTTTATGATTGTTGTTAATTGAGGAGATTAGCTTGTAATGGAAAGAAAATGTGAAACTTGAATTTGGGAAAAAAAAATTGTAGCTGCTGCCAGCAGTCTTGCTTCTGTTTTGGCAACTTTAAACTCAGGTTTTGTGGCTTTAATTTGATGATAAACACTTGTTATGGGTTGGGCTAGGTGTGTAATAAATCTCCCTTGCAAATATTTTCGATTGGCTAAGTAAAAATGTGGTGAAAGAGGGATGAACAAAACTGGAAAATTTTTCCCAGCTTTGAGCACTGTTTGGATTCATTTCGGTTTAACATTCATTTGTTTGAATTTGTGGCTGAAATTTGGTGTGAACCTACCGTATATATATTAGAATTTTTGTACCAAATTTGGTAATTTTTGAGTAAGAAACCATCACTCGAATGAGGCCTAGAAACATGTCCTGCAAATCTGGAAATCAGAAAAAGCAGAAATTTGAACCTACCCTGTTTGGACAACTATAATTTCGTACTCGAGAGTCGAAATTGAGTGCCGTCAGTGGTGTTTGAAACTAGATACATAGGGATTTAAACTGTGTAAATTTTAGAGGCTATCTCATTTCCTACGAATTTTGGTAAATTTTCAAAGTGTGCTGGAAAACCAACCTGTGATGTCCTGTTTTTCACTGTAGCTGATTCTTAAACGAAATTCTGGGTAATTTTTGTCTAGAATTTCATCATTGTGTCTTCTACAAAGTTTTAGAACTTTAAATGAGGTTTCCAATGGTACCAACCTTGAGATTTTTGGACCTATATAACTCAAGTTATGATTTTTCAAAGAAAACTACACAAAACTGAAAATTCTTCTAAGAAAGCGACGAAAGCTTAGAAATGCCTTGGAAACATTTCCTAGTTTTCAGACATAACCTTTTGAGTATTTGTACACCATTCTAAATTTGAAAAATATATTGTTCCAATTACATGATATTTCTCTTAATTTGGAATCAAAAAGTTTAACTGTTTGAAAATTGACCTTGAATGTATACTTAGGTAATTTTGATTGTGCATCTCTCAGGTGATCACGTGGACACCGAAAACCTTAATTGATCTCGTGAATTGCTCTCACTTACTCTCTACTAATGGTGAGTGTTCAAGTGTATGTTAACTAATCTAAATAAATTGAAAGCATGCTTGTGTGCCTCGGAGAGCGTGTACTTTATCGCGCTCACCTTCTTTGAATTGCCTCTAAGTGAGTTCAACTGTTTAAAATGTTAATTGAATGACTGCTTGAGTTGCTTGAACTGATTGTTTTATTTATAACTGTGGGGACACCCAAACCCCATTGGGAATCCCTTCACTTTGTCTGGCAACAGGGGTTAGGGCAAGGGATGGGTGAACCATGGGTTATTACTGTTTAAAGCACGTCGGTTGGAATGAGTCTGCCGACTTGGCACACTCATAGTGGGTTGCCAATCACTGTTTAAATTTAGGAGTTCAGGCCCGGTCAAGGGGGTGTAAGTAGACGGGAGAGGAATAAAAGTGGTGAATATAGACTGTGAGAGTAAGTGGTTGACGGAGTGTCAACGTGTGGCTTGAATTGATACTGGTGAAGAAAATAATTGCAAAGAATTACGAAAATGTGGAATCGGCCAACTGTATCCTTCAAAATTGTGCTGTTTAAATGTTTTATTAACTATTTTACTCTTTTACTGTTTCATTAATTTCTTTAGTTGCTTTGAGTTGCCTGTGCATGTTTCTCTTGACCTCACTGAGCGTTAGCTCACCCCAATTGTTTTCCTTAAGGGTTTGAGGTGGAGCCACGCGAATCGAGGAATTTAGTTTCTTTTGTAGGATTTTCTCACTTTTGTATAAGTTTGAAATTGTATGTAAAATTGATGGAATATTGTACTCGAGGTGATTATTCCTGAAACTTTGAAAAAATTATGGGGCTTGTACTCTTGAAAGTCGAACTAGTGATTTTTGGTAAATTTTAAGTGTGGTTCGAAGAACGAATGTTTGTATTTATATTTGTTTTTAGTGAGTGAATCCTGGCGAAAGCTAGGTAGGAGGCCTGCCGATACCTTAGGGTTCACCTTAAGGAGAAGTGGGGCTGTCACAGATGGTATTATAGCCTAGGCTTCAATTCCTTGTAGTGTATCCTAGACTAGATGTTTAGGATGCCGGACTGTGGGATTAGTTTGAAAGTTAAGTGAAAAGATTACTTGTATACATTTGGTTAAGACTTGCATTTTAAGTGGATGATTTGGAGTTTAGGAATGTAGCACTATATATGGTCGAGGTTTAATTTATGATTAGAGGAATTTGGATGGTATGTCGGGCAAAAATGAGGATTGAGTTGATTTACACTTTGGGGTGGCCAACTTTAGTGTTGATTGACTTTGTTCTTATTTTGGTGCCTGAATACAAATATGTTATAACTATGGATATTCGCCATACTTGGAGGTTATCTAAGGCCTCGTGAGGAGGTACAAGAGGGAGTCGAGAGCATGGCTTGTGAGGAGCCTTAGAGGAGGATCCGAGGAAAGAGGGGCTCTCGGAGAAGAAATCATTCAAGGACCCATTTGGGGATTCCCCGACTAGCGGTTTGATTGTGAACTGGGCTAAGGTTTCCAATTTTTTTTTTGAATGTTTTGTAAATGGTTTAGTTTGGGTGAGGCTAGTGAGGCCTACAATTGTGACTGCATGACTGTTTGTATTTCTATGGCATCTATATGTGTTTTATCTTATAATACCACATGGTTTGCTACTTACTTGTGAACTTGCAAATATAAATGTATGTTAGTGTTTCTATTTTAAATGTTTTCACCATTGATTTTTATACTTAATTTTCTTTTGCGAAATGGCTTTATTTTTGCGTTTAGACATAACTAAGACAAATGGATGCTCGACGTCGAGGTCGAGGTCATGGTCGAGGACATGGGCGTGCACAGCCCCAACCCTCCATGAGTGTTCACCTTTCTGGGGTTGACTCTGAAGGGAGATCGGGAGGTGGTAATGAGGATCAAGTGGCTACGGCCATCAATAGGATGACTGACATACTTGAACGTTTGGCCTATAATCAAGGCCTTGGACAGTAAAATCAACCTTTAGGGCCCGACCATGGGGATGATAGGGCTTTGAAACGTTTTCTTAAGTTCTCACCACCTAAGTTCATAGGAGGGGCTGATCCCGAGATAGCTGAGAATTGGCTAGATAGGATGTCTGATATCTTCGTCGCTTTAAATTATTTTGAGGTGAGACAAGTGAGCTTTGCCACTTTTCAATTTGAGAGCGCGGCGAGATCTTGGTGGAATGTAATCCGAGCTAAGTGGGAGCGAGAACAAACTCCTTGGACTTGGGTGAACTTTAAGAGAGAATTTGATGAGAAATTCCTGCCTCCACTGATTCAGGCGAAAAGGGAGGATGATTTTATTAGATTAAGGCAGGGATCTATGAGGGTGGCCAACTGTGAGACCCAAGCTCTCAAAGTTTACACCCGAACTAGTGGCCACTGATCGGAAAAGAATTAGGTGATTTGTGCAAGGACTTAACGTTAAGATCCAAGAGGCGTTGGCTGCGGCCCAAATCAATACCTTTACTGAGGCTTTAGAGAAAGCTTAGAGAATTGAGGGTGCTAGGCAGCAAGTGAAGGCTTTTCATGTTAAAAAGAGAAATGCCCTGAGTAGTAGTGAAATAGAATTGTCTGATAGAAGTATGCCAACCCCTAAGTTGGGAAGGGGCACGGGCGGTGTAAGGATTGCTGGAGTATCGAGGGAGTCTATGGCTAAGGAAGCCTCTCATGGACGTGGTCAGTCTTGGAATACCTCCTAAGGAGATTCTAGCTTAGTATTGATGGCACAAGTGGGATGTGAATATTGTGGTAAACCAAATCATACGGTGGGCGATTGTTGGAAGAAAGCTAGAAAATGTCTGAGATGTGGGAGTGTAGAACATCAAATTATCAACTGTCCCATGTCACGTCGTGAGGGTGGTGGATTACAACAATTTGTTAGGCCGACGTCTAAACAGTCGAGTGTGGGAGATAATTGCTCGAGAATGCCCGCCAGGGTCTATGCCATGGACCATCATCAGACCGCTAATCCTACAAAGGTCATTGAAGGTATGACCCTTCATTTACCATTGCCTAGTAAGAGTTTTAATTAATCTCGGTTCAATAGACTCTTTGTAAGTTTTAATTTCATGAGTGGGGTAGACATGAGGTCAAGTAGGCTACCCTGCAAGTTGGAAGTTAAAACGTTTATGGGAAAACCAAGGTTGGATTGCCAATTTGATGTGTAAAGATTATGAGGTATGAATTTCGAGGACGAAATTCTTTTAAGGAGGGGAGGTTGTGAGAACCCGAAAATTTTATTTTTTTTATCTGACCTATTTATTTAATTATTTATTTATTTTCTCTGAGTAATTGATTTAAATTATTTTAATTATAATTGTACCATACATTACCTCATTTTATTTTAAAAACTATGTTTAACCATCAATTTGATTTTTCTGTCACTCAATTATGAAAAATGAGAAAAGACACGTTTTTTGAGGCAAATATTTGGACTGAGAGTGATGTAATCTGGGAGAGTAAGAATGATCATTTGTACCTTTAGAAATGTAAATTTGAGGAATGAGAAATGATGGATTAGCGTTAAACTCGATTAAGAGCATACATGAGGCATTTTACACTAGTTGACTTTTGAACCAAATGAGTGGCCCTTGTTTCCTCTTGCATTTCTCTAATAAAATTACCCAAAAACTTCACCAAACACTCATTCTTTCTCTCTCTCCTTACCCGACTTCTTCTCCTCCATTTTCTCTCAAGTTTCATCTCAATTTTCTTGCCAAGTCCTTGCCAAAATCTTGCACATTCCACCATTGAATTTCCTTGCAACTTTGAAGATTGCTAATCCGTGAAGAACCCAAGCTATTGGTGGTGAAGATTGGTGAATTTGAGGGTTCCTAAGCACTAACACATTAGGATTTCTAGTTCTTCCATTAGAGGTAAAATCATCCAACAAATTCTTGTCTTTTAGGTTAATTATTTTATGCTTAAAGCTTTATTAGTTCTTTAGTTGCTATTATTGTTGTTTGGTTGTTTATGTGGCCACTTGAATTCCCACAAAGGTAGAGGACTTGAGATGGCTTGTAGGGAAAGGATTTGAGGTTGATTATAAGTGCTTTATGATTGTTGTTAATTGAGGAGATTAGCTTGTAATGGAAAGGAAATGTGAAGCTTGAATTTGGGAAAAAAAAATTGTAGCTGCTGCCAGCAGTCTTGCTTCTGTTTTGGCAACTTTAAACTCAGGTTTTGTGGCTTTAAGTTGATGATAAACACTTGTTATGGGTTGGGCTAGGTGTGTAATAAATCTTCCTTGCAAATATTTTCAATTGGCTAAGTAAAAATGCGGTGAAAGAGGGATGAACAAAACTGGAAAATTTTTCCCAGCTTTGAGCACTGTTTGGATTCATTTCGGTTTAACATTCATTTATTTCAATTTATGGCTGAAATTTGGTGTGAACCTAGCGTATATATAGTAGAATTGGTGTACCAAATTTGGTAATTTTTGAGTAAGAAACCGTCACTCGAATGAGGCCTAGAAACATGTCCTGCAAATCTGGAAATCAGAAAAAGCAGAAATTTGAACCTGCCCTGTTTGGACAACTATAATTTCTTACTCGAGAGTCGTGTGCCGTCAGTGGTGTTTGAAACTAGATACATAGGGATTTAAACTGTGTAAATTTTAGAGGCTATCTAATTTCCTACGAATTTTGGTAAATTTTCAAAGTGTGCTGAAAAACCAACCTGTGATGTCCTGTTTTTCACTGTAGCTGATTCTTAAACGAAATTCTGGGTAATTTTTGTCTTGAATTTCATCATTGTGTCTTCTACAAAGTTTTAGAACTTTAAATGAGGTTTTCAACGGTACCAACCTTGCAATTTTCGGAACTATATAACTCAAGTTATGATTTTTCAAAAAAAACTGCACAAAACTGAAAATTTTCTAAGAAAGCGACGAAAGCTTAGAAATGCCTTGGAAACATTTCCTAGTTTTCAGGCGTAACCTTTTGAGTATTTGTACACCATTCCAAAGTTGAAAAATATATTTTTCCAATTACATGATATTTCTCTTAATTTGGAATCAAAAATCTAAACTGTTTGAAAATTGACCTTGAATGCATACTTAGGTAATTTTGATTGTGCATCTCTCAGGTGATCACGTGGACACCGAGAACCTTGATTGATCTCGTGAATTGCTCTCACTTACTCTCGACTATTGGTGAGTGTTCAAGTGTATGTTAACTAATGTAAATATATTGAAAGCATACTTGTGTGCCTCGAAGAGCGTGTACTTTATCGCGCTCACCTTCTTTGAATTGCTTCTAAGTGAGTTCAACTGTTTTAAATGTTAACTGAATGACTGCTTGAGTTGCTTGAACTGATTGTTTTATTCATAACTGTGGGGACACCCAAACCCCATTGGGAATCCCTTCACTTTGTCTGGCAACAGGGGCTAGGGCAAGGGATGGGTGAACCATGGGTTATTACTGTTTAAAGCACGTCGGTTGGAATGGGTCTGCCGACTTGGCACACTCATAGTGGGTTGCCAATCACTATTTAAATTTAGGAGTTCAGGCCCGGTCAAGGGGGTGTAAGTAGACGGGAGAGGAATAAAAGTGGTGAATATAGATTGTGAGAGTGAGTGGTTGACGGAGTGTCAACGTGTGGCTTGAATTGATACTGGTGAAGAAAATAATTGCAGAGAATTACGGAAATGTGGAGCCGGCCAACTGTATCCTTCAAAATTGTGCTGTTTAAATGTTTTATTAACTATTTTACTCTTTTACTGTTTCATTAATTTCTTTAGTTGCTTTGAGTTGCCTGTGCATGTTTCTCTTGACCTCACTGAGCGTTAGCTCACCCCAATTTGTTTTCCTTAACAGGTTTCGAGGTGAGGCACGTGAATCGAGAAATTTAGTTTCTTTTGTAGGATTTCCTCACTTTTGTATAAGTTTGAAATTGTATGTAAAATTGTTGGAATATTGTACTCGAGGTGATTATTCCTGAAACTTTGAAAAAATTATGGGGCTTGTACTCTTGAAAGTCGAACTAGTGATTTTTGGTAAATTTTAAGTGTGGTTCGAAGAACGAATGTTTGTATTTATATTTGTTTTTAGTGAGTGAGTCCTGGCGAGAGTTAGGCAGGCGGCCCGCCGATACCTTAGGGTTCACTTTAAGGAGAAGTAGGGCTGTCACAGTGCTGTGTTGATGTAAGAGGGAAAGCCAGTTGCCTTTTTCAGTGAAAACCTCAATGGGGCTGCCTTGAGCTATGCTACATATGATAAGTAGCTATACACATTGGTTCATGTGTTAAGGGTTTGGTAGCACTATTTGAGACCTAAAGAGTTTGTGATTCATACGGATCACGAATCTCTTAAGTACTTAAATGCCTAACAAAACCTCAACAAGAGGCATGTGCGGTGGATAGTTTTGTGGAAACCTTTCTATATATGATCAAATATAAGAGCAGTAAGAGTAATGTGGTAGCTGATGCACTTTCATACAGGTATTCTCTACTCAATATTTTAGATGCTAAGTTGCTAGGATTTGAGTTAATTAAAGAGTTGTACCCTAACGATGTTGATTTCGATGAGATATACGAGTCGTGTAAGGTGGCTACCCAATGTGACTATTCTATTTTCAATGATTATTTATACTATTTCAATCGACTATGTATTCCTGTAAGTTCTATTCGTGAGTTGTTAGTGAGGAAATCGCATAGTGAAGGTTTAATGGGTCACTTTGGCGTGGTTAAGACTCTTTCTATCTTGCAGGAGCATTTCTATTGGCCCAAGATAAGGCGTGTTATGGAGAGAGTTGTTAATCAATGCATTACATGCAAGAAAACTAAATCTAAGGTACGTCCTTATGGTCTTTATACTCCTTTGCCTATACCTAGTGCACCATGGGTAGATCTTTCAATGGATTTCATTCTCGGTTTACCTAGTTCTAGAAGAAGTAATGATTCTATATATGTGGTTGTGGACCATTTTTCTAAAATTGCTCACTTTATTGCATGCCATATGAGTGATGATGCATCTCATAGAGCAAATTTGTTCTTTAAGGAAATTGTTAGATTACATAGTATTCCTAGGACAATAGTTTGGATAGGGATGTGAAATTCCTTAGTTACTTTTAGAAGATGTTGTGGTCTAAGTTGGGGACTAATTTGTTATTCTCTATGGCTAATCATCCACAAACGGATGGCAAAACCGAGGTTGTTAATAGGACGTGATCTACTCTTTTACATGCTATTATTAAGTCAAATTTAAAGAATTGAAAATAGTGTTTACCTCATGTTGAGTTTGCTTATAATAGGACATGCATTCTACAACTCAGTCTTCTCCTTTTGAAATTGTTTATGGGTTTAATCCATTAACACCTTTGGATCTAACACCTTTCCCAATGAGTGAAAAAGTTAATTTAGATGGTTGACAAAGCACTGATTTTGTGAAAAGATTGCATGATAGAGCTCGAGCTAACATAGAGAAATGCATGGCTCAAATGGTTCAACAAGCAAACAAAGGACATCACAAAATGGTGTTTGAGTCTAGAGATTAGGTTTGATTGCACATGCATAAGGAGCGATTTCCTACTCAACGGCGCAACAAACTTTCACCTTGTCATGATGGCTTTTTTCAAGTCTCGGAGCGCATCAACGATAATGTTTACAAACTTGACTTGCTAGGTGAGTATAGTGTTAGCACTACTTTCAATGTTTTTGACTTGAGTCCTTTTGATGCAGATGACGCTAGAGATTTAAGGACAAATCCTTCTCAAGAGGAGGGGAATAATGCGATCGTGCAAGTTGCTCAAGGTTTAGGACGTGATCAAGTGGTTGCTCCACCTGGACCAATCACTCAAGTTAGAGCTAAAAAGCTGCAAAGTTCACTTCAACCTTTAGTGATGTCTGTTAGAACTTCAATGGGTGAACCAATGTCACTTGGTGGGGTTGATCAAGCTAAGTCATGCATAAATCTTCTTCAAATGTTGGATGATCAAGTCCAAGCTCATGCCTAGCCTGATTGCTAGGAATTTCTTTATTTCTTTGTTTGATTTCATAGGAATAAGCAACCAGCTTTGATAAAAGGATGTGTCGTATTAGTTAAGTAGTTAGTTAAGTTTTTTCATTAATTCTAGTCTAGGTTGGAGTATATAATTCGGCCAGCTTATGTCTTGTTAATGCCGAATGCTTATTTGTCCTAGTTATGTTAGGTCGATGTCTAGTAAAGCTTATAAAAAGCCTTATCCATCGTTTCTTAAGAAAGATAGAAGATTTTTCTAGCAATTCTTGTTAGACTATTCTCTTAGCTTCTTTGGGAGCTACCCTTGAACAACTTAGAGATTTGTAGGTGTTCATTCTTGGTTTATCAATCAAGAACCGCACTTGATTATGGCGCCATTCTATCTAAACCTTGGTTCACTAGCCCATTAAGTCGTGGGTTGAGATCATATCAAGAAGTTCGCTATTTCGGGGGTTATATTGTGTTGAAAGGTTTTCCGCTGCCTAAACTTGAATTCTAACCATCTAAGTCCGGGGCTTGTCAATAATGAGTTTCGTCACACTGAGGTTCGCATCATCACACATGATAAGTTGTAGAAGAAGACCGCAACCAGTTCCGCTGTGTACTCACCAACAGCCTTAGCCTGAAAATAGCAACAAAGTAAGGGCCCCAATACTATCAGTCGAATGCTTTGCAATACTCTACCATTTCTGGCATAACTCTCTTATATATAGTAAATGGATTAATATTTTCTATATAGCAACAGTGAATGAATTATTCTGCCCAATGTATGATAACTAATTTAAATTTAAAATTAAAATTAAATTTAAAGTTTAGATTCTACATATGTATCATATATTCAATTATAATAATGTATATACTGTCATTACATGTAAGACTAACTAATACTAAATAGCCCTATTGGAACTATAAGTAATTAGCATGACTTTTATTATTATTATTTTTTTAAGTATAAATAGAGATCTCAAATCCGAAACCTCTCATTTACACTCACTCCTTCCATACTATCTAACCCATTTCATCCTTCCCCCTTCCCCCTCCATAAAAAAAAAAAAAAAAAAAAAACTAGCATGACGGTTGCATCAACTTTACGAAATTATAGAGATCATTACATTATAACAATATTTGAACGACCGCACCATAAGTCTCCTGTCCATAAGTCTTTTTTGTACTGTAGACCAATGTTACTAAAATATGATTTCCAAATGAATATTATGCATTTGTCCTTATGTAGCAGAAGCTGTCAAATTTTTTTATTTGTTTTAGAATTCTTATCTTTTTCAAAAGCTAGGAGATGATAGCAATGTTTTTAAAGTCGGACCGATGATTGAACCGGTCAAGCTACCGGTTCTCAGTTCAATCGGCCGGTTCAATGGTTCACCATTTAAAAAAAAATAAAATTTGTAATCTCCATTGCCATTGACACACTTGGGTATAAAATGATCTCAAATCCCATCTTTTGTTCACCATTAATGATATTGTCCAAATCTTTTAAGGGGAAAAAAAGTTTAAACCCAATAATTTTGAATATGTTAATCCAAGAATACTTTGTCTTGAAGTGTAATTTCTTTCAACCATACAAAAAAAAAAAAGCAAGCCTGAAAAAATTCGAAATAGAAGAGATACATTTTCAACCGAAAATTGGGAAAACAAAAAAAAGAATTCAAAGTTTAAAATTAAAAAAAAAACTCCACATACAAAAATTAAATGAAGGGAAGAAAACTTGTATGGATTACGGTAAAGTTGTGGCAAAAAAACTTCAAGAGATTAAACTAAACACATGGAGATTTAATAAAGGGTAAGAGAGAGAGAACGATGAAGGAGGTGGAGAAGAGAAGAGGGAAGAGTAGAGTTTGTACAAGAAATTTATTGTAGTAACGCTGAAAACTAGTGATTAAAAGAGAAATGATGGAGGTGAAATTGGAAAGGATGCAAGATTGAATCCTCTGACGGTGGAATTTAATAACTCTAAAAACTAGTGATTAAAAGAGGAATGATGGAGGTAAAATTGGAAAGAATGCAAAATTGAAACCTCTGAAAGTGGAATTTAGTAACCTTAAAAACTAGTGATTAAAAAAGGAATGATGGAAGTGAAATTGGAAATGATGCAAGATTGAAACCTCTGGAGGTGGAAATGGAGAGAGGCATAGATGGGTAAAAGTGGTAGAGTTTGTTTAGAAGATGGAAAGAGATGATGTGTTTGCTTAGGAAATGGAAGTTTCCTTTTTTATTTTGCTTTTCATTAGTTTTATAAATTTTTTTACTCATCTAATTTCAAAAATACTTGTTGGTGTGGTGGTTAAGACACTTGTGTCTTATATATGAGGTCTCAAGATCAAATATCACTACCACTACATTTAATCTTTTCAAAAAATGAAAAAAGTTAAAAAACCACCGAGTCATGGTTCGAGCGGTTTGCACGGTTTAACCGGTTTTTGACCACTTCTCGACTCTTATATAGAACCGGACCGGTGGCATGGCAGGTTCACGGTTCAACTAGTCAAACCGACCGGTCCGGTCCGATTCTGAAAACACTAGATAAATAGCAAAGGCTTCAAGATTATAAGGGGACAATGTGAAGGGAAAAGATAAAGAAAATCTATAGAAATTCTAGGGGGGATTAATAGTAAGACAAAATTAATACATTTTAAATTTGTAAAAGACAATTTGGTTTTTTAATGTTACCTGATAAATGTACCAAAGGAAGGCTATTACATATTCAGCTACAAGGAGGGCACCACCGCTGAGCCAGTCCGCGTGGTTAATGCCCGTTGTAACCGTGATCAGTGGTGGCCGCTAAGCTGAGGATGTAGGGCTCCTTAGCAGCACTGGACCTTTGTACAAAACCACCAGTAGGGCTCCTGCAATCGTTACTAAACTCCCTATTATCTTAATCTGGCTCCTCGAGCTTTTCATTTCTTTCTTTTCCATCCTGATCATGACTATAAATATAATTAGTTGAAGTTCTTTAATTGGTACGAGAATTCCTCATCTATAATCTAAAAAATGAAAAAAGGAGTAGTTTTGAGATGTAATTGTACCTTAAATCATGGGTTTTCAGAAAAGCAAAGTTAAACTCATAAAGCGGGTAAAAGCATGGAAAATTTTTGAGTATTTGCATTTCATTAGTAATTAGAAGTATTAATGCTGATTAGAAATATTCATGATGGAACAATCATTTATAACTTTAGCATAGAAAAATCAATTGTTATGTGTTAGCACAAAAAAACACGCAGCGGAAGTAATAATAAAATCTTATGAATAAGAAAGGCACGGGAGGATAAAAGAAATTTATTCCAAAAAACTAATTTCCTCAACTACAAGTGTAGGACTTCATGTCCTTAAATAGAGAAACAAAACTACGAATCCTACTCCAATTATAATTCTAAAACATAACTCAATCCTATTTTCTAAGCAGACTTTGATATCAAACTCTAACCTACTTACTAAATAATAAATCAACTTCTAAAACAAATAAATTTCTAAATATGCTTGGTTTAAAATATGCCAACAGTGCCTCCCTTAAACCAAACTTTTGATCTCGTCATCTCCAATGCCATCATGAGCTTGAATCGCTTTTGTAACATCTGTAGCAGTATAACTAACATGCAATTCCAATTTGTAGCAAATCTTCAATTTCTTCGTCACTCGTTGATGTCGACGAAACTTATATTTTGTATGCAATTTTTCAGAAATTTCTTCTTGATTAAAGTAGTCATCTATACAAACCCATTCATCATTAGAGCCACCATATTTTCCTGAATAATGAAAATCCACACAAACTTCAATTGAAAAAACATGCCTTTCGTAATCTTTTTTATGACAATAATTTTCACCATTAATAAATTCTCTCATCATGGCAACTCAAAATAATTTACGTACCTGCACAAATAAAATTTTCTTCCCTGCTTGAATTTTTGGCCTCCCTAACTTCAAACTTGATCAAATTTTACTATAAAATCAACCACAACAATTCGGCAGGAATTACAATTCGGTTGGATCTTTTCCTGATCATTGCATACCACCAACAATTTTGACAGAGTCCTTCTTTTTAGACCTCTGTCCAATTAGGGTCACTTTTTCCCTAATTTTAATCAACAAACGAGTAGACCAGCCCTTCTGGTCTAATCCTTCAATACGAGTACTCTACCATAACATCTGTACCCTTCTATGGCATAGGTTTATCTATCACAAATTTTCTAAACTTTCCAGGCACCACAGATACTCCAAGATCAAACTTTTGAATCTAGAACTCTGATACCACTTGTTAGCACAAAAAAACAAACAGCGGAAGCAATAATAAAATCTTATGAATAAGAAAGGCACGGGAGGATAAAAGAAATTTATTCCAAGAAATTAATTTCCTCAACTACAAGTGTAGGACTTCAGGTCCTTAAATAGAGAAACAAAACTACGAATCCTACTCCAATTATAATTCTAAAACATAACTCAATCCTATTTTCTAAACAGACTTTGATATCAAACTCTAACCTACTTACTAAATAATAAATCATCTTTTAAAACAAATAAACTTCTAAATATGCTTGATTTAAAATATGTCAACAATATGTCTTGTTTGCTTGGTTGATCATGATGCTTTACTAGAAATAATAGTAATCACATTAAACCAAAAAAATGAAAGAGAACCTGAAGAGGATGGCCAGGATAAACTTGGATGCTAGTGTAAGGTTGGTCATTGCAGAAGATAGTGTTGGAGTACTACACTCGATTCCTATATATCCAATATATTGACCTACAAAGCTGAAATTGCAATGGCAAAACAAAATTTGGATAAGCTCTTTAAGAACAAGCAATTAAAAAATTATCATGCTTCGTATATGTTTGTGTGTGCATGTATACCCAAGAATCCCCAAGAAGAAAAATCTAGCAAGGAGGCCCAAAGTAAATGTAGGAAGCAGAGATTTCCTGTAAAGATTAGGAAAAAAGAAAAGAATGAACATGTTACTAGTTTGATAATATGGGGAGAGGGAAATGAAGAAGGCTTGTGATTTAGAATTTTAGAATACCTATGGAAGAAGAAGCAAAGAGGGAGCAGGATAATAGCTGAAATTCCATAGGAATGTAACATAAAAATATGATAATTCAAGCCCTTCAATGTGGCTGCTTTGAAGATGGTGCTCAAACCAACATTGATGAACTCCACGGTAACCATGCCCGTGAAAGGAAAAACCTCTCCACACCAACAACTTTGTTTCCATCTCCCCATCTTCCTTTCTTTCCTTCTCTGGATGCAATTGTATATTACCAGTCTTATTTATACTTTTGAGTCTCAATGGTTCATGCACTAGTGGCATTATTTGTTTTTATAATAAGAGATGCATAAAATCCATCAAGTCCTTGCAAGATCAACCGAAATTAGTGTTGGAAAGATTCAGTTAGTGTAGGAATATAAACCAATCTAATATTGTTTCATTAGTATGTTGGTCCCGATGGAATTTATTTCCAAGTTGTACTTGTAGTAGTACTAGTATTGATAGGAGTTGTAGGGTATTAGTTTCGGGTACATATATATATATATATATATATATCAATAGAAGAGATCAATAGCTTTAGGCTGTCATTGTCTGTTTTGGAGCATCATTCCATTGTTCTACTTGTACAGCCACAGGCTCATTTCATCCGATTAATAGTGAATAAATCTCCTTTGCCTCTTAATTCATCTTTGTGAGTTTTTCCTGTAGGTTTATGCTAATTAATTATTTTGGGTCCTACAGAGTGGTATCAGAGTTACGGTAAATTGAGTTATGGCAAACTCTAACTCCAATATTGTTTGTACTGTTCAAAAATTGAAAACAAGGACAGAGTTCAATTTTTGGCAGAAACAGATGAAAACACATCTTTAGGCATGTAGATTGCATTATTAAATTGAAACTCCACTTGCTCAGGATGCTAGTGAAGAGGAAAAGGCAAGAGATAGTTTGGTGTTGTTACAAATTCATGAAGCAGTTGATATGTCGATTTTTGAAAAAATTTCTATGGCTAACACGGCAAAAAAGGCTTGGGATAGTTTGGGGAAAAACGTACAAAGGTGTTGACAGGGTTCAACAGAATAATTTGATGATATTGAAGATGAAGTTTGAACTTATGACGATGGAGAAGTCAGAATCTATTGAATCTTATTTTTCTCATTTGTCGGATATTAAAAACGAGATGGCACTTGATCAATATCAACTTTCTGCTAGAGCATTTGTTGAGAAAATCCTTTATACTCTACCCATGAAATTTGATCATGTGGTAGCTGTGATCCAAGAGACGAAAAATTTGGATAATTTGAGTATTGAAGATTTGCATAGATTATTAATTCTACATCAACAGAGAATTAATGAGAAATTAGATGACACCCCGGAGAAGAATACAGTTGAAAAGATGTTGTAGACGCAGTTAAATCTGAGAGGCAATAATGAAGTTAGAGAGCAAGGTGAATCCAGTCAGAGGAATAGAGGTAGCTACAACAACAAAGGTGGTCGTGACTACAACAATAGAGGCAGAGGAGGTGCATCAAATCTTGGACGCAGTAGAGGTAACAACTTTAATTTTAGAGGTGGTTCTGATAGAGGCAGAGGTAGTAACTTTAGAAGGGAAAATAATTTTCAAAATAACTTTGGCCAGAGAATTATTTGCTATAATTATGGAAAATCTGGTTATAGACAGTTTGAATGTAGATCTAGAGAAAATGCAAATAGAATTTTTCAGGCTAATGTTGCTGACAATTAGGTTCAAGATAATAGTAAAAAATCTGAGACTTTATTATTGGTCTGTAATGCAGTTGATATGGTTGATAAAAATAAATGGTACTTGGATACAGGGTGTAGTAATCACACGTCTGGCAAAAAAGAATTATTTGTGAAATTGATGAATCTATCCATGGTGAAATTAAATTTGGGAATAACACTATTTTAGTAATGCATGGCAAGGAAAAAATTTCCATTAGCTTGAAAAATGGGTCTACTGATTTTATTTCTAATGTTTTCTATGTTCCTGGATTGCATCATAATTTGTTGAGTATGGATCAGTTGTCTGAGAAAAAATACGACATTCGTATCAGGGATGGTACTTGCACTATTTTTGATAAAAATATTGGAATGATTGCAAAGGTGCCAATGACTTCAAATCGCTTATTTTCGTTGAATTTGGATGCTAAAAATTTTTCTAGTCTGAGTACAGTGATAGATGACAGTAATTGGTTGTGACATGTGATTTGGTCATTTAAATTTTGACAGTTTGAATTTTTTGGCTCGTAAAATAATAGTTGATGGATTGCCTGATATCAGAAAATCTGACAAAATATGTGACATGTGTGTCTTGGAAAAGTAACACAGGAATGCTTTTCAGACAGGCAAATGTTGGAGGGCTAAAAGACTTTTAGAAATTATTCATTCTGATTTATGCACTGTGGAGGTTCCTTCTAATGGTGGTTGTAGGTATTTTATTACCTTTATTAATGATTTTAGTAGAAATTCTTGGGTTTATTTTTTGAAACAAAAATCTGATGCCTGTGACACTTTTAAGATTTTTAAGAATTTTGTTGAGAAACAAAGTGGCTGTCAGATTAAAATTTTGAGAATAGACAGGGATCAGGAATATTTGGTGTGTGATGATTATCTTGAGAAAAATGGTATTTTACATCAGTTGACGATCAGATATACTCCACAACAAAATGGAGTGGCAGAGAGGAAGAATAGGACAGTAATGGATATGGTGAGATGTATGTTGAAATTGTGAGGGTTCGAAAATTTTATTTTTATCAAAAAATAAATGATAATGATAATAATAATATTATTATGTATTTTCACTTAAATATTAGTTAATTTATGCTTTGAATTATTATTTTCTAATTTAGATGATTTTTCGAGAATTATTTGCCGGTGTTTGGTTTCGACTAGTTTAAGCATCTAATTTTTGTTCCGAAGCGTGAATAGTGACTTTAAGATGAAACCGAACATATGTAGAGATATTACATATATATATATTTAATGTTGGACAGTATAGGAATGAGATAAACCAGTGAAAGTTAGAGTGTCGCGCATTGACGCGACAAAAAGTGGTCATTTGACCACTTTTCCACGATTTAAGGGATTTGCACCTTTTTGTCTCCCTTAAAGCCATTCTTCTTGCTTCATTGCTTCATTTTTCAGTCACACTTGAGGGTAGAGAGAGAGAGTGCAGCCGTGAGCTTTGAGAGAGAGAAGAGAGAAAGCTTTCAAATTTTGTTCTTCCAATTTCTTCTTCCTCAACTTCTTGAATCTTGAAGACATCATTGGAGAGCCTTCATCTTGCTTCTTCTCTTCTTTGTTGCAGCCGTGTGAGAGAGAGAGAGAGAGGGAGAAATCCGAGAGTGAGAGAGAGAAAGGAAGAGAGAAAAAAGCTTCCTTTTGCTTGGCAACTTCTTGTTCTTGAGCTTGGAGGAAGAAATGAACTTCAAGCAAGTAGATCTGTGGGAAAACTTGGAGGATCTCGAGGTGTTGAAGGTTAGAACATCATCTGTGGGTGGAACTTCGTCAGATCTGCCTTGATCTTGCTAGATCTGAAAAGATCTTGAGGTATAATTCTTAAAACTCTTACCTTTAGCCTTATTAGTGTTAGATCTATAGATTCTATGGTTAGTTTTGCTAGAAATGGTTATGATTGGAATATTGAAGTTGGGCTCTTGAATTCCCAACTTAGGTAGTGAACTTGAGGTGACTTTTAGGTAACGGACTTGAAAACCTGAATGTGGTTGTGTTTGTTGTTCATGAAATGAGATTATTTTGTGGTTAGAATGTAGGAATGTTGTTGGAAATTTTGAAGAGAAAGTATGAAGGCTGGCCGAACCTCACTTGGATTGTTTTGATGCTTGACTTCAAAATGTTATGATGTATCTTGGTTAGATTTTGCCTAAATAAATATGTATTATGTTCATTTATGAGTGTATATTTGAATGGAGTGAAATCATGAATTTGTAATGGTGAAAAGTTATGTTTTCACTAATTTTGGGTAAAAGTATCATTTTGGGCAGATTTGTTTTAAAACAAGGAGCAACTTTTGTCATCTAGAATCTCAACTTCCCATATGAGTTTTTGACTGAATTTTGGTACAAATCTAGCCTATATATGGAAGACTAAGTGTACAAAATTTGGCATTTTTCCCATAAGATTTCGTTGGTCAAATGGCGTCCACAAAGTCGCTTTGCAAATCTGGAAAAATAGCTTTTAGGCAACTTTATACCTTATTTTCAAATGGCTATATTTTCTTACTCAAGAGTCGAAATCGAGCGCCGTTTGTGGCGTTTGAAACTAGACTTCAAGAGATTTCCAATGGTATAAAATCTGTGTACTAGTTCATTTTCTATATGTTGCAGAAATTCCAGGAAATTGACTGATTTTGCAAAGTGATAACACCGTGCTTTGACTACTACTGGATCTTGCAACTTGAGTTGACCTATATTGCAAAATGAATTTGAAAGCGAAGTTTTCTAGTGAATTGTAGTACTCCAAATCTAGTTTCCATAGCCATAAGCCTTGCTTAATTTCGATGAGTGTAACCTTAGATATGGTCCGAACAAGAAACCATGGTAGTGAGGTTTTGGTGATTCTAAGTAGTTGAGTTAAGACTTTAAGTTTTAGATATTTTGGCTAGTATCTGATAGTTGAACTTTGGCTCAAGTGGCCAACACTTTGCCGAGGGTGAACCAACTAATGAAGTTTAGCCTTCTTCCTTACTCACTCTTTTAATTGAATCAATGTGAGTGTTCCAATCCGTTTTAAATCAAATATTTTACTTTTATTTGAAAATGATTTGTGAAATAATTTATTCGACTCATATTTGCAAAGAAATGATTTACCAATATTCCCAAGTAAAATGGTTTTACAAGTGAAATAATTTATGAAAGATTTGTGAGTGTTCCTTGCATGTTGTGTGAGTTACATGCTTATGTGATTAATACTTGGTGTTACTTGTCCTTATGAGTGTTAAATATTTGTTTGTGAATAAATTGCTTAAGTGTGAAATACTTCATGATGAATTGCTCATTTGACATGTGAAATGTTTTTCAAAGCTTTTCAATGATTATGTGAAGGGCAATTGTGTACTTTATCGTACTCGGCCTACTTTTCATTTTACTGTTCAACTGTGTACTTTTCCACTGTTTGTACATTATTTGTGCATGACTGTAGGCCATGTGTACTAACACATTGGTTGAACAAGGCCTTTCCCCCTTCGTTATCGGCCTATTCGAGCCAGAAGCGGAACCGATCGGGTAGGTTGGTAACCTAGAGCACTGTACGGTGTACTCGAGTATTACCACTGGGTGTTATAAGGAGGAGTAGGGGGTTGACTAACGAACAAGACGGACTGCAACTGCTTCCGGTGGACACTGTATCATTTCAATACTTGAACTAAATGTTTACTGAATTATTGTTTACTGCTTGTTGTTTGTTAAATTAAGTGTTTATGGAACGATATTCTTTTAAAGACTCAAATGTTTTACAAAATGATATTTAATTTGAATGTCCATGAACTTGATAAAACATGAATTTTCTTGTTTTCACTGGACATTCACTGAGCTTCTAACTTACCCCAAAATATTTTATTTTCCCCCACAGGGTTCGAGACGAAGCAAAACATGTGTTGTGAACTTTCTTAGTGTAATTGGCTAGATTTTATCCTGTACCATTTAGAATCATGGATTGTTGGACTTTTGGTGTATTCGGGCCTGTAAGATGGAATGATGGTTGTACCTTAAGTATATTTAACTGTAATTTGAGAATTTGACTTATAAGTTGAATTTAGTAATGTTATTATTTATGGTTTGGTTTGGAATGGTTAATTACGCTCACTTTCAAAGTGTTATTAGTTATTCGAGCGAGTGAGTCCTGACGAGAGTTGGGCAGGCTTGCCGCCGATACCCTGGGGTTCTCTCTAGGGAAAAGTGGGGCTGTCATAGAAATTAAAGAATATGCCAAAGTCCTTTTGGGTAGAGGCAGTTTTCTGTGCAATTTATTTGTTGAACAGGTGTCCTACTAGAAATCTTCCTGGTAAAACTCCTGAAGAAGTTTGGAGTGGTAGAAAACCGTTTAGTTGGCCATCTCAAAGTATTTGGATGCATTGCTTATTCTCATATTCCTGATCAGTTAAGGAAGAAATTTGATGATAAAGAGGAGAAATGTGTTTTTATTGGTTACAGTGAAATTTTCTTAGCATACAGATTGTATAATCTTGTGACGTAGAAAGCAATAGTAAGTAGAGATGTGATGTTTAATGAAAGAGGAGTTTGGGATTGGTCTACTGAAAATTTTAAAATAGATGAGGTGATTCTAAATTATCAAGAAGATGAGGCGAATGATGATGTTCAGCCATCACCAATTGCTCAGAGTCCACAGACTGACTTAAATGGATGTCCACAGTGTCAACGGCAAATGCCAACTCATTTGCAGGATTTTGTAATTACTCCTGATGATGTTCCTTTTAATGAAGATATTGTTAATTTTGCTTCGTTTGTAAATTGTGATCCAGTGGTGTATGAGGAGGCAACCCGTGATGATCGTTGGGTGAAAGTAATGGATGAAGAAATTCATGCCATTGAGAAAAATGACACGTGGGAGCTTACTTCGCTTCCAATTAGTAAAAAAGCCATTAGAGTCAAGTGGATCTACAAGATGAAGCGTAAGCCAAATGGAGAAGTGGATAGATACAAGGCGCAATTAGTGGTGAAGGGATATAGGTAGAAACTTGGGATTGACTATTTTGAGGTATTTGCGCCTATTGCTAGACTTGATACAGTCCGAATGATAATTTCTCTACCTGTCCAAAAGAACTAGTTATCAAATGGATGTGAAGTCAACTTTCCTGAATGGCGTTCTCAATGAGGAAGTATACGTGGAGCAACTTGCAGGAAATATCAGTAGACGTCAGGAAAATAAGGTGTATAAATTGAAGAGAGCGTTGTATGGATTGAAGCAAGCACCGAGAGCATGGTATATACGAATTGATTCTTACTTTTTGGTTCGTGGTTTTTAGCGGTGTCCGTATGAACACATATTATATATTAAATCTTCTACCCGTGGTGACATTCTTATTGTGTGCTTGTACGTAGATGATTTAATTTTTACAGGAAATAATTCAGTTATGATTGCAGAGTTCAGAGAGGTTATGATTTAGCGATTTGAGATGACAGATTTGGGTCTCATGTCATATTTCTTGGGAATTGAAGTTTTTCAGTCTGACTGTGAAATTTTTATATCTCAAAAGAAATATGCAGAAGATATTTTGAAGAAATTCAAGATGGATGTAGCAAAGTCAATTATGACGCTAGTTGAAGAAAAATTGAGGTTGATGAAGGAAGGTGATGGTGGTTATGTGAATCCTACTTATTTCTAGAGTTTGGTAGAAAGTTTGAGATATTTGACATCTACAAGGCCAGATATCAATTTTGCTGTTGGGCTGATTAGCAGATTTATGGAAAATCCACATTAGTTACATTTGCAAGCGGCTAAGAGGATTTTGAGGTATATTGGAGGCACTCAAAGTGATGGTATTTTTTATTTAGGAAATGATCCAGTTGAACTTTTTGACTACACAGACAGTGATTGGGTTGGTGACACAGTTGAGAGAAAGAGTACTTCAGGATATGCCTTTTTCATTGGTTCAGGAGTTTTTTTCTTGGAGTTCAAAGAAGCAGCAAGTGATAGTTTTGTCTACGGCAGAGGTGGAGTATATTGCAGCGGCTAATAGTACAAGTCAAGTTTTAT
The DNA here is from genome assembly GCA_013103745.1 of Gardenia jasminoides. Classification (NCBI taxonomy): domain Eukaryota; kingdom Viridiplantae; phylum Streptophyta; class Magnoliopsida; order Gentianales; family Rubiaceae; genus Gardenia; species Gardenia jasminoides. Next base: position 19,505,577 of record CM023104.1, read on the forward strand.
GGTTACGTCGCATACTTGGTGTCATACAACATAAGTAAGTTGGTCCTAGAAAAGTTTATTGTAACAGCAAATCTGCCTTTGAATTGTCCAAGAATACTGTGCTTCATGGACATAGCAAGCACATTGACATCAAGTATCACTTCATACGTGAGTTGGTTCGTGAGAAGGAGATTGAGGTATATTATTGCAGGACTGAAGAGCAAGTAGCGAACATTTTCATCAAAACTTTGAAGATGGAGACATTTGTCAAGTTGAAGAAGATGCTGGGCATGTTCAAATTTGAGGAGATTGGTTTAAGGGAGGCATTGTAGGAATATAAACCAAACTAATATTATTTCATTAGTATCTGGGTCCCAATGGAAGTTGTTTCCAAGTTGTACTTGTAGTAATACTAGTATTGATGGGAGTCGTAGGGTATTGGCATCTGGTACATATATATATCAATAGAAGAGATCAGTAGTTTTAGGTTGTCATTATCTGTTTTGGAGCATCCTTCCATTGTTCTGCTTCTACAGCCGCAGGCTCGTTTCATCCAATTAATAGTGAATAAATCTCCTTTGCCTCTTAATTCATCTTTATGAATTTTTCCTGTGGGTTTATGCTAATTAATTATTTTGGGTTCTACAGTTAGGAAAACATTCGAAAGCCAACAAGATTGGATTTGATCCGAACTAATTCGAAGTTCGAACTATTTTAATGCTGAAATTAACTAATGTCATGGGATCATGTTGCAATCTTATTGAACATGGTACATTAGTAAATGCCAGCTTTATGTTGGTTCAAATGAATATGTAAAAGGATGGAATTAAGTATAGGTAAAAAATTTATATTCCACACAAGACTCTGATTTCTAGTCCTTTATAATAATTTGTCTTATCTTGGCTGAGAATTCTTTTTTCTCCTCTTTATGCTATAAATTTCGCATATTTTGAGCAAATATTTTTGAGCAAATCACGTCTTGTGCACGTGGCATTTCCCCTCGGAAGGAGGGTTAAAATAAAAACAAAGAAATAGATTAGCTCTTGATTGGTAGAATGTCAGTAGAAACTCAGTGGGTATTTCATCCTTTTGGCCAAAGTCAAACTAAATTATTAGAATATTAGAATGAATCTTTAGACCAAAATCCACGGATGCACAGTGCCGTGATTTCCGTTTAAGTGCATGCTAAAGTGCAATCGACCCCTGTGGTGTAATTTTCAAATTTTTGTGATTGAATAATTATATTTTTCTTATGGTAACCACTAATCACTTTTCATTAATTCTTTTTAACAGTATTTCTGTTTTGTTTTAAATGTAATTTGGTACTAGTTCGGACCTCATTCTACCAAATAGCCCTGAGCCAAAATTGTCAGTAATGGGGGTAAGTTTGGGTTAAAAGATTCAGAAATATTTCTACAAAAAACTAACATAGTCCCACATGTTGCAATTTTATATGTATACTGGTTTTGCAAGCAAAAGTTCTCATTAAGTTTCCTTAACAATAGTGGTTTAGACTTGGAATCCTGAATTATATTTCTTAGAGGGCGTGCATATAAAGTATAAGTGCAATCCTATTGTTATGCCAAATTTCTCCAAACCAACTAATATTACATCTCCTTCTTGGTAGTTCGACAGAAAAGCTATTGATGTAGTATACTAATACAATATAAGATGCTTATTAAGATTCCTACTGTATAAACGTCACAAGGTACATGAATCAAACGTACAATGCGGAATTATAATCTAGATATGAATAACAGGTAGTGCAGGTGGAAAATAATTAATGGTGACAAACAATCGAATATAGATAAAAAATAAAACTTGTTTGAATATTGTGCATCTTTAATGGTTAATCATTTCGTGACCTCTAATGCTGTCAATCGTAGTGTTACCATTAACTGACGGGCTGACATCACAAGGTTCCACGTCCTTCGCAGTTTGGAACATTGAGCATTAAGAAAAGGGTTAATTACAATTAATGCCTTTAAAGTATACCCTATTTGTCACTTTACCCACTAATCTTTAATTTTTATCACTTAACCCCCTATAAGACAAAATTATCTCTCCATTATTTTGACATTTCATTTATCTTTTTGGGTTAATTGTAATTTATTCCCTTAAGATATACCCTGATTCTCATTTACCCCCTAACCTTTATTTTGTGTCAGTTAACCCCTGAGAGATAAAAATACCTTTTCCTATGTTTTTTTTTCTTGTTTTTTCTCTATTCTATTTTTATTCCAAATTAGTCTTTTTTTCAAATTTTTTTTCTAGGAAAATAATAAATTTCTACAACAAAAAATTTAGAATGTCCATGCGCTAATTTTCAAAATTTTAAAAACTATATATATTTTTTATAAATCAATATCATCTATTTTCCAATTTAAGAAATTAAGAAAATTTTTTATTCTATTTCCTTATAATTATACCATTCGTAGTCAATTACCCATTTCTACAAATCATATATTCACATGTTAGTACTGAATTTTTTTCTTTTTTGTAGTTTTTTCTATAATGAGTTTTTGCTTATTAGGCTCTTTTTTATTTGCCATTAAAAAAATCAATTTTTGGTGTATTTCCTAATACATATACTCATCTCTTGTGAAACTTTGTAAGCATCAATTAGAATGGTTAAAACCAAATTGTAGGTTGAAGTTCAATGATTAAAGGAAGTAGAAAATTTAAAAATAAAAACTAACATAATCGAGGGGTATTTTTGTCTCTTAGGAGGTTAAGTGATAAAAAATAAATATTAAAGGGTAAAATGAGAATCAATGTATACCTTAAGGGGATAAATTGTTATCAACCCTTAAGAAAATTGCATGGGAATTGGAATATAGATAATAGGATTAATCACAAAAACTCTTCTTAAGCTTTAACCAATTTTGCACTTTAACTCCTAACGTTATTTTTTCTTATTTTGTCCCCTAAACCGTTAATAAACTCTAATTTCGTTTAACAGAATATTAACAAGATATTTATACATCTAGGAGATAACTCTAATAAATCCCTTTAAAGCATAGTGTGCTTTGCACTTTACTCTTTAATATCATTTTTCTCTTAGTTTGTCTGTTTGTCTCTAAAACTACTCAAGATAGATAATATTTAAAAATGTCAGTATTCCTAAAATAATAGTGAAAATAATTTTATATTTTTGGATATAGGTTTTATTAAATGTTATCTCTATAATCACATGTTTTTAGATACATGAAAATATCCTATTCATTTTACATGATCAGGGAAAAAAATTGTTAGCGAAAAAATAAATTTTAAATTATTATTAAAGATCTATATGTTGGATATGTTTGGATTGAGGATTTATTTGAAAATTTTTTAAAAATAATACTATAACACTTTTTGCAATTTAAAGTTTGTGAAATAAAAAAGTGATTATAAAAATAAAAAGATGATTGAGAAACATGCTTATAACGCAACAAACCTTTATTGGGATGTGTTCAATACTCGCACCCCCAAGCCATCTTAAGAGACGCGTTGCATATTTGTGATATGAGATCAATTCAACCTTTTTGACTTCATAACTTCCCGTGAGCTGGTTTACAACTAACTTTGAGTCACCATAGATTTGAAACTCGAGTTGTTTCATGTCAACAACCAATTCAAGTCGAAGTATAAGAGCTTGGTATTCAGCGACATTGTTTGAGCAGTGATGGCTTAGGGTGAACGAGTATGGCAAAACTTCTCTATCAGGTGTTACAAATATAACTCCAACCCCAGCACTGATGGGTGAATATTTGTATGTGTTAATTGGGGTTATTTGGGCTTAATTTCTACCATTTATTGTGCCAAGAATGGGTTTACTGCTTATATTTGAATTTTGTGGTAATTGTAGGCCTTTGGTGTGAAAATGGACTTTATTGGGAAAAATTTCAGAAGACTAGCTTTTTCAAGACGTGCCTGTGCTTGAGAGAGGGATGGTGCAGACTTCTAGGAGCAATTGGAGTTGGAGACCCACGTGCCTTGTAGGTTGGGAATTGAAGACCAAGAGAATCTATATGGAAGAGAAATCTTTGGTGGTGGAATAGCTGAAGAAGAATTAGCAAAGGTTTCCTTGTTACGTGCAAAGTCTGAAGTCCACAGGGAAAGAAGCGCGGCTGCTGACTTCCAAGTGCTATTGGAATTGGAAACCTCTTCTTTTATATATTGTGGTTCCTGGGTCGGTGGAAGATCATCACTCTTTAACCTAGCAAATAGCTTAGTTTAGTGTTTCGTCTTTTCCCGTCAGTAGGAACAAAAGCCCATAGCTTAGTTGGTTTTATCGTTTTCCCCTGATTTCTTTTTTTGTGCAATCGCCGAGCCTAGATACACTAGACTAGTCTTGCTTTTTTTGTTTTCCGCTCCTTGTGCCATTGACTTGTGAGTTGGTGCTTAGCTTATTTCACCATTGTGTCGTAGTGGTAGTTTGGTGAATTTTCCTTTGCTTTATTCAATTACTTTTCTTCCCGTCCGACTAGCGCGGAAGCATGATGTATGGTCATGATCAACGTGATGTGTGGCTAAAAGGCTTTTCTAGTTGAGGAATAATCAAGGCTCGGGGCACTATAACTGTGAGATCATTTTGATTATTAATTGTAATTTATATGTTCATGGGTATTTAATTATTCTCTATTTTTCAATTAATTATTATTTGGGTTATTGGGTAATGTGGCTAGTCAATTATCTAAATAATATATAGTCAATTAGGGTGTTACGCCGCCTTTAAGCAACCTAATTGAGGACAAACGACAGTTTCACCCGCAAGTGGTCTAATTTGTATCGTGGAATAATTAATCTAGCCTCGCTAACCCGCATGTGTGTAACCATCTAGAATTGGGTCTTTCTAATTCCTAAGGTCAGACCGCATTAAATCCTATGAGCTGCATCTAGGTTGTCCAAATTACAAGAGGGTAGTCTCATGAGCCGCCTCGGCTACTATAAAATTAAGGAAAGATTGGTGGTTATGCCGCTTGACCACTATAACCAATTTATTCACAGCATGTAAATATCTGCTTGGGTCTATGATCGGTTGTGTGCACCGTGCCAAGATTAATTCCTTGACTAGATTGTTTTAATTAATTGATATTTGTGTTATTTGATCCTTGCCATTTTTATTAAAATTGAAATTTCAGTTTTTATTTCCTTCTTTTTAATTAATTGCTCTCTTTCCAAAAACCCCTCTTATTTTCCCCCGCAGGATTCGGCCCACCTATTCCCTGAGGAGACGACCCTACTTGCCCTACTCTCAAATTACTGTTGTTGGCATTTAGGCTTAAATTTTAACTTTATTTTTGGAGGTTTGACATCCACCAAGCACCATGACGGTGAATAGCACCATCAAAATAAATTTTCCATGGGGGTCGAACTTCAATGAGCAGCACATATTCATCAGGCAAATCATCATATAATTCCCACTCAGCAGGTATTGGATGATCAGTTAGAAAATCCGCCAACACCTGACCTTTGACAATCCTTTGTGGAACATAGATGATTTCGAATTGTTGCAACTCGAGGTACCATCTAACTAGATGGTCAGATAATACTAGTCTAGTCATCACATACTTTATGGGATTTGCCTTGGAAATAAGTCTCACACTATGAGCTTGAAAATAGTGCTTCAACTTTTGCATTGCAAAAATAAGAGCTAGGCACAATTTCTCAATTGGTGAGTAATTTAATTCATTAGGGGTCATCATTCTACTCAAATAGTGGAGTGCAACTTCTTTCTCCTCAATATTTTCTTGTGCAAGCAATGCCCCCACTGAACATTCTTGTGCGGCAATATAGAGGATCAATGGCTTTCCAAAAATAGGTGCAGTCAGAACAGATGGTCTCATGAGATAAGATTTGATACTATTGAACGCATTCTTACATGCCTCATCCCAATGAAATGGTACATCCTTTTTCATCAAACGGCTAAAAGGTTGACATTTTCTAGCCAAATTTGAAATGAACCTCTGTATATAGGCTAACTACCCTTGCAAACTCTTTAGTTCATGGATATTTCGAGATTCAAGCATCCTCAATATGGCATCAATTTTGGCCTGGTCAATCTCAATACCTTGATGGCGGACAACAAAGCTAAGAAATTTCCCCGATGTGACTCCAAATGCACATTTGAGGGGATTCAGTTTGAGTTGATGCTTTCTCAATCGATCAAAGACTTGCCTCAGATCTTCTAAGTGGTTACTCCTTTTATTTGATTTAACAACCAAATCATCCATATAACACTCAATATTTTTGTGGAGCATGTCATCGAAAATGTTTTGCATTGCTCTTTGGTATGTGGCTCCAGCATTTTTGAGCCCAAAATGCATTACTTTATAACAATAAATACCTTTAGGCGTGGAAATGCCGTGAGCTCTTCATCTTTAGGTGCCATGGGAATTTGGTTGTAACCAGAAGAGCCATCCATGAATGACAAGGCTTCATGTATGAGTTCAATGATTGGCAGAGGAAAATCATCTTTAGGACAAGCACTGTTAAGATCTCAAAAATAAACACAAATGCCGATTTGTCCATTCTTCTTTCGCACTGGTACAATACTCGAAATCCATGTGGGGTACTTGACTTCACGAATCAACCTAGCTTTGATGAATTTATTCACTTCAGCTTCAATCAAGGGAATTAAGTCAGGTCTAAATTGTCATTGTGCTTGCTTCACAGGGCAAACTCCTTTCTTAACCGCCAAGTGGTGGATTGCTACTTTTGGATCTAGACTAAGCATTTCTCTGTAACTCCAAGAAAAAACATCTTGATATTAGTGCAGGAGTTCCACATATGCTTTCTCCTCATTAGGACTTAACAAAGCGCTTACATATATTGGACGTGGGTCCTCAAGAGTGCTAAGATCGATTTCCTTTAGATCATCAATTGTGGCCTTGACCCCTTCTTCAAATTCAGGCGGGGCATCCTCAGCATCTTCAACTTCTTCAAGAGAGTCATTATCAATTATGGTTACATGATTGCATGAAGCAATACTCTCATCGTCTTCCTCTTTTAGTCTTGTATGCACTATAGTATGCTCCCTGACCTTTAATACAATCCCACAATCTATGATAAGATCAATGCATCGTCTCATTCTTGAAAGAATAATACTGCCATACTTACGTATATTGTGAGGACAATCAGAGAGTTCTTCAAATCCTCTCATCATTTTCGTGGCCTTTGATTTAATCTCATGAGAATTTAAAGGCTTTTGTCTTCTTTGTGGTCCCAGCTCTTGAAGACACACCGTGAAGTTTTGCCCCATTTCTATATGATTTGTCAATTATTTTAAGACTCATCCCCAATTGTAATGTATTGAATACCGCCTATTGATCCTAATAATGAACCGATGCGTATGGAATAACCAAGACCAGATTTGGAATTCTCAATGGCATTTCCTTTCTCCTTTAACATCTTTTGGTTAGAATTCAATCCATAAGCCATGTCACCCGAAGTTTGACAAGACAGGCATTCAATGCTGCAGATTTATTGAAGTCATATCCAGATTTAGCAAGAAGCTTGTAAGCAATAGGATCAAAACCTTGGTTCTTGACTTCGGCAGCACGTCTTGCTTGTTCTCAACCTTCTTGTTAGGATGATTAGATTCTTCAAGTGGAACTGACGGTATCTCCACAGCATCAAATTTAGTGACAGGAAAAGTTAATCCCTCTAGAGCTTTGTGCTAAACGAAAGATGATTGTTCTTGCTCCAATTTTGACTTGGGAGGGTAATAAAAGACGATTGAGTCATTCTTTGACAATGAAATATCAGATTTGGGGACTAGCACTTTCTTTTCTTTTGTGTTTGATGGTTCAGGATTTTGAATCTCAACCATAGATAGAGATTGTTCAGATTCATCTTTTACATCATTTTTCTTGCTGTAAAATTAGCATCGGTGATATGCGCTTCTACTTCAGTGAAGGGATTGTCATCAGCCCTTACAGTCTTTTCCACTCCATTTTGAGAATACTTAAAATATTGATGAATAGTTAAAGGTACGACTTCATTCTCATGAATCCAAGGTCTTCCCAATAGTACATTATATGTCATTTTAGCATCTATTACATATAATAATGCTCTAAATGACATATCATCAATGATTATTTCCAAAATTAATGATCCAATAGATCTTTGGCCTCCTTGATTGAAACCTTGGATCATCAGCCGGCTGCTAGATAATTCCTCAACAGGAATGCCAAGTTTCGTTAAAGTTCTAAGTGGCAAGATGTTGACTACAGAGCCTCCATCTATCAAGATCCTACTCACTTTTTGTTCTCTAGCATACCCGGTCACAAATGAAGGACGTTTATGTGGCATAGTTCCAAGTGGCAGGTCCTCATCTGTGAAAGTGATATTCACGACTTTCACCTCTTCATTGCCATGAGGAGATTCATTAGAATTATTTCTTGATTCATCAATATCTCCGACTTGTGTTGTGTGACATGAGACAACATCAAAGTCAAAGAATTCTCTAGGCATGAATTCTTTTAAGGTGATAGAAACCTATGGCTTTTGCTTGAAAGTGCGGGTTTCTTGAAAATTGAGGACATTGTCATCTTTTCCCACATTCTTTTCTTTCTTTCTTCTTCTAGACCACCCTATTTCTTGTTAAAATCTTATTCGTCTTATGTGACAGGTGGGTGTTTCGCCTCCTTCTTCGTGTGACTAAAGTCTACCCTTCATCATCCACTTCTACTTGTGTGGACTTCAGATCTTCATGTTCATGCTCTTGAGCCACTAGAGGGACAATCCCTTGTTGAATTTCTACAGGTTCAAGGGATCCAAATTGAATAGTTGACAATGCAAGAGCAATGGCTTCTCTAATTTCATTGGCAAGCTTTCCAACTTCTATGGATTGGGACGAAACAATGGTAGTCTGGTCTGTGCTCGCCATGTATTCTTCAAGGAGAATCTTTCCTTGCCTGGCCAACTCCACCACTTTGTCTTTAAAGACAAAACACTTCTGAACGGGATGCCTGATTAAGCGATGATACTTACAATAGTTCGGGTCATCAGTGCTCCCAGCTTTATTTGGCCATTTCATCTCAGGAAATGTAATCAAATTCGTACTCAATAGGTCATCAAATATACCAGGAACATCAGAATCAAGAAAAGGGTACTCTTTTTCTTGCATTTCCTTAAGAGTTGGTTTTTTCCTTTCTTGCTCTTGACGGGTATTGAGTTTCTTGTCTTGCTTCTTAGCAATTTTAGGAACAAGTTTCAAAGGTACTGCACTTGCGGTCATGGTCTCCTTCTTCTCACTTTTAACAGGAGGCTTGCCCCCCCTCTTCTTATATCTTGCTTATCTTTACCCTTGTGTAGGTCAAGAACTGGTGGTTTTTGCCCATGTAGATTGATTTCTAGGTTGTGGGCTTTTGTGGACAATTCATCAAAAGTTTCTGGTTGGATGCCTTGCAAAATTTATCTCAGTCCCCAATGCATACCTTGAATACACATCTCAATGGTGTAAGACTCAGAAACTCGATCTCGACAATTCAAACTTAGGGTTCTCCAACGGTTGATAAATTCAACCACAGGCTCATTTTTCCACTAGCGCGTATTTGAAGTTCCGTCATGCTGACAGTTCTTTTTGTGGTGTAGAAGCTGTTAAGAAACTCTAGTTCCAATTGCTCCCAACTATCAATAATACTGGATTCTAGTTCCGTGTACCAACCAAAAGCATTGCCTTTCAATGAGCGAACGAATTGTTTGATGAGAAAATCAACATCAGTACTAGCATTGCTACAAGTTTCTACAAAATGAGCAACGTGTTGTTTGGGGTTGCCTTTGCCATCGAACTGTTGAAATTTCAGGGGTTGATATCCGACAGGCATCTTCAAGTTATCAATTCTTGCAGTGTAGGGATTGGCGTAGCCACTATACATTTTGATGCTTCCGCTGATCTTATCTTTGATTATGCCCTCAATGAATTCTTTTAGGTTGTCAACATGAATGGTTCCATCAAGAGAGACAGAAAATTTTTTTGTCGCATGCAACTTTGCATCATCCTTCTCCTTCTCCTTCTCCTTTGATGATGAATCACCTTCATCTTGAGTCTTGGATTTCTATTTGAATGTGTTAAGGCTATTTTCAACCATAGCCATTAGCTTGGCTATCTTTGCATCTTGATTCTATGCATGAGCTGCTAGCCCTTCAACAATTTTAGCGAGACTTGAAATCTGGTCCTCCACAGTTGTAATATTGGTCATCATAATAGGCATCATCACAGAAGTGGCTGAATCGCCTGAACTATTAGTGGATTTGGTGTAGACTCCCTTATTGTTGGGAAAAACTTCAAGACTTTTCCTTTCAGCAGCAGCGTCTACCAAAATCTTCTCAGCTAAGGCTCTAGTCGTGCTTCTTGTCATAGGCGCAGCATATTGCACTCTTGAGTTGCAGGAGCAGCAACAGTTGAGAGTTTGGAACTCAACTTCTTTGACTCCATTGATTCTTGAAATTAGTAACTCGTTGGAAGAAAAGAGATGAGAGGCAGAGATCGTCCCACCGGGGGTGCCAAAAATTTGTAAACGCAAATTTCGTTGCTTGAAACAAAAGACAAGAAAACTTGTGCAAATACAAAATATATTGAATTAAAAGGAAAAGGATTACAATCTCTGAAATTTCTTAGATCAAGAAATTAGTCCTCTGATTCTTCTCTTCAAATAATATTAGTCGAAGGGTCGATGTGACTTGTTCTCCGATTAAGAAAGATGTTTCCTACAATTTAAATGTAGAAAACGGATGATTTGATGATGAAGTTGAACACTTGGATCTTCAATCTCCAAGCCTTCAACGCAAACGGAAGGATTTGTTTTGCTTTGATTTGATTTGGATTTAAGAAAAGAAGCTCTTGAGAGTTGGATAGAGTTCCTCCGGAATGTAGGGTTTTTCAATGTGTCTTGACTTGATAGGAGAACTCTATTTATAGCCAAAATTTGTAAGTTTGGCCTTCAAGAAAATATTATAGAACCTTCATGCATTTGGGTAACTTGTAACTCAAGAAACCCATTTAATTTGGGCTTTAGTAATAGATCGGTCCATATAATCTGTCGTGAATTAATTAATCAATGAATCCACTTTAGTTCAAATGAACATCATGAGTTTCACTTGATTTAATGGCCCATATAATATTAGCCCAATTTGTGAGTCCAAAACATAATGGACTTCCATGATTTAATTTAATTTAATGAAGATTAGTTTAACTTATTTAATCTTGACTAAAAAAAATTAAATAAATTTCCTTTGTTTACAAATGTCTATTTACCCATCGTTATACCTACACCAGTACTATGCTCTTAATTGATTCAATCATTTAAACTTCAATCTAAGGAGTTTTCACCGTGAAATATGATGACTATGCTGTATATCAAAATCTGAATGCTTTCTTCTAGGACTGTTGAGGGTAATTATGTAGGTTTCATTTGTTTCATAAAATATATTTCATTTCATGAAATCCACAGTAATGGTAAAAAATATCTTGAACATGTTAATAATACAATTAATCTGAAAAATCACTAGATTTAACAAATCTAGAAAATAACAAATATTACACTATGGAACTATAGTAGATTAGATAAATCACGAGTAGTCCAATAAATATCTATACATTCATTGCTGTCCAACTTGCTCAAGCTCAAAAAGATTAAGAAATATATCTATCAAAGAACAACAAAGTCCCACATGTTTCAATTTTATATGTATACCGCTTTTGCAAGCAAAAGCTTCCATTAATTTACCTTATCCTTAACAATGGTGGTTTCGACTTTCAATCCTAAATTATATATTTTAGAGTGTGTGCCTATGAAATATAACTGCAATCATATTGTTGTGTCAAAATTTCTCCAAACCAACTCGCATTGCATCTCTTTCTTGGTTGTTCGACAGAAAAACTGTTGATGTTGTATAATACAATATAAGATGCTTATTAAGATTCCTACTGTATAAACGTCACAAGGTACATGAATCAAACGTATAATGCGGAATTATAATCCAAATATGAATAAATCGCCGTGAGGCCCAACTATTTTTTTTTGGCCCCTCTCATATAGTGTATCTTTAAGCCCTCCAACAAAAAAAGCAACTATTCAACCAAAAATCGCCGTTGTGCTCACGGAACGCGAGGGTATTTTTGTCCGTTTACAAAAGCACAAAGGTGGAACCTTAAAGAAAAAAAAGTGTATGAAAGATTCTTCCTCTTCATCAAACACACCTTCTCTCGATCTACTTGCAAAAAACACCAATAGTGAAGTGTTAGTTTTAAACTGGTTCGGCACGCTTTTCGAAAGGACAAAATTATCCCCGATTCCGTGAGCAAAAACGGGCATTTTGATGGAAGGGTCGATTACGCTTTTTGTTGAGGGTTTAAAAGATACATTATATAGATAAGGGGCCAAAAGCTGACAAAAAAAAATAGTTGAAGAGCCTCCTGGGCGATTTATCCTATGAATAATGAACAGGTAGTGCAGGTGGACAAAATAATTAATATTGACCAACAACCGAATATGGATTAAAAAAACAGAACTTTTTTGAATATTGTACATCTTTAATGGTTAATACAATCATCAAACTGATTGGCATAACAAGGGTTCCACGTTCTTTGCAGTTTGCAATATTGAGCATTGAGAGAAATGTGTAGGAATTGGAATATGGATAATATGATGACATCATTTGGCCCAATTATAAAAAGTTCACATTGTGTGTGTGTGTGTGTTTTTTTTTTTTTAATATGCATATGTGTATCTACCTAGAGTTATACCAACACCTGTACTATATTAAATGTGGAGTTCTGATTCAATGATTTAAGTTTCGATCTAAGAAATATTTCACGGTGAAATTTGATGACTATATTATATCGCTAAATTTGAATGTTTTTCTAGGATTGTCAAGGGTAATTATGGAGGTTTCATTTGAATTAAAAAATTTGATGAAAGATTTGAAGTTGTTTCAAATACATTTAGTTATTGGGATTTCTTGAAAGGTATTTGGGTTTGTAATTTATCAATTATTTTTGTATTTAAATGTGCCTAAATAATTGATGATTTATTGATTCAAATACTTCTCAACTAATTAGAACAACTTAAAGGAATTTACAGTAAAACGAGATAGATATGTCCCCTTCGCTAGATTCTATCTATCCACCTATATTCTCCACCTTCTTCTATTCAAAACTTCTCTTCAATATTTTTCCTCCATAGAAAGGAGATCTAGTTTCAAGTTAAGCTCTCCCTTCCTCTTCCTCTCTTTTTAATTTCTGTTAAATAAAGTCTCTCATTGGGTATTCTAGTATAGTCTCTCTAGTATTTACTAGTGAGAGTTTTCATCTTTCTTACACTATCTTAGTGGGAGTTCTATTTAGTTTATTATTATTATTTTCTCAAATTTAAGAGTTTTATAGTTTGTAGTTTTGTTAAATCTAAATATCAGACATATTTATGATATATTCTATATATTTTCTACCATTAGTGTAGTTTTCTTTATCAAACAAATCATGCTAAACGATTTTCAGGTAGTTTATTAATGATACTAGCCTTTGATTTATCAAAAAGCTAAACAAAACTCCCATTAGAATAGTTTAGAAGAGATGAAAACTCTCACTAGTAAACATTAGGAGAGAAAAAACTCTTATTATGATATTTTGGGAGAGACTTATTATATAGAAAACAAAAGGAAAGGAAGCAATGGGGACCTTGACTTAAGGTCAAAATATCCTTGTCTTGGAAGAAGAAATGTGAAGAGAAGTTTAAGAGTCATAAATACGTAATTGGATATATGCATACCTATTTATTAAATAGGTATAATGGGTTATCCCATTTTTTACCTATTTGTTAAATCATGACTCGTCCAAACTCAACTGCATTACTCATTTTGACACCTCTAATTCTACCAAATACCTCTGAACTAAAAGTATCAATGATAGAAGGGGCAAGTTAGGGTAAAAAGATGTAGAGATATATCTATAAAAAAAAAAAGTCCCACATATTGCAATTTTATTTTATTTTATTTTGATAGAAAAGATCATTTTATTCAATAAATCTACACCAATGGCAGAAAGTACATCAAACAAACATGATACAGATACATATAAATATGAAACAAATAGATATATACAATAGATCTAAGAAATAAATATAAATAAAAATAACATTGATATTCCTATATATCTTTCATTGGAATGAATCATTATAATTCAATACATCAATGCATGTGTTCTGATACTTAGATCTAATTAAAACATGTTCAATTCCAAAGAGAAATTTAGAACTGATAATAATGTTGAAATTGCATATATGAAACTAAATTCTAAATCTAAAAAATCTCAAATTTCATAAAAAACATTCCCATTAATTTTCCTTGTCCTTAACAATAATGGTTTAGAGTTTCAATCCTGACTTATACTTTGGACAGCGTCCCAAAAAAGTTGAAGTGCTATCATATCATTATGCCAAACGTCTCCAAACCCACTAGTATTATTTCCCTCCTTGCTTGGAGTTCGACAAGTACTGATGTTCCATAACAAAATGCAAGATGCTTATTAAGATTCTCACTGTATAAACGTCACATGGTACAAGAATCGAACATATAATCGAGAATAATCTAAACATGAATACTTAGCAGGCAGTGAATGTGGACAAAATAATTAACTGTGACCAACTACCAAATATGTATTAAAAAAAGATAGAACTTGTCTGAATATTGTACATCTTTAATGGTTAATCATCAAACGGGTTGGCATCACAAGGGTTCCACGTCTCTGCAGTTTGCAATAATTGAGCATTGAGAAAAATGTGTGGGAATTGGAATATAGAAAACATGATGGCTCATTTGGCCCAATTATAAAAAATTCACGTTTTATTTTTGTTTTCTTTATAAATGTCAATACCTATAGTTATATCTAACCCGTACCGTATTAAATGTGGGGTGTTTGATTCAATCATTTAAAGTTCAATCTAACAGTCTTCACGGTAAAATTTGATGACTATGCTATATCTCTAAATTTGAATGCTTTTTCTAGGATTGTGGCTGCTACTTATATAAGTTTCATTTGGATTGAGAAATTTGATAAAAAACTTGAAGTCCTTGTAAATTCTTTTAGTTTGTTTGGATTCTTTAGAAGGTTTTTGGGTTTATAGTTTATCAATTATTGTTGTGTTTGAATGTGTCCAAATTATTGGTGAATGACTAACCAAATACTTCTCAAGTAATTCTAACAAGATAGGGGAGATGTGCTGAGTGGTATGGGGGGAGAGAATGTAAATGAGACATTCCGAATTTAAAATCTTCCACTTATACTAAAAAAAATAAAATAGAAAAAATAATCCTTACATGTTAGAGAAATTTGAGAGGATAAATTCCTTCTCAAATCATTTAATCCAAAACGCAGCCTAAAATTACTCTAAAAGGATAAAACAGAAAATATGACAAACTTTGAGGTATTCTAATTTGGTTGAAGCAGATTTCCATCTTGAATGGAATTTCATGGATGGATTTTAGATATTAAAAAATTATTTTTTTTGATAAAAATCATGATTTCGTTCATGAGATTTGCACTAGTGGCAGAAAATGCATCATCAAATATGTAACTTGGAAATGATACCATACAACTTAATATCTACTTGGAGATATCGAAGAAAATTTCATTAGAAGCAAATACAGCATAATATTTACATGAGGATTTATATTTACATAACTGGAAGTTACAAAAACAGAAACTGCAAAACACCTAGTATAAATTGTGTTTTCGAAAAAAGTACCAATTTTGCGGGAGTCGCCTTTTCCTTTTTTTTTTTTTTTCGGGTGTCTTCTACAAAGAATAATTTCTACTATTCCACTTTGATTCATACATAAATCAAAGAGACGATTTTTATATCAAGAAAGGATACCATACAACTTAATTAATATGTTCATCAATCTCAAGATAATACATCAGGCGGGTACAAGGAAGAAAAGGAGATAAAAATGGGAGGAAAGCTTTTCCTAAAGAACTTTTTTGTGGTAGCTTCTATGCACAGTTCTTTCCTTTTACTATTGTATTTTAATTTCATTAATTATTTTGAATATTTTTTTTAGTTGTTTCCCAAATAGGGAGGGTGGGACTTAAGAAGTTCGAAGGGGGTAGAGAGATTTGAATCTAGAATCTCTAATTTTTCAATAGGCTAGTTTCTAGTAATTTAGATCATTTGCTCAGATTTCCTATCCAAATTCTGTGTTCAACTTAAAACGATGTTATTTTATTAAGTTGGCATTTTTATTAAATAAAACACACCAGCAGTTTCATTAAATAAAACAACGTCAATTTATGTTGGACACAAACTTGGACAAAGGATCCGAAGTGAGTTTTTAGATCTAAGATGATTATTAGATATTGAATTGGCTGTATAAAGTTGTATGACTTTGATGAAGTTAATAAAGCACAAGAGTAAAACCGACTAATTGACTTTAATTGTGTCCTAATGTTTGAATCTATCATAAGTTTACAATAAAACTTATTTCTTCTAGAAAAATGCACAAGGTAATAATATCAATTTAAGGGTTACAAAAATCAATTTACGAGTAAAAAGGTAAGTTTATTAATAAAGCACGGAAGGAAGGCTTATAAAGTTATTTTCCACATTCTTGTGCATCAAAGCATTGTACTGCTAAACTAATTCAACAACCAAACCTCAAATGACGGAACTACTCTTCCATGAGGCTGAAGAAATTTGAAAATATTTACTCGCAAAGCCGCCTTTTATCTGTCTCTAGGATCCGATACATAAGAAGATTTGAACGGTGTACGAAGACTCATCTACATATATATATATATACATATACATATATTTATATATATATATATATATATCTATATATATATCCCAAAGGAGATTTCAATTCTCACATGTATCTATATTGTCCCAAAGGAGATTTCAAGTCTCACAAAAGGGACTGGGGAAAAGAAAGAATTTGAAAGTTGAATCAAGAATGTGCCTCTGCTAGCTCAATTGGATCTTGGGAACATAGTAGTTTTAATCGGGATATGGATCTTTATGGAGTTTATTTGATGGACCAAGTCCGACGTTATGGAAAACCTGCAACCTCGGCCTTATTTGCTAACGGTTAGATTGTACCTTCTGGTCAAGCTTCACGTTCATATGTGTCACATTTGTTAGGCCTCATGTGTTAGGCTTGCGGAAAATTCCCATCAGGCATCAACGGCAAAGCATGCTAACATGCTTTATGAACTGCTATCTTATTTTACTTAATAGAACTATTGACGTGTCAAATTTAATAAAGTTAGTGATTTTATTGAGTAAAATAACATCATCTTAACTTAGACAAGAAATTTGAACTGAAAACTTGGACAGAAGATCCAAATTGCGCCCTTAAACCACCCCATAAGAACACTATTATTTTTCCATTAACTACAAAACATGAAAGCTGCTCCAACTAAGAATAGTCTGAAATTCCGGATGGGTTCTAACTTCGTTTCATGGTGCTTCAAAGATAGTCTGACCTTTCCTTTTAGTTGATTTTACGGGTGCAGATTTAATGTATTGTAGCTTAAGTATATGTGGTTATTTTACCAATCAAAAAGGAAAACGTACGAACGCCAATAGGTTTATTTCCTTAGAATGCAAGTCTACTTATTTTCAACGGTTACATTGATCAGCAAAATTATGCCTCATCAACATGCATGAAGCATGTAACATATACCTAAAAACAGATGATTTTGGGTATGGTTTGTTCTAAAAATAAATCTTTTAGACAAAAAAACTTCTATTGCGTTAAAAGATGCTGTGGCAGGCAGCATAATCAATCAATTGTTGCAGATCCATCTTCAGTTTAATAAAATTATCCAGTTTTCTATCAAAAAAGTAAGGTGGATGAATTTTATGTACTAAGGTTTTACCTGAAAGTATAGCATGACAATATAGTGGGGGCAAAATTTTTCTTTTCTCCCATAAATTATAAGGAAGAAGTTTTAAAAATTGTAATTATTAGTGCAACAATAGAACTATACAAAACTCTGTCATAAATACTGATCATTGTCTTCCGTTTGTCTCAAGAATTTATAAATATTACTAGGGTTACCTGTGGGTGAAAGTTTAATAAATTCAAATAATAGAATAGATTTTGAGACGGAAATATATTTTATCAAGCACAACAAAATAAAGAAGTTAAAATTACAACATGGAGTGATTATTTGATTTCCAACTTTTGTCAACGCAATGTAACGTTCCTGCAAGAATCACTTTGGAGGGTATTTTATAGGGTTCTTGATGACTCAAATTGCATTGGGCAAAAATTTTCCCAGATTTTTTAAACAACTATCATCAATTACAGTTTTAAAATTCATCATGCAAGCAGTTCCTTTATGGACTGATTTTCACTGTAGCTTGGTAGAGTTCTGAAATTTGTTGTTCTTTTTACAGTGTCTAATTATAGCTCCAAAATACATTTCTTTGCTACTGACAGCAATACAATCTAATTAGTCACAGTTATACAGCCAAACTTAGGCACTACAGATAATATCCACCCATAAGCAAATTGGATGGATTTCTTTATTACTGCTCAAATCTACAGTATGTAACATCCATTTCAAGCAAAGAAGGACAAAACAGAAACAATTCTTTACATAACATTAAATTGTCTTATCATCAATCAATTGTTGGCCTTCCCATTATCTCTCGAGTCCTGATCATTTGTTAATCTTCCTAGTAGCTCTCGAGTCCTGATCAAACAACAACTCCCAATATTGCAGGGAATTTTGGAACCATTCATTTGTTACTAAAATTGGTTGCGCATATGTATCTTCATATTGTCCTCCAGAGTATGGTAAAAGTTCATCAGTAAAAAGATCATCCAACATTGCTTGACATGTTATCAAGTCATTACCAAAGTCAACTAATTTTAGAGTTGTTTGTTCAAAGGGTACTTCAAAATTTTCATTTGAACTTTCAACTTCAATAAGTTGGTTTACATTTGTCGCCTGATTGAAAGTGCCTTCAGGTTGTCAATTCTGTTGGAATGTATGCCCTAAAACAATCATTTTTTTAAAATACATTTCTTATTATGTTTTGTATTTTATGAACTTCCACTTCATCTGTTAAATGTTAGATATAACTGATAAAGTCCTTAGAATATTGAATAATGTGATGGTAGTCACAAGAGTTGGTGACTATGAGATATCAAACACATTTATAGTAATATTCTTAAAATTCCCTAACATTTAAATAATTTTTGTTTTGGCTAGAATAAATATCCAAGGAATTGATAGTAGGTTGAAAATTTATATTCCACTTAGGAATTGATAGTACGTTGAAAATCTAAGTTTTTAATTCTCTTTATTCTTCCTTTCGCCCTTCTAACTAGCTATAGCATGTTGAAAATTTGTATTCCACAAAAAAGGGATTTCTAATGTGTTCTTCATTTTACCTGTCTTTGCTTAAGAATTTCATTTCTTGAGCAATTCTTTTGTTTAGATGCACATTAACATGAAAATTAGTTAATAGTTTAGTACTTAAAGATATAATAGTTAACAGAAACTCAATTGAAAGACTAGTTCATCTTTGTGGCTAATCTGACGAATCAGTTATTGGAAAGAATCTTTGACGAAAAATTACACGTGTAAAGTGCCTATTATTTATATTTAAGAGGAAAAGAGCAAATAATTAATCCTCAATTTAAGGGGAGGGGGGGGGCAAAGTGTAATTTACCCTTCTCCTATTGCATAATTGTCCAGTTTATTGATTACCCAACAGGATTTTTTTTTTTTTTGGGGGGCGGTAATTTACCCTTCTCCTGTTGCATAATTGTCGAGTCTATTGATTACTTACCCCATTATTGTTCTTATTGGACGCACTGTCCGTCAATCCTTTCAGGAAAGTATTTTCTTTTTGTTTATGGATGCAATTTCATGCGAACTAATACCGATGATTCCACCTCATCTTACAAGATACTAAAATAAAAAGGATTAATAATTTATATACTAACTATACATGTGAGTGTGTTGACAACTAATTGGAATTTGAATTTAAAAGTCAAATTTTACATATATGTCATATATCTATCGCAATGACGTATATAGTGTCAATTTATAAAAGGTTAGCTAAAAAAAAATATAGTGCCTTGATATTTGGGAATAATCATTTGGGACATCTTCAATTTTCCTAACCTCGCTGATTTGCTATAAACAACCTACTAAGGCACTTAATTGGTGCAATTATGCTCTTATCTCAAACAACCTATCCATTCTTTTTTTTTTCTTTTCTTTTCTAGAACTACTATACTGACTCAAGTATCGAAGTTGCGTGAGGTTATACTGCCCCAATTATCCCCTCCCTTGGCTTTTTCATCTTGCGAGGGCATTGATGATTTAGGTCTCTAATTGGGTCCACCGGTCATTGTACATCTCCACGTCATGAAAGGGACAAGCTACGATCAAAACACCATCGATTGAGTAGCCAAATCCTTTAAAAGATAAGACTCAATCCATGCCAGCCTTAAATGTATCTATCAGAATGACAAAGTGTCCCACCCATTGCAATTTTCCATTTACACTGCTTTTGCACTCAAAAGGTTGCTTGCTATGAGCTTCGTTCAACGCACGTGGCTTGGCTTGGACTCTGAATCGTCAATAAATTCTCAGATTTCGTTTTCAAATTCCCAACTAATTATATATATGGGGCCTCACAAGTACCGTTTCAGATCAATTTTTCCATAGGGCCTTAATGAGTTGGAGCGGGTTGTGATTAAATTGAGGTATGAAGACTGTAAATGAACTGGCCCGGTAAGGCCAATTTGTCCATGCGGTCTAAATGATTGTGTTACGTTGAAATGGACTTGTAAGGCCCCGAAACCACATTCCAACTTTATAGATGTTAAATCAGATGTAAGCTCTATTTGATAACTCAATTCATTATTTAAAATTAATGGGTTTAAACTTTAATATGTTCAAATGAATTTGATAAAATTAAAATCTGAAAACTAAAATCTTAAGTTCGAAATTTGAATCCATTTAATTGATTGAATTGTTAAGTACTAAATCTAGTACATTTGAATGTATATTACATTAAATAATAAGTGAATAGTTTATTACTTATATTTGAGAGCAAGTTTTGTTTAAAAAATTCAGTGCCACTTAATTAATTTAAATATTTTATTTTTAATTATCAAAATATGTTTGAACATGTTAACGCCTGAACTCATTATTTTTAACTGCTAAAATTAGATTTATCGGATGAGACCTAAGTGGCTCTAAATTGTTTAGTCAAGACTTACTCAAAACAACAAGTGATAAACTGTTGACTTATCATTTAATGTAGAATACTCTCAAATTCTAAGATCATTTCTGTAGAACCTAAATTTGGGGTTCTGATAATAATTAATGCATGCAAGTTTGTAGATTGAAGGATGAAATAAACACTCAAAATATATGTAGGAGGGAGAGAAGAAAATAATAAAACACACTATAGTTGATATCTCAAAATAATGAAAGAAAGTCGTCACACCATAATAAAAGTTTACAAACTATTCTTGACTCTCTTAAGAAAATATTCTAAACAATGCCTACTTATAACATACCCAACTTGTTGGGTAAGAAACCACTTACATAAGTAATTACCAAATAAAACACAAATTACTATGTCACACAACTACTAAAAATATAATTCTAATAAGATTAGTAAATAAATAAACAAATACTAAAATGTTTGGTTTATTTTGCCAACATTGCCTCCCTTAAACCAAATTTTCCAATAAATCAGGTCCAATTCCATCTCCAAAAAAAATCTCCATTGAAAATTCAGTAATGCAAATCCATCTTATTGCCAGTTATCAGCTTCATCTGTTCACATGGCAATGGATGTACTTTATACTTTGCAAAAAATTTTTCAACAATTTCTTCTTGATTAAAATAGTTATTGATGCATACCCATTCATCACTGTAGTCACCATATTTATCACCAACATAAGTACCCAAAAATATAAAATCATAATTATCTTTTTTACCAAAATGATCACCACCAAATTAAGAAAATACTCTAAACAATGCCTATTTATAACCTACCCGACTTATAGGGTAAGAAATCACTTGCATAAATAATTACCAAATAAAATACAAATTCCTATATCACTCAACTACTAAAAATCCAATTCTAATAAGATTTGTAAATAAATAAACAATTACTAAAAAACTTGGTTTATTTTACCAATAATTTCAATGCTAACGATTCAGTAATTTAACCCATCAGATTTCAAACTTCATTTTTATCAAACATGCCCTAAATCAGGCACATGGTTGTTGCAAGTTAAGATAACTAAGATTTCTCATATACCAAACATCAATCAGGAATAGGTAGTGCAAATGGAGAAAGTAATCTCTAGGAAACCATTCATTGAATATGGACTTGAATTATGAAGTAGTATTATTTCGAATATTGTGCGTCAGCATTCATATTTCCACTTCCCGAGCAGTTACAAACTGGAATTCTATGCAATTGTTGTAACAATGGACTATCATGTGGTGCAAGTGATCAATGGTCCAGATGTATTTAATTTGATAGGATTATTTTTAAAAAAATTTTTGAATAAATGACAAAATTTGATTGTATTTTGATAGAAGATTATTTGAAATATCTTTTATGATAATTACTATAAAACATTTTGTAATGTAATGATATATGTGAAATAAAAAAATAGTAGCCAGCTGGAAAACTTGTTGCACACGTGTTCCGACTTCACATATACAGTGCTTTCACACACAAAAAGTGGCTATCTATTTTCATTAAAAATAATGGTTTGGGACCTTTGGACTTTGAATGTGAGAAAATTCGGATTGCCGAGCCGAACTTAACCAACCAGTACTATACTTTTGGGTAGTATTGACAATGTATATACTAATTCACCGATGAGAAAAATAATTAATTATATATATATATATATATATATATTTATTGACAGTGTATATACTAGTATTCACAGATATATATATATCACTTAATCTCTATTTGAATTTAATTATTATTATTTTTTCATATGTAAGATGCATTTAACTGTGCTATTGATCTACACTGAATATTAACCCTAAAAAAAATCTCACAAATGTTAGCAGTACTGACACAAATACACTTCATGGACTCCACATTATTCGACTAAGTCCAGCCACATCGTTTACGTGGTAGGCCGAGTGACTGTTAGAGTGGACCTTTGGGCTATGCTTCACTTTAATATTTGTTGGGGCTCATGTGTTGCGCTTGAGGATATTGCCCATCGTCAATGGAAAAGCAAAACATGTTGATACTACAAGCATTAAATGGACCTTGGAGTGAAAAAATTAACAAAAGATAAAATGTTATTTTTGATGAAAACACTTAACATGGAAGATGCTTCCAACCAAGAGCAGTTTAAATTTGAACAACAGATTAAGTTATTTTCTCTTTTTTTTAGATAAAATATCACAAATTTATTAAAATCCGAAAACAAACTCCAATACTACTACGGTAAGATATGACAATGTAGATTTAAAAAATCCCAAATCTAAGAAGAACTTAGATCTAACAAAAGTAATAACAAAAAATTAAAAAGACTCAGAATGCTCAGAAAAGAAAAAAAAGACTCTCACTAAGGAGCCGTAGGAGAGGAGAAGACTTACTAGAAAATTTCAGAAGAGAAGAAACTCTCACTACCAGGAAAGAGTTATTAAACATAAAAAGAAATTAAAGAAAGCCATGGATTGATTTTTCTCTCAAGGAGGAAGATATTTTTTGTTGGATAACTTTTTTATACACTGTCAGTGTATAATTTTTATTTTTTTTGCACTAAAAGATTTGGATTATATTACATAACATAAATTTAAATTTGAAATTCAAATTATGCATATGAGCAATGCATCTAAAGATGCTAATGTAAAAAAATCGCTACACTGTCGGTACATAAAAAGTTAATCCTTTTTTGTTTGCAAGAAAAATGTTAGAAACAAGAAGGAGAAATTTGGTTTAGCGGGAGAGCAGTGTTGCGCTGGCTATGTTTATAAATGTAAATTAACTAAACTCACAGTCACGAGTTGAACAACATAAGAAGTTGAACTGTCATGCTTCTCAGTTTTCTACCTGTGACTAAGGTTTGAGTACCAAAAATTATTAAATTCTACCTAACTTTGTACTATGTTGCCCATCTTGGAGTTTTATTAATTCTACCTAACTTTGTACTATGTTGCCCTCTTGTATGTGTATGCAATAAATTGAAAAATATATACTTGTAAAAGAAAATTTTCAAAAGAAAAATTAAGAAAAGCAAAGTACAAAAAATCTAAAAGAGGTCAGGATACTAAACATTATTTTTGGCTTTTGTGGATAATTAGAGAAATATGAGTAGTTGGAAATTGTGAAAGGAGTCGAAGTAAAATGTGTTTATGATTGTCTAAATAATCTTATTATCATTTTACGATTTCTTTTTGGCTTTATTGTCTCCCTTATATCCTCACAACTAAGGTATAAAAAGTAGTTTAAAAAGTGATCATTGTATGTTAACACCCTTATGTCGACAATAAATTTTCATTTTATATAATATATAGGTAACTACTTTCTTTTCTTTCTCCATATTTTCTTCTTAAAAATCTTCTGCTCTGTAGAATCATCACCTATCCGACTTGATACCACAACTATGAGAGACTGCAATTATGAGGAAACAACATAGCAAAACCAACAAATATCATGCTTTAACTTTCGAAGCTAATCACATATTTGAGTAAATAGAAAATTTTTTTTATAATCAAATTTGTGTTTTTAGATCTTTAGTACTTCCATGACAAATTTGTAGTATTACAGTAGTCTACAAATATATATTTTTACTTATTTCTTTATGAATCTAGAAACCAACTTCTAAAAAACAAATTTAAAAAGAAAAATTTATCGCACCAAGATCCCTCTCAATGCACGGGGCTACTGTCAATAAATGAAATAACAATATGAGTAACGTTTTTATACACTGTTAGTGTACATATTTTTCCTTTACATTGATAAATTTAGATTATACTGCATACTATGAATTCAAATTTAAAATTGAAATTATACCGTAGCATACATCCATAGTTGCTAGTAAAAGGGAAAAAAAAAAACTACACTATCAATGCATAAAAAATTAATCCTAACAATATTTGTAAAAGTGCTAGACCCTTAAAGATAAAAATCCAGAATAATTTTGTGCCATGGAATATATAATCGAGAAAACAACAACAAAAAATATACATGGATAGCTCGAATCTATCATGAAAATACACAAATGTTTGCCTAACTGTCCAAGATCTTGGGGGGAAAAAACTGTCCAAGATCTACAAATATATCTGAACTAGATATAAGTAGGAGTAAACAACATAACTAATTCAAAAAATAAGTGCGTTTGGTTAATTATTCAAACAGTCGCACTTTGACATTCTTCGCTCTCTGAACCATCATATGCCTCTAATAAAGGAGCATTTTCAGTTGACGATTCCACGAGCTTCTGTGATGTCTGGCCATTGACTTCTTCTTGTGTTTTTGCCCACATCAACACGTAAAACCCAAAGGATATGATCAAGGATCCGATCAAGCTGCAGGAAAAAAAATATTATTTTAAAATCTTTTATATGAAACCATATACGCGTAACAAGAATTTAATGTATGTAAATTACTACCGGGTTGGCACGGTGGTATTGGAATTTTACACAGTTATGTGTTGTTGATGTATCCCTTTCAAAATTTGAGGTACATGTTTCGATACACAAACAAAATTTACATGCATAAAAATTATATGAGTGCACACCACATTTAGTAATAAACACATCAACCGCACAGTTGCATCAAAATCCAAAACATCTATTCCAAGTGCACAAGTTGTGTGTGCTTGGCTTGAAGTCATTCAATTAATATGCTGTACCTTCCAAGGTAAAGGTCATCGCCAAGAAAAATGAAGCCCATCACTGCAGCAATGGCAATTGACAATGGCCTAAATAAAGCTACATAGACAGGACCCTTTATGTGTAGGCCCCAAGTATGGACCAGTACAGCGAAGCATGATCCCATGACTCCCTGAAGAAGGAAAAATTATTGAGTGTAAAGATCCAGGGTATTTGAATTTGATCCTAGCTAGCTATATCGGCAGTGGGTAATGGATTCAATTAATGAGCCCACAATACAAAATTACACTTACGAATTCTAGGGTAGAAAAATATATTAAGTACACTTGCTTACCCCATACACCACGGAGTACAACCGCACATCAGGTTTGAATATGTTCCATGCACTTGAATTTGGTACCCCGATTAAACAAACTGGTGCTGCTATGATCATACATGATAGGTTGTAAAAGAAGACCACAACTAGTTCTGCTGGATACCTCACAACAGCCTTGGCCTAAAAACAGTGGCGGAATCAGGACTCTTAGGTTAAGAGGGGCAAAATTGTTTTGATTGCACTATGCAACCACTTAGGGCGACAATTCTCTTATATGATAAATAAATCTATTAAAAATGATAGTAAATCAGCACTACGGTTCCATCAATATTTACAACATCAAAAAAAAAAAAAAAGAATTATAAAGAGTTGTAGGATAATAGTGGTAGCACTTTTTTCCAAAGGAAGATTATACATTCATTCTTATGTAGGATATGTCTTCAACACTCATATTTGGTTTCAAAGCACTTTTTTCCGTTCTGATTGCCATCTTTTTTAAGTAGACATCAAGAATATAAGCAGTTATGTGAACTTTGAAGGGGGAAAAAGAAATTCTACAGGAATTCAAAGGGTGCAAGTGTAGGACAAAGCTGATGGATTTTAAAGTCATAAAAAGCCAATTTTGGTTTTTGATATGTCACCTGAAAAATGTACCAAAGAGAGACTATAACATATTCAGCGGCGAGGAGGGCACCACCTTTGACCCAATCCGATTGCTCAGCGCCGGCTGTGATCGTGGCTATTGCTGGCTGTTGTTCGAAAACAGAAGCTGAAGATATAGGGCTCCTTATCACCACAGGGCCTTTGAAGAGAACCACCAATAGGGCTCCGGCAATCGTTATCATAGTCCCAATTATCTTAACCTGGGTGCTCAAGCTTTTCATTTCTAGCTTTTCCATCCTGATCAAGACAAGAAATATTGGTCTAGTTCACTAATTGGAGAAATATAATTTTGCAAAATACCTCGGCTATAATGAAAACAAAAAGAAAAGAGTACTGAAGCCTCAAATTCAGTGTTATATCCCTACTATAAATTATCAAAGAAAACTGATGGGCACTCAGTAAGAGGGGTTTTCGATGTAACGTTTAAAAAAAAAATACTTCAAATTGTGAGAGTGTTTAAAAGCAGGGGTGATATACATATTACTATGGTAATAGACTAATAGGTATACTAAAGAAAGTATGAATTTACCATAGAAAACCAATTACTATGCAATGACACTAAAAAGAAAATTAAAAAAAAAAAAAGAAAGAACCTTAAGAGAACTGCAAGGACAAATGTTGAAGCCGGTGTAAGGTTGGTCATGGCGGAAGCCATTGTTGGAGTACTATACTCAATTCCAACATATCCAAGATATTGAGCTACGAAGCTGAAATTACAAATCCAAGACAAAATTTTGGTAAAATCCTTTGGGACTGACAATTAGATAAACGAATATTATCATGGTTGATATCAGAAAGCTTAATAAACATACCCAAGAATCCCGAGAGAGAAAAATCTAGCAAGGAGACCTAAACTAAATGGAGGAAGCTCAGATTTCCTGTCAAGATTTAAACCCAAAAACATTTTAAAAAAAGTGAGAATAAGTTACTGGATTAGCTATACGGAAGATGGAGATGAAGAAGGCTTGTAAACTGGTTCACCTGTGGCAGAGGAAGCAAAGAGGGAGAAGGAGAATAGCTGAAATCCCATATGTATATAACATGAAAACGTGAAAGTTCAAACCCTTTAAAGTGGCTGCTTTGAAGATGGTGCTCAAACCGACGTTGACACACTCCACTATAACCATGGCTGTGAAAGGAATCACCTCTGTATAACAACCTCTTTCTCTCCAATTTCCCATCTTTCTTGTGCTTTCTTTCCTTCTCTGCAAAATAGTACTATCTGTAATTTAGAGTCTTGAAGTTGTAGAATTGACAGTTATATATTGGTTAAATTCACTGCTGCGCATACAGAAATAGGCTTTTTTTTTAAAAAAAATATTGGTGCATACAGTTGTAGTTGGTTACTTGTTTCAATGTTTTCTTTGATTTTGACTAATAAGGATTCCTTCGATGGCAATCAAGTGATGAAATAGTCAGTCACGCCAAAAACCAACGGGAATAACTGTCGGACGGATTGACTTAGGAAAAATTCTCATGTTCACATGAAAGCCTACAACAATCTTGGATTACGAAGGAGGTTTTGATCTACAAATTAAAGTTGAAACTTCAAGATGTAGAGGTCGTGGGTTTAAATCCACTCTTCCTTTTTCTATTTCTTAAATCTCATTATTCTCCTATTGAAAAAAAATATTTGACTCGATGTAAAATTATTCAAAAAAATAGTGTAACCTACAGCAATATTCAGGAATATTCCGATGAAACCAAGGCTTGGGTCTCCAATCGACCAAAATAAAAGGCGTTGGATATGCATTTATTTAGTGCAACATGTCAATGGTTGAATTTTATCTAATCAGGCATTTACGTACTCGGTCGGGAGCATGTTTTATCTAAGTACGATTCATGCTTGTTTGGATGTAGATTATTTGAAATAATTTTTTCAAAAAAAAAAAAATACTGTAACACTTTTTTGATGTGATGTATGTGAGATAAAAAGGTGGTTGGAAAATGTGTTGATGATGCAAACAAATAAATTTTGAGAGATAAATCCTATCCAAACACTGTAGACAAGTCGTCATCTTTTCACAAATAGAAAGTGGATTTTTCTACTTATCCGCAATTTTATCCGCAAAGCTACCTACCTGTCGGTCCAATAAAGATTATGACAAACGACGAACACACTAAAGTAGTGCATCATCAGCACGCAACAATTGGACTTATGCCTGCCGCACACAGCAGCAAATGGATTGTCACTTTTAATTAAATATATATATATATGGGATCCACACCATTGACTATATTGCAGACACATTTCGAGCGGTTTAAGTGCTTATTCTTACACAATATTTTGGGCGGGATGTTAATAGACACTTTTAGTCAAGTATAAAAAGCCAATCTCTTCTTTCTCTGGTGTTTATAGAAAGCTCTACCCTCGAAAGCCACAAAGTTTTCGAGACGGAGAGAGTACATTTTGAGGGTGACTATATACTTATCTATTTTTTCTGGTAGTCTTTTTTTTTATATTTATTTTGTGATATTTATGTCTGTCGTGATTTGACTTTTAGATTTTTTTAGGATTAATTGAAGTTTGCCAGCAAAAATGTGGGAGGTATTTGCTCTTTGACCCTAAAAGCAAGTATTAGATGCTTTGCGCTGGTAAGAATATTCCATTGGTACTGTAAACAACAAACCACAAACATTGTGTTAACATAGATTACTAAAAGCATACAATATACTCAACATAAACTTAATTGAAGGGCTACTTCATGTTCTTGGCTAGTCTGCCAAGCCAGTTGTTAGAAAGAATCTTTGAACATTAACGAGAAAAAACTTTTGGCCAAAAATTACACGTGCAAATTTCGGGGGCATAGGGCATATGGCCCCCAGATCTAGGAGGCAAAGTGTAATTTATACTTCTCCTATTATATACTACTTGTGTTTATTGATTACTTTATTTTTGTTCTTATTGCAAGCACTCAAAAGTATTTTCCTTTTGTTTTGGATGCAACACCATGCAAACTAATGCCGATAATCCCACCTTATACTTGGACATACCGAAAAGAAAAGAAAAGATATCTCGATCTTAAGGACCAATTATTAAGGACATCTTCCATTTCATGTAACCAAGTTGTATTGCTTGTTAACGCAAGTTGGCTCAATTGATAGTGATAGACTATTTTCTTACAAAAATCACGTTTTCAAATTCTATTACAAATATGAATATTGTGTTGATGAGCGATTTATGATTTCAAAAACATATTCTGACTCGTAATGTTATCCGGAGGTGAACCCGTCCAAACTTATAATTACTAAAAAAAAAAAAAAAAGGTTACATCACCCGATTCGCCATAACTACCCTTACATCAGCACTAAATGGGGCCAACCGTTTCCTCTCGTCTCAAATGACCTACCCCTTCTTATTTTGTCATTTTTTCCCTTTTCTATCTATTTCTTTTTCCTTTCTCTTAAGTATCAAAGTGGCTCGGGATTACTGTGCCAATTATCCCCTCTTTTACCCCTTCTCATATTGCAATGAAATCCGCTATTTAGTTCTCTAATTAGTCGACAGTCATTATAGGAGGTCAAGTCATGGTCCCCAAAAAAAAAAAAAAAAAGTCTGTGTCAGTTGGAGTAGTCAAATCAAATCCTTTGAAAAATAGCTGATCCGCCCACGCCACCCTACAGATATGTCTATTAGACCAGCAAAGTTCCACACGCATTGCAATTTTCCATGTACATCGCTTTTGCACGCAAAAAGTTGAAATCAGCTTTGCTGAACAGTAATGGTATAATTTGGACTCTAAGTAGTTGCCATTTTTATCCATGTTCTTTGATAAAACCATGTTTTGAAAATTGGATAGGAGCAGCCGGTCCAACTGATCAAGTCACAAGCCGACCATGTTTCCGGTTCAGTTCAAGATTAATCCAAAAATTCAATTAATCAGTTAAACTTGGTCAAGAATCAGTTGAACCGATAAAAACTTAGATTTTCATCTGGGTTTCATTAATTTTTTATTTTCTAAAACAAATATTTTAGTTTTATTCAAATTTTTAACACTAAAATAAAAAATGATTAAAATTTTGAACAGAGATTGAACCGATCGAACTGGATGAACTCTGAAACAAAAGCTATTCTGGTTCATTTTTCTATTCTGATTTAAAAGCATTGGATAAAATAAATTGTCAACTCATCTAAAATGTCAATAACAGGCTTAACAGCCATGGAAACCCGATATTGTAACACTAGGGATGGGACCTTACAAGTTTTATCTCAAACAAGTTCGCCCTTATGGTGCAAACAAGTTAAAGTAAAGAATGAAAAAGTGTTGGTAACTTAAAAAAATAAGTTCAGGTAAAATACGCTTACAAAACAAAAGTTTAGGTAAAATATAAATAAATTAGAATAAGGTGAAAAAATATATAAAATAATCATTTTACTCTAAAATAGACCGGTGAGAACCGCATCCATGTGAAGTTCCAACTTTTTAGAGTCCAAATCAAATGTAAATTAACCAAATAGGGGTTGCAAAGTTAACAAGAAAATTTCTCAAGCGCATAGGGATTCTACGCAATTGTTATGACAACAGACTATTGTGCGGTGCAAGTGACTGTCAGATGTATTGAATTCGAAAGGATTATTATGGATATAATTTTGCTTGTTTGGATAGAAAATTATTTGAAAATTTTTTAGAACAATAACTATAAAAATTTTTGAGATGTAATATATGTGAAATAAAAAAAATGATTGAAAAATATATGTACGATACTTTTTTTTTTATGTAATAACGTATATGTGTTAGAACATCCAGAATCCAATATCAGATTTATGAATACAACTTAAAGGCGAATACGTACCTGGATTCATGCTCGATAATCACCGTTGAATTCTCTTTAGCCTTGATTTGGAATTGACCTTCCAGGTTTACGCATATCCACCAATCCTTATGAGAAAACCCTCTAAATTCTCTCACGTATCTCTCTTGACGATGGCATATCAAGAGAGTGATTTTGTGGTACTGAAAAATACGACAAAAATGATACCCGTGACCCAGGGACCATAACCCCATTTATAGACAACATTCCTGTTATCTTTTGGTATTTCTATTTGAACCCATCATTCAAATAGAAACTACCATAAAGTATCTACACATTAAAAGCCCACATCCTGTTAGATACATTAAAGCCCAAACCATAATAGATCACTTTAATTGGGCTAACTTTATTGACAGTCTGCAACACATAATTATTCACATGTAAGTCCAATATTGGATTAAGGATCCACAATATGTTTTTGCATGTTGATAGCTTAGTATCTCCATTTTCTGTAGTCAGTGTTTATATCATACACAGTATGTATATGCTTTTGCATGTCAATAGCTTTGTAGTTAATGTCTACATCATACGCTATCATGGGCGAAACTAGTTTTGAAAAATTAAGTTGTTTTCCTTGAAAAGTTAAATTTGCAAAAGAAATTTTGTGTAGATTTAAACTTTTGCCTCCATAAAAAATTAAAAACTTTTTAAATTATATATTTAAATTTTAGTTGAATTAGAGTTCATCCCCTCAAAGCAAATTTTCTGATTCTGCCGTCACACTTAGAAACTTTTTAGAAACCCCGAGAATGGATGGGTTCTTAGATCGGTAAGGACAAGCTAGAGATTCCACGTTATTTGCAAAGTGAACCTGGCCGGCTCGCCATTATCCCTGCTTGGTCAAGACCGATACCGACCACTTTTACTCTCAGATTTCAGTCAAACAGAATGTAAAGTATGCGCGTGCGTGGAAGCAAGGTTTTAAATTAATTGATTCTCTCTCTTATGTGGCATAACTAATTAAAGTGAATTTTTGGGTTTGTTGGTTAATTGAGTCTACTCATATAGTAGTGTTCAAAACTTCAAATCTTCTTCTCCCAACTAAACAATTAAAATCAATTGCTTTCTTCTAGCAAATTTTGTAACTTGATTTGACTTATATTATTTTAAAAAATTAAAGTAATTTAATGTGACACACACACACACACACATGTATGCATGTATTTATATGAGTAATTGAATATATTAATTTTATACAATGATAGATAATTAATAATCACATAACTTGCTCGTTTAAGTAATTTCTATAAAAAAAGTTTCTTCAATAAATAAAAAATATTAGAAATTCACATGGAAATGTATTATTTCAAACTAAATAATTTTTAAAATATATTAATGTTCTACATGCAACTAATACAATCCCTAACCAATGGATGTTGGTGCAAGTGGAAGGGGTTTGCATCCTTTAACCATCAGTTCTCGGGTTCGAAACCCATGTGAATAGAAAGAGCACCATTGGGAGCTCCCCCAAAGGATCTTGACGCGACTCGAACAGGGTTAGTCGCAGACCGTAAAATGAATGCGGACACTTGTGGTTTATATAAAAAAAAACTAATATAATGCCTATTCTTTTTTTGTTTATATCAAAAAAAAAACTAATATAATGCCTATTCTTTTTTTTTTCTTCCAAACGTCAGAAACACAACACACCCAATTAGATTAGAAACACTCAATTAGGAATAACCTGAAAATTGGTGCAAAGCACAATTTAAAGTAGGACCCACAAACCAACACCATCCAGCCAATTGGTAACTAGAGGTACAGTTGAGGACCTTAAACCTAGAGTAACTACCCCACAATCTTTCGATGTGGGATAGAGCCCATCCCCCTCCCGAGCACACCCTCGCCAAACAAGTGTTATGTACAACGTGTGCACAAGTTAAAATTTAATATATATCTATTAGACTAACAAAGTTGCACACATGTTGCAACTTTACATGTATACTGCTTTTGCACGCAAAATTATAGTTTTCAAAAGAAATTACGAATATTGTACAATTCAGGTATACAACATTGTCAGCTAGTCTAAAATGTTAGTTATAGCCAGTGGAGCCCTGCAATACGAAGGGCGTGCTAAGATTTCAACTCTTTACACTAAAACGGATGTGAAATTAGGCGTAAACGGATTGCAAGATTGCTGAACTAAAATTTTTCACATGCCAAACGTCAATGAGTGATAGGTTGTGCAAGTGGTAAAGTAATTTTGGTACACCAGTCATTGAATTTGGATATGACATTGTACTATTTACAGAGTATATATGTGTGGTCACTCATGATCGTACTTCCTCGCTGGTTAACGATTGGAATTGGAATTCTATGCAATTGAGAATTGCATGGTGTAATTGGTTTAATCTGAATTTGGTTGAATGCAATTGATTGTTGAATAGAATTATCAAGTAAAGACAAAATTTGTTATGTTTGCTGTGATAACTGTTAATAGAATTAAACTTCCATTATCAAGTCTTAGTCGTAATTGAATTTTTTTTTTTTTTTGGTTCGAGGGAGGACTAGGTAGTCTTTTGCATAGCTAAGCCTTGGCATAATAACCCCAAACAAATCCAAACTAATTCTACTTCACAACTCTTGTGGAGGTCCCTCAAATATATAAAACCCCGACTGAAGACTATGACTTGTCTTTGCTAAAAACTCTGCAAGCTATAATTTGAAATTTAAATAGCCTTAATTCGTTGAATTGGTCCAATGGAAGTGTCTACACCATACGTGGGTGCTGTAGACACAAATTTTGACTATTTCAATTGTTTTATCATGTTTTTATCTATTAGTATCTAGTTATTTATTTTTTGAGTATTCTAACATATTTTCCTATTTTTGTAGGGTTTTATGAAAAAAAAAGGATCTCAGAAATGAAATGCGGACCTGTTACGCGGAGTGGTCCGTGTAACAAGATCAGAGACGAAAAAAAAAAACGCGCGCGAATTTTCCAAACCCTTTCTCACTCATTACCAGCTGTAATTTTGTATCTTTATCATCAAGTAATCGATTTAGTTAATGCCCAGATCACCCTTGATCCTTAAAACACAAACAAAACCCATCTAATGATCAAGATTAACCACAAAAATCCCCAAAGTATCCAAGCCATTGGTTCTAGGGTAGAGTGGCTAAAAATAATGCATGATAGGGTTTTCTGAAAAGGAGGAAAAGAGAGAGGCTGGAGTTGGTTAAAAAAAAAGAGAGGAAACTAGAGAAAAAGGAATCAGAAAAAAAAAACGGCTGAGAATCAAAGAGAAAGAGAAAAAGGAGAGAAAAGAGAAAAAATTAGGTTTTCTCCCCTTAGAAACTTGGTGAAGATCATTCTTGGAGTCTTGGTCCTACCCTTTCATTTTTCCATCAATCTGCTGACTCAGGTAGCCTTACTCTACCCATACCTACTATGTTTTGGTCGAAAATTGCTGAAAAATTAGACCTTTTGGTGGAACCAAGGTCTTGACTATGTTCTTTGAATTTTATAATAGTAGATAATGGTTATGTGTTGTTGTATGAGTATGTTATGTTTATATAGCCTTGGTAAGGCTCATAGACTTGTTTTTATGTTTAAAATCAGACATTTGATGTTTCTGTGTTGATTTTGTTGTGTTTTCTGCATAATTTCTGAAAAAATGTTCTTCACGCTTTGAAGATGTGAAGAAACGCGGGGTTCTTGCGCGGATTGGTCCGCGTAACACTCCGCGTTTCCTTTTGAATGTTTGAAGATGTGAAGAAGCAGCGGAATGTTCGGCTAGTCCGCGTAACCACCCGCGTTTCTTGTTTGACAGTTCTTTTCCCTCCCTTTTCTTTCTATTTGGTGATGTTGATGCTTAAGATTCGACCCTTTTGGGTCTAGCTTGTCTTGATATGATCTGAATGATAGTATTTATGCCTTGAAATTGATCCTGCCGTCTCTGATGATTTTATTTGTGTTTTTGGTTGAAAAAACTGGAAGCAATCTTCCTGGATTTTGTGAAGATGGGAAGAGGCAGCTGGTAGATCTGCGGCTTCGGTCGTGTTTCTGTCGCGTTCCCTCGAACTTTATTTTTTGCACATGCTTGACTAGGTGGCGGACTTACGCCGCATAACTGTCCACGTAACCTCTCTGTTCCTCAGTTTTGTTGCTATTTTCTGCTCTTTTGTTCCAGAAACCTACTTCAGTGTCCATGTCTTCCAGTCTTGTCCAATTTGCTTGCATAATTTGTTTTGATATCTTTTCTTTGAATGTTTGATTGATTTTTCCTTTAAATTGGTGCCTTGATCCCTTTTTGTTGACATTGAATCTTAGATAACCATTCCCCTCATTTAAGGATTCAATTGAGGCATCGCATCAAGGGATGGTAACTTCTTTCCCCTATTATGTATTCTTATGTGTTCCTATGTGTTTTATGGGTTTTAAATGCTTCATTAGTTAGAATTTCATTTAAGTCATTTAATTGCTTTGCAAGTGGTTAAGAGGCCCTTGAAGGCCAAGTTGTAATAGAATAGGTAATTATTTTAGTTTTCTTTTACGTCTTTCCCCCCTTAGATTGTAATTAGGTCCCTAAATGTAATAATCTTTATGTGCTTATGTGTTTAGGTTACCGCTTTCCTAGGATTTTTTGCATCTAGATATTATGCTTATGTGTTATGTGTTATGTGTTTATGTGTTTTTTATGTATTTACTTGCTTTATTATCATGTCTACTTGTTTTATTATGTGAATGTATTAATGTCACCACACTAGTCCAATGCTAGTTGTGGCCTTTCCTTTCAATGTCTCACTAATCCAATGTTAGTGAGAACCTTTAGACGAGAGTTAGTCTAATGCTAGACCCTTAAGGCCGTTCATGCATTAGATACAAGTGTCACAGACTTTTCACTTTTAGGGTTTCTTTTCCATTTTGCATGATTGTTTTCTCTCATTCAGTATGCGAAACATGTCATTTAGTTTTCTTTTATAGATTAGTTTTTTTTTAGGGCATTACCCTTTGAATAAGGGAAAAGAGCGAGTATAGCTTCCTAGCCTTAGCACGCTTTTATTTCCTTCTATGAAAAGGAAGATTTAAAGTCATGAACTTAGTTCCCCACACCCATTATGTTGCATTATCCCTCTTTAGGACATACATGTGCATTATTTTAAATTCTATCAAAATCATTTTTTAAAGAAAAAGCAAGTTTCTTCTTCCCGTTTAGCAATTCAAATTCAAAAATCCATTTTTCTTAAAAATTCATCTTTTGAAAATCAAGTTCCTTTTTGCACTTAAAAATTCATGTTTTTTTAAAAAAATCCAATTTCTTTTTCCTTGAGATTTTATAAATTGCATTTCTTTTGAAAACTCTAAATTCTCATTTTTTCGAGTCCCATCATTTGCATTTTTCGTGACCTCCTCGAGGGATCAAATTTGGATGACACAACTAATGTAATCAATTCCAATCAAATCTTAAGGAGACATTTTGCCTCTCCCGACTCAATATTAGGTTTAGGTTTTTGCATCCATATAGATAACATCCAAAGGTGATAAATTTTAAAGTTAGAATTAGGAAAATTTTTAACTAAATCATGCAACTAGCTTTGACTAGGTTAGAAGGGTGCCTTAGAGGCGAGTAACATAGAATCTTTGCCTTCCCTTCTTTCAACCGTGACTCCCGAACCTTTTTCTCTAGTTTTTCAAAGACCTGGAGTCGTCTAAAAAGGGTTTTCTTAGTTTATTTTCATTAATTAAAATTTTTTGGTGATTTGGTATACCTAAACTCCTTACCAAATAGCGACTCCAAATTTTTCTAAAAACTCTTTTCTAGACTTTTGTTTTTGGGTCCAAATCGTCGCATTTTTTTAGTCCCATGACCCATTTCTTTTATTTTTATTTTTTAAAAAATCAAAAATCAATTTATAACTAAAAAGCCTCTTTCAACTAAAAACTCGAAACGACGGGTTTCTTCCCTTCTTCCAAAAAATGGGGCGCGACAGTTTGGCAACTCCACTGGAGATTTTCCTAAGAGGGTCCAAGCACTTAATTTAGTTGATTATTTCGTTTTTCTAACTTTCTTATATATCACATTTAGATGTTTTAGGTTGCATTCCTTTTTCTTTTTCTTTTCTTTTTTAGGATTTTTTCCTCGCAATTGCTCCTTACACATCGCATACATGATAAATGAATTATTTGTTTATTTATTTGTATTAATATTTACTTGTACCGCACCTTGCATTTGGGGTGGGTGTGCATCTACCCTAGAGTCTCGAGAATGTTCGGTATTTGAATCCCTCCTCTCAAAGGGAATCACTTTCATACTTGCATATGTATTTTACTTTGACCATACTTTTTTACTTTAGTAGCTTGTTACGCCACTCTTCCCTATTAGGATTAGGATTGATCCACTTGGACATGTGGCCGTGGCACGACGTGCACGTAGCAATGTCTAGGGGATCACTCGAACCACCGACTTGAGGCATTCGGATTGATGACCTTTTGCATTTTAGTCTGAAGGTTTGGGAGCCTGTAACCTTTGTCGAATCTAGATGCATTAGTGAACTCAACCTCATGCATCTATGTTAAAATTGCCTAGGGGAGAGTCTACCTTACCCTATTAAGGATCACTAGACACGAGAGGAGGGATTCCACCCCTCTTTATTCTTGTGCAGTTTGTTGCTCCAACGTGTTATGTGATATCTGTCGATTAAACTAACCTTTTGTTGTCTTCCTTTTTCTTGCATTTCACAAACTCTAGAAAATAAGAGTCTTAGTACTCTTTTAAGACAAACCATCCTTCTAAATAGGCTATTGCACGTTTAAATTTATATCTATTGCATTTAAGTTGTAATTGCATATCACTTTTAGGCTTACCCCGACATTCAAATGGGGCTCCTATAGGTCATGTTTCATTTTGCACCCTTACTTGCTTTAATAAACTGGCATCATGCATAAGCCATAGAGGGAATGCCGCATAGGGAATCCCATGTTAGGAATAAACCACCCTTGTGTCTCGGATATATAATCCAATGAGATTTGCATGTTTATGTTTTCAGTAACATCCAAAGGAGTAGTACACAAGGTAAGGTAGGGTCCGACATCTTCTATAGAGTGACCTTTGTATGTTAGAATATAAGCCTCTAATAATCATTTTTTGACCATTTTATAAAAGTTGGTAAAATCCCATGCATAATGACACTAAATCAAAAAAAAATCACAAATAATTTCTCATGGTTGAGATAATAATTATTTCAAGGCCAAATCTTGATTTTGGAAGGCTTATAAACTAGTGTGTTGCAAATAAAATTGAGGTTGGAGCTATAGGTAAGCTATGAACCCGACTGACTTTTGGGTAAACCATTAATCCTGTCCGATCCATTTGAACTAGATTTATGTTTCACTCAAGACAAGTCAAGACCTTAAGATTATTTCAAGAATAGTCCTTTTTAACCCTTAACCTCTCTTCATATATCAATTAAAGTAATGAATCCATTTGGACTTCGTCCTCATAATGCGCCAAATAGCGCATATTCTTTTGATCAACCCTGTGGATCGATTACTAATCGCATATCAGTAAAGTGATCGGATCCATAAGGTATTGTATGGTGTATACCCCAGAGGATTACATTCATCATGCTAGGCCTACCCTTGGCACAAAAGGGCTCCCCTCTAAGACATGCATCCGAATTATATAAACAATCACTAACTTCACTCTTTTTCTTTTTTTCTTTCAAAATAAATCTCCACAGCTTCCTTTGGAAATAAGCTTCAAAAGTGTGCTTCTCTTCCCATTCAGGAACTTTTAAAAATAGTTCCACGCAGAAATCCCATCGTTACCCGATCCAAAAGCAAGAACTTGAAGCAACCCGTAAACATGAGTTCTGCACCAGAAGGTTCGGATAGGAATGCTTTGGTCACTTCGCCCGATTTTGCTGCCTTGGGTGCTCAGTTAAGTGAAGTACTGGAAAGGTTTAATGAGATGAGCGCCGAAATGGCTGCGAAAAGGCGTGTAATTGATCAGTTGGTGGCAAATAACAATGGAAGATGTGTCTCGAATGGGCGTGAACCCATTGTTAGTAACCCCCCTGTGACAGATAGTCAACTCCCTTTCCTGACCAATATTCAAATTACTTTTGTCCCGCCTACTTCTAACCCATACG
The DNA here is from genome assembly GCA_013103745.1 of Gardenia jasminoides. Lineage (NCBI taxonomy): Eukaryota > Viridiplantae > Streptophyta > Magnoliopsida > Gentianales > Rubiaceae > Gardenia > Gardenia jasminoides. Next base: position 19,545,290 of record CM023104.1, read on the forward strand.
ATGTTACCTTTTCTCATCACAACACCAATTTTTCACATTCCTATCCTAATTACATCCTACTAAGCCCGACCAAAAAGACAAACCCTCATACTCAACCCAGATCACTTTAAACATGCCTCCTCACCCTCCAGAGCCTCAATATCATACCACTGAACCATTTGTATGGGATCTGACTTCCTAAGGAAAACCAGCAGTGGATGACCTTATTGCACCAGTCGACAAAGATTTGCTGAAAAGGCTGGATAAATTCGATGAGTTCATAAGGAAGAACCAGGGACTAAACCGATACGGTGGCCTGGACTATGACGACCTTTGCCTGTTCCCTGATGTGCAGCTGCCAGTGGGTTTCAAGACCCCCAAGTTCAGCAAGTATGACGGAACCGGTAACCCTAAGACGCACCTTAAGATGTTTGCCAACAAACTTGGTAAACCAATAGATGATGAGAATTTGCCCATGCGTTTGTTCCCTAAGAGCTTGGAGGGAGATGCTTTGGATTGGTATTCAAACCTGAAGTCGAATGAAATTAATTCTTGGCTGGATTTGTCGACTACTTTTGTGAAGCAGTACGAATACAATTGTGAGTTAGCACCGACCAGAACCACACTTGAGGGAACCAAGAGAAGGCCCTCAAAAGATCACAAGTCATATGCTAGGCATTTACGTTTTAGATGAGTTTTTTATACACTGTCAGTGTACACACCACTCATCGACGTCCAAAAATTCATGTTTACGGGATGCTTGAGATAAAAGGGTCAAACGGTGGCGGTTTTATTATTACTTTTCACCATTTCTTTTCTTTTGCAGAGAAGCAGGGACAATTGACCGATCGGTCCAATCGAGGAGACCAGCTTTATTTTGAGTAAATGTTTAGAATGTATGATTAAATCATTCTGAAAATTGATTAATTGCAAAATCAAGGGAAGGACAAGTGCCTTTTGGGAAAAATTTGGAAACGAGATTTCATACGCACACTACGAAGTGTTATAACCCGCAGTTCTTTTCAAATTTTTTTTTCTGAGACGTGGCATGCCTCGACATTCTGCCCCCTGAGACGCCTATCCCAGATGCCACCGGAGGCGATGATGGAGTTGAGGGGGATGATAGACCCATCCCCTGATTTGCAGTTTATCCCATCCTTGCTTTATTTCACTTTTTATGTTTGATCCTGCGTTCTGATATTTAGACATAAGTTTAACTGTTAGAAATATTTTTGGTCAAATTGTTGCATCAGGATGTATATATTTGTTTAAATTTGGCTCTTTTGTGCTTATAAGTGTTGAATGTGTTTTGAAAATTTGGACTGCTGGCAGGGATTTTCATCAAATTATAGGGGAAAATCTGTCAAAATTTCAAAAAAATTAAAAAAAAACTTTATCTAAATTGCACATTTGCCTCAAAATTGATTTGTTTTTCAAAATTTGATTCAAAAAGGGTGCAAATGTCCAATCATTAGGTTGCAATTGCCTTCATCTTTTTGAAATAAAGGCCGCACGATGTGAAAAATCCTTTTTCCATCCTACTCGGAAATAATTGTTATGTGATTAAGACATTGGCATTTTAGAAAATATGTTTTGTAAAATAGGGAAAATTATGCCTCAGTTTTTTCCTATTAAATGAGATTTCTTCTTTTATTATATTTTGCAAGAAAATGATTGATATAGTTGGCAAATGATCCTTTTTCAATTGATATGCTATAAAAAAAAAGGGAGGAAAAAAGAAAAAAAAAAGAGAAAAAGAAGCAAAGTGAGAACTAAAGCTCTACTCCAATGATTCTAGTACTAAGTAACCGGAGGTTTAGCATCTACAGATGTTAACTTTCGTGTAAAACGGTACTTGAATTACGAGTATGCAAAGCAGTTCGAACAAGTAAAATGTTGAATAATCGGGAATCTTCACCTAAAAGTGTTGATTTTCACGTCAAAAGACGTTTTTACTATTCGAGCAAGAAGACATATGTCGAGTAATCGGGAGTCTTCACCTAAAAGTGTTGATTTTCTTGTCAAAAGACATTATTGCAATTTGAGTAAGAAGATGTGTTTCAACAAATCCTTTTTAGCAGTTAAATCTGAGAAAACTGTGGAAAAGGCAAGATTGAATTGACTATATGAGTCGTTTGATTGCAAAATTTGGTGAAAGTGAAAAATCAAGTTTGAATTGTTAAAATTGAGGTATAATTGTCTCTCTTTTACTTGATATTATGAGTACTTGATGCAAATTGAATAATTGCATAACAATGTTTTGCTTGGTTTATGAGGATTTGGATTTCCAAGACCGCATGATTTTTTTTTTTTTTTTTTCCAATCCCATAGTTTGTTTTGATGAATACTTCCTACCATTTGAGAACAAGCAATGTTTCATGAACACAAATATCTCATGAATGTATTTTATCGCATGATTCTGATACGTTTTAATCATTTTAGTGGCTAACAGTTGTGATCCCAAGAGAATTTGCACTTTATGATTAAAAAAAAAGAAGAAGAAAAAGAAAAAATTGAATTTTCATAGACTAATTGGTTAAAATTTCATGATTTCTGTAGGATTAACGATTCATTTGACACTGGGGCAAGTTTTAAAAAGGGATGGTGATTCACTCCTTTTCAGCAATTCCCCCAAGAGTTGTCTTTAAAGAGAATTTGAAAAAGGGTCTTTATTATGAATGTTTTATTTTCACCTATCATCTAAATTTGAGGTATATTTACGTTTCACCTACCAGTCGTTCAAACTTGTGCCACTGAACAGACTAGGTTCAAAATGATATTTTAAATTCATGTTGGTTCTTTGTCTCGACCTCCGTAGCACCACTTCTATCTCCCCTTCTTGATATTTTAAATTCATGTTGGTTGCTGTCTCAATCTCCACCGGGCACCCTTCTATCTCCCCTTCTTGATATTTAAATTCATGTTGGTTGCTATCTCAACCTTTGTCGGTCACCCTTCTATCTACCCTTCTTGATATTTTAAATTTCTGTTGGTTGCTGTCTCAGCCTCCGTCAGGCACCATTCTATCTCCCCTTCTTGATATATTTAAATTCATGTTAGTTGCTTTCTCAACCTCCGCCGGGCACCCTTCTATCTCCCATTCTTGATATTTTAAATTTCTGTTGGTTGCTTTCTCAACCTCCTTGAGCACCTTCTATCTCCCTTCTTGATATTTAAATTCATGTTGGTTCTTTGTCTTGACCTCCGTAGAACACCCTTATCTCCTTCTTGATATATTTAAATTCATGTTGGTTCTGTCTCGACCCGGTTGGACACCCTTCTATCTCCCTTCTTGATATTTTAAATTCTTGATTGCTGTCTCCAGCCTCACCCTTCATGTTGGTTCTTTGTCTCACCTCACGGGCACCCTTCATGTTGGTCGGGCACCCTTCTATCACCCCTTCTTGATATTTTAAATTCCTGTTGGTGAGTCTCAATCTCCACCGGGCACCCTTCTATCTCCCATTCTTGATATATTTAAATTCATGTTGGTTGCTGCCTCAGCCTCCGCCAGGCACCCTTCTATCTCCCCTTCTTGATATTTTAAATTCCTGTTGGTGAGTCTCAATCTCCGCCGGGCACCCTTCTATCTCCTATTCTTGATATTTCAATTGCTACAATCCAGAGGAGCCAGGTAAGCATTGGAGTCTACGTCTTTGTCTAGAGTTTCTTCGAAACTCAGACAAAGAGGGGCAAGCTGTAGACACCAAATTTTGACTATTTCAATTGTTTTATCATGTTTTATCTATTAGTATTAAGTTATTTATTTTTTGAGTATTCTAACATATTTTCCTATTTTTGTAGGGTTTTATGAAAAAAAAAAGGATCTCAAAAATGAAGCAGGACTGTGAGGTGAGGGTGGTCCGTGTAACAAGATCAAAGACGAAAAAAAAAATCTGGCGTTAATTTTCCAAACCCTTTCTCACTTTCATTACCAACTGTAATTTTGTGTCTTTATCATCAAGTGTCGATTTAGTTAATGCCCAGATCACCCTTGATCCTTAAGACACAAACAAAACCCATCTAATGATCAAGATTAACCACAAAAACCCCCAAAGTATCCAAGCCATTGGTTCTAGGGTAGAGTGGCTATTAATAATGCATGATAGGGTTTTCTGAAAAGGAGGAAAAGAGAGAGGTTGGAGTTGGTTAAAAAAAAAAAGAGAGAGGAAACTAGAGAGAAAGGAATCAGTAAAAAAAACGGCTGAGAATCAAAGAGAAAGAGAAAAAGGAGAGAAAAGAGAAAAAATTAGGTTTTCTCCCCTGAGAAGCTTGGTGAAAATCATTCTTGGAGTCTTGGTCCTACCCTTTCATTTTTCCATCAATCTGCTGACTCAGGTAGCCTTACTCTACCTATACCTACTATGTTTTGGTCGAAAATTGCTGAAAAATTAGATTTTTTGGTGGAACCAAGGTCTTGAAATGTTCTTTGAGTTTTATAATAGTTGATAATGGTTATGTGTTGTTGTATGAGTATGTTATATTTATATAGCCTTGGTAAGGCTCATAGACTTGTTTTTATATTTAAAATCAGACGTTTGATGTTTCTGTGTTGATTTTGTTGTGTTTTCTGCATAATTTCTGGAAAAATGTTCTTCACGCTTTGAAGATGTGAAGAAATGCGGGGTTCTTGCGCAGATTGGTCCGCGTAACTATCCACGTTTCCTTTTAAATGTTTGAAGATGTGAAGAAAGCGGGTAGTTTAGTCCGCATAACCACCGTTCTTGTCGGCGGTTCTTTTCCCTCCTTTACGTCTATTTGGTGACGTTGATGCTTAAGATTCGACCCTTTTTGGGTCTAGCTTGTCTTGATATGATCTGAATGATAGTATTTGTGCCTTGAAATTGATCCTGCCGTCTCTGATGATTTTATTTGTGCTTTTGGTTGATAAAACTGGAAGCAATCTTCCTGGATTTTGTGAAGATGGAAAGAGACGTGGGTAGATACGCGGCTTGGTCCACGTTCCGTCGTTCCCCTGAACTTTATTTTTTTATGTGACTAGGTTCTTGTGGACTTACGCTTAACTGTCCAAGAACCTCTCGCATTCCTCGATTTGTTGCTATTTTCTGCTCTTTTGTTCTAGAAACCTACTTCGGTGTCCATGTCTTCCAGTCTTGTCCAATTTGCTTGCATAATTTGTTTTGATATCTTTTCTTTGAATGTTTGATTGATTTTTCCTTTAAATTGGTGCCTTGATCCCTTTTTGTTGACATTGAGTCTTAGATAACCATTCCCCTTATTTAAGGATTCAATTGAGGCATCACATCAAGGGATGGTAACTTCTTTCCCCTATTATGTGTTCTTATGTGTTCCTATGTGTTTTATGGGTTTTAAATGCTTCATTAGTTAGAATTTCATTTAAGTCATTTAATTGCTTTGCAAGTGGTTAAGAGGTCCTTGAAGGCCAAGTTGTAATAGAATAGGTAATTATTTTAGTTTTCTTTTACGTTTTATCAATGTAAAGAAAAAATGTGTACACTGACAGTGTATAAAAAACTTACTCATATTGTTATTTCGTTTATTGACAGTAGCCCCTTGCATTGAGAGGATCTTGGTGCGATAAATTTTTCTTTTTAATTTTTTTTTTAGAAGTTGGTTTCTAGATTCATAAAGAAATAAGTAAAAATATATATTTGTAGACTACTGTAATACTACAAATTTGTCATGGAAGTACCAAATATCTAAAAACACAAATTTGATTATAAAAAAATTTTCTATTTACTCAAATATGTGATTAGCCTCGAAAGTTAAAGCATGATATTTGTTGGTTTTGCTATGTTGTTTCCTCATAATTGCAGTCTCTCATAGTTGTGGTATCAAGTCGGATAAGTGATGATTCTACAGAGCAGAAGATTTTTAGGAAGAAAATATGGAGAAAGAAAAGAAAGTAGTTACCTATATATTATATAAAATGAAAATTTATTGTCGACATAAGGGTGTTAACATACAATGATCACTTTTTAAACTACTTTTTATACCTTAGTTGTGAGGATATAAGGGAGACAATAAAGCCAAAAAGAAATCGTAAAGTGATAATAAGATTATTTAGACAATCATAAACGCATTTTACTTCGACTCCTTTCACAATTTCCAACTACTCATATTTCTCTAATTATCCACAAAAGCCAAAAATTATGTTTAGTATCCTGACCTCTTTTAGATTTTTTGTACTTTGCTTTTCTTAATTTTTCTTTTGAAAATTTTCTTTTACAAGTATATATTTATCAATTTATTGCATACACATACAAGAGGTGTGCATTAAACACTAGTAATTAAAAAAACTCCAAGATGGGCAACATAGTACAAAGTTAGGTAGAATTTAATAATTTTTGGTACTCAAACCTTAGTCACAGGTAGAAAACTGAGAAGCATGACCGTTCAACTTCTTATGTTGTTCAACTCGTGACTGTGAGTTTAGTTAATTTACATTTATAAACATAGCCAGCGCAACACTTCTCTCCCGCTAAACCAAATTTCTCCTTCTTGTTTCTAACATTTTCTTGCAAACAAAAAAGGATTAACTTTTTATACACCGACAGTGTAGCGATTACTAGCATCTTTAGATGCATGGCTCATTATATAATATAATCCAAATCTCTTAGTGCAAAAAAAAAAAAAAAAAAAAAATTATACACTGACAGTGTATAAAAAAGTTATCCAACAAAAAATATCTTCCTCCTTGAGACAAAAATCAATCCATGGCTTTCTTTAATTTCTTTTTATGTTTAATAACTCTTTCCTGGTAGTGAGAGTTTCTTCTCTTCTGAAATTTTCTAGGTAAGTCTTCTCCTCTCCTACGGCTCCTTAGTGAGAGTCCTTTTTTTCTTTTCTGAGCATTCTGAGTCATTTTAATTTTTTATTATTACCTTTGTTAGATCTAAGTTCTTCTCAGATTTGGGGTTTTTTAAGTCTACATTGTCATATCTTACCGTAGTAGTATTGGAGTTTGTTTTCGGATTTTAATAAATTTGTATCTAAAAAAAGAGAAAATAACTTAATCTGTTGTTCAAATTTAAACTGCTCTTGGTTGGAAGCATCTTCCATGTTATGTGTTTTCATCAAAAATAGCATTTTATCTTTTGTTAATTTTTTCACTCCAAGGTCCATTTAATGCTTGTAGTATCAGCATGTTTTGCTTTTCCATTGACGATGGGCAATATCCTCAAGCGCAACACATGAGGCCCAACAAATATTAAAGTGAAGCATAACCCAAAGGTCCACTCTAACAGTCACTCGGCCTACCACGTAAACGATGTGGTTGGACTTAGTCCAATAATGTGGAGTCCATGAAGTGTATTTGTGTGAGTACTGCTACCATTTGTGAGATTTTTTTAGGGTTAATATTCAGTGTAGATCAATAGCACAGTTAAATGCATCTTACATATGAAAAAATAACAATAATTAAATTCAAATAGAGATTAAGTGATATATATATATCTGTGAATACTAAGTATATACACTGCCAATATATATATATATATATATATAATTAATCATTTTTCTCATCGGTGTATTAGTATATACATTGTCAATACTACCCAAAAGTATAGTACTGGTTGGTTAAGTTTGGCTAGGCAATCCGAATTTTCTCACATTCAAAGTCCAAAGGTCCCAAACCATTATTTTTAATGAAAATAGATAGCCACTTTTTGTGTGTGAAAGCAGTGTATATGTGAAGTCGGAACACGTGTGCAACAAGTTTTCCAACTGGCTACTATTTTTTTATTTCACATATATCATTACATTACAAAACGTTTTATAGTAATCATCATAAAAGATATTTCAAATAATCTTCTATCAAAATACAATCAAATTTTGTAACGTATTCAATTTTTTTTTAAAAATAATCCTATCAAATTAAATACATCTGGACCATTGATCACTTGCACCACATGATAGTACATTGTTACAACAATTGCATAGAATTCCAGTTTGTAACTGCTCGGGAAGTGGAAATATGAATGCTGACGCACAATATTCGAAATAATACTACTTCATAATTCAAGTCCATATTCAATGAATGGTTTACTAGAAATTACTTTCTCCACTTGCACTACCTATTCCTGATTGATGTTTGGTATATGAGAAATCTTAGTTATCTTAACTTGCAACAACCATGTGCCTGATTTAGGGCATGTTTGATAAAAATGAAGTTTGAAATCTGAAGTGTTAAATTATTGAATCGTTGGCATTGAAATTATTGGTAAAATAAACCAAGTTTCTTAGTAATTGTTTATTTATTTACAAATCTTGTTAGAATTAGATTTTTAGTAGTTGAGTGATATAGGAATTTGTATTTTATTTGGTAATTACTTATGTAAGTGGTTTCTTACCCAACAAGTTGGGTATGTTATAAGTAGGCATTGTTTAGAATATTTTCTTAAGAGAGTCAAGAATAGTTTGTAAACTTTTATTATGGTGTGACGACTTTCTTCCATTATTTTGAAATATCAGCTATAGTGTGTTTTATTATTTTCTTCTCTCCCTTCTACATATATTTTGAGTGTTTCTTTCATCCTTCAATCTACAAACTTGCATGCATTAATTGTTATCAGAACCCTAAATTTAGGTTCTACAGAAATGATCTTAGAATTTGAGAGTATTCTACATTAAATGATAAGTCAACAGTTTATCACTTGTTGTTCTGAGTAAGTTTTGACTAAACAATTTAGAGCCACTTAGGTCTCATCCGATAAATCTAATTTTAGCACTTAAAAATAATGAGTTCAGGCATTAACACGGTCAAACATATTTTAATAATTAAAAATAAAACATTTGAATTAATTAAGTGGTACTGAATTTTTTGAACAAAACTTGCTCTCAAATATAAGTAATAAACTATTCACTTATTACTTAATGTAATATACATTCAAATATACTAAATTTAGTACTTAACAATTCAATTATTTAAATGGATTCAAATTTCAAACTTAAGATTTCAGTTTTCAGATTTTAATTTTATCAAATACGTTTGAACATACTAAGGTTTGAACCCATTAATTTTAAATAATGAATTGAGTTATCAAATAGAGCTTACATCTGATTTGACATCTATAAAGTTGGATTGTGGTTCGGCTCCTCCATTTCACCGTAACAATCATTAAGAGCCGATGTACAAATTGGCCTTTCCGGGCCAGTTCATTTACAGTCTACATACCTAAATTTAATCACAACCCGCTCCAACTCATTAAGGCCCTATGGACAAATTGATCTGAAAGGGTCCTCGTGAGGCGCCGTATATATAATTAGTTGGGAATTTGAAAACGAATTCTGAGAATTTATTGACGATTCAGAGTCCAAGCCAAACTTGTTTGGATTGCTTATATTTAGCAAAAAAATTTTACTTACATTATCTACACAAATTTCAATCAGCATTTTATCTTAGATACATCACATCAAAAAAGTGCTACAGTATCCTTTTCAACAAATTATCCCAAAAAATCTACTATCCAATCTGAATTAAGGCTGGCATGGATTGAGTCCTATCTTTTAAAGGATTTGGCTACTCCATCGATATTGTTTTGATCATAGCTTGTCCCTTTTATGACGAGGAGATGTACAATGACCGGCGGACCCAATTAGAGACCTAAATCATCAATGCCCTCGCAAGATGAAAAAGCTAAGGGAGGGGATAATTGGGGCAGTATAACCTCAAGCAACTTCGATACTTGAGTCAGTATAGTAGTTCTAGAAAAGAAAAGAAAAAAAAAAAAGAATGGATAGGTTGTTTGAGATAAGAGCATAATTGCACCAATTAAGTGCCTTAGTAGGTTGTTTATAGCAAATCAGCGAGGTTAGGAAAATTGAAGATGTCCCAAATGATTATTCCCAAACATCAAGGCACTATATTTTTTTTTAGCTAACCTTTTATAAATTGACACTATATACACCATTGCGATTAGATATATGCATATATGTAAAATTTGACTTTTAAATTCAAATTCAAATTAGTTGTCTTGTATCCAATACTAATACTTTGTGTGTATGTATGTCAACACACTCACACATATAGTTAGTTAGTATATAAATTATTAATCCTTTTTGTTTTAGTATCTTGTAAGATAAGGTGGAATCATCGGTATTAGTTCGCATGAAATTGCATCCATAAACAAAAAGAAAATACTTTTCTGAAAGGATTGACGGACAGTGCGTCCAATAAGAACAATAATGGGGTAAGTAATCAATAGACTCGACAATTATGCAATAGGAGAAGGGTAAATTACCACCCCCCCGGCCCCAAAAAAAAATCCTGTTGGGTAATCAATAAACTGGACAATTGTGCAATAGGAGAAGGGTAAATTACACTTTGGCCCCCCCCCCCTAAATTGAGGATTAATTATTTGCTCTTTTCCTCTTAAATATAAATAATAGGCACTTTACACGTGTAATTTTTCGTCAAAGATTCTTTCCAATAACTGATTCGTCAGATTAGCCACAAAGATGAACTAGTCTTTCAATTGAGTTTTTGTTGACTATTATATCTTTAAGTACTAAACTATTAACTAATTTTCATGTTAATGTGCATCTAAACTACAAAATTTCAACATGCTATAGCTAGTTAGAAGGGTGAAAGGAAGAATAAAGAAAATTAAAAACTTAGATTTTCAACCTACTATCAATTCCTAAGTGGAATATAAATTTTCAACCTACTATCAATTCCTTGGATATTTATTCTAGCCAAACAAAAATTGAATCTCCCTCTTTATAAATTCATGAGTGGACGATGTTAAAAATAATGCAACATGATCCCTACATGATTCTATAAAATCAGTATTAGCATTAAGGTATTTCTCATCTTTACAAGTCAATACGTCGAAGAGTTTCATAAAATATTGATAATTAATTGTTTTCATAAAGTGAGTTTAAGGAAATGTTGAATGTTGTAATAAACCAACTTTAAATAGTCGTGTATTTCTTTTCATGTGGTAGATGTAGTTCAAGTTTCAGATCTCAAGATCACTAAAGCATATATGATTAAATTAATTTTACAGGTTGGTTGAAAAACAAATACTTTTAGTGAAAAAGATAAAATAAAATAAAATAGTTTTATGGACTTGTACACAAGTTTTAATGAATAAAATAGTTCATGGTTTATTGTTTATAGGGTCAATTGCACCAAACTCCTCTAAACTTTACATTTAATTTTGCTTTGCCCCCTTGAACTCATTGAATAAGCACTTTATCCCCCTATTTGATATTCCAAGACAAAAGTGCCATTTCTATTTTATTCTGTTTCTTTTTTGTTCATTTATTCCCTTGTATCTTTTGTTTGCTACTTTCTTTTATTTTTTCTTTTTTTACAATATTTTATTTATTCCCTTTTTTTTCTTTTCTACTTCTATTTTTTTTATAATGCCTGCGGAATATCCTTATTAGGATCGTCCAATGCTTGTATTTGGGGGAGAAGTGCAAATATCTCCCAAATTTGGCTGGCAAACTTTCAATAATTAATCCTTGAAATCTAAAGGTCAAAATATGATAGCAATGAAAAAACTACCACGATAAATACATCGCTACCCTCAAAATATATTAAACACGATGTCATAATCCATAGCTAGATGCGAAGAAAATGCATGATTGGATAAAATTGGCCCCTCCACATGTTCCCATAGAAATGCATATCCAAAATCCTTTTGGTCCCCTCCCTCCGGTGGATTGGAGGGCGGAGCCTTGGATTCATAGGAATATTTCTATTATGGGTAACACTAATTTTTTAGTAGTTTCAGATCGAATTGGATTTTCATATGCGTCATATCAACTTAATAGTTTTGGTAAGTCGATCTGTCCAACGGTTATTTCCATTGTTTTCAATCACTTGGTTGCAATGAAAGCCATCCTTATTTGTCAAAATCAAACAAAACAAATTCTAACAAAAACAGGTAACTAACCACTACTATATGCTGCATAGTAACTATTGGAATCTGTCCAGTGGCCACAGAAGCACTCTTAAATCGTCTCTGCTACAAGGTTTATGATTGAAATTCTAAACTTGGCTGTTGGGGATAAAAGGAGCGTGAAGACGGATGGGGGGGTTAAAAAGAAAAAGAAAAACTACTGCATGCACGGCAGTGAACTGCATGGACATGAACTATTACAATTGAAGTTTGTGCATTTTCATTTGATTATTGTACATGTTCAAATTTTTGGTGTACAAATACATTATAATGCTGTACAAAAACATATTAATATTGTACTAAATATATATCAAATATTTTATTCATGTACACCACTTTTATTCTAAATATAGTAATATAATATAATTAGATATCAAGTAATATAAAATGTATAACAACCGGATCCAACTATATTATATCACAATTGTACTAAGTTCTTTTCCCAATTGCACTCCTGTAACTTCGAGCTCTATGTCAAGACTCTAAGGTACAAATAGTACTCTATGCAGAGAAGGAAAGAAAGAAAGATGGAGATTTGGAGAGAAAGAGGCTGTTGTGCGGAGGTGATTCCTTTCACAGCAATGGTTACAGTGGCCTGTGTCAACGTTGGTTTGAGCACTATCTTCAAAGCAGCCACCTTAAAGGGTTTGAACTATCATGTTTTCATGTTATATACCTATGTGATTTCAGCTATTCTCCTCCTCCCTCTTTGCTTCTTCTTCCACAGGCAAGCTAGTTTACAAGCCTTCATCATCTTCCCCTTCCTTATGACTAAACTAGCAATTAACTTACACAATTTCCTTTTACTGTTTTTAAATCTTGACAGGAAGTCCCAGCTTCCTCCACTCAGTTTTGGTCTCTCTGCTAGATTTTTCTTCCTCGGGATTCTTGGGTATAAATATAAATACACCACAGACACAGATTCTTCTAGAGGAGTTTAGTGAAATTTGCTTTTGGAATTATAATTTCAGCTTTGTAGGTCAATATCTTGGATACAAAGGAAACGAGTATAGTACTCCGACACTGGCTTCCGCCATGACCAACCTTACACCGGCTTCGACATTTATCCTGGCCGTGCTCTTAGGGTTCTTATTTTTATTTTCTTTTCAGTGTCATCACATAATGATTGATTTTCTATGCTAAAATCATAAATGATAATTTGTCATGTTTTTTAAAGTGTGTAGACCAATATTTCTTGTCATGATCAGGATGGAAAAGCTAGAAATGAAAAGCTTGACGACCCAGGTTAAGATAATTGGGAGTATACTAACGATTGCCGGAGCCCTGGTGGTGGTTCTATACAAAGGCCCGGTGTTGATAAGGAGCCCTATATCTTCAGCTTCCACTTTTGAGCAGCAGCCAGCAATAGCCACGATCACCGCCGGCACTGAACAATTGGATTGGGTCAAAGGTGGTGCCCTCCTCGCTACCTATGTTTTCGACCACCGGGCATCAATCACAACTTCGGTCTCAATGTCAACCGGGTCAATCGGATGACGTCCATAAATATTTTAAATATATATATTAATAATATATAATCAAAATAGTATATAAAAAATTTTCTTAAAAAATAATAAATAAAAATTCCCTCAAATTGGTAGTTTTTAACTTTATATATATAAAAAATTTTCTTAAATTGGTAATTTATGACTTTATATATAAATTAGAGAATTTTATATTTAATAAATAAATTGGCTTAAAGAATATAATATATATATAGAGGTAGAAATGTAACTTAAAAAATGTATTGGATTAATTTTACACTTTATTAAAATGATGAGAGGTTAAAGTATACTTACTAAAACTTAAAAGTGAGTTTGAAAGTATATAAATGGGTTAAAGGTGTCAAAAAAAAAAAAAAAACTAAACTGGTCAAAAGTCAAACCCGGTCAACCGGTTCACCGGTCAGACCCGGTCAAACTCGGGTTTTGACCGGCTTTGACCGATTTTTTAACTTTCCGGTTTTGAGGGTTGACTCGGACCGGATGCCTGGCCGGTTCCCGGTTCAACCGATCGAACCGACTGGTCCGGTCCGAGTTTAAAAACACTGCTTGCTACTGAATATGTTATAGTGGCTCTTTGGTATATTTATCAGGTAACATGTTGAAAACCAAATTGGCTTTTTATGACTTTAAAATCCATCAATTTTGCCCTACAATTGCACAATTTTCACAAAATTTATTTTTTTCCCTTCACAATTCACACTGCCTCTTATGTTCCTAAAGCCTTTGCTACTCTCTCTTACTTGAAAAAGATAGCATATCAGAATGAAAAAAAAAAAAAAACTAGTGCTACCTCAAACAAAATAGGAATTCTGAATCAGAATAAGAATAAGATTAAGTATTCAAATTTCCTACTTAAGAATGAAACATATAATCTTTAATTTGGAGCTCATTTTTCATTGCCACATTTGTTTATGATCAGAAAAGACTTATTTCATGGTTGCTCCACTACCATTCTTATCCAGTTATCCTAAAACCCTTTATGCTGATTAGTCGTCGTATTCATTGGGCGTACGTATTACGAAAGAGAAGTATTGCCTTTGGTCGTTCTGTAGTGCAATGAAAGAAGTTGGCCCTTTGGGCCTACGTATTACGGAAGAGAAGTATTGCCTTAGGTGGTTGTGTAGTGCAATCAAAGAAGTATTGCCTTTTAACTTGGATGTCCTAATTCTGCCACTGTTTTTAGGCCAAGGCTGTTGGGAAGGAGGAAGGGGCCTCGCAAGTTCCATTTCCAGCCATTTCACGGCTAGGATTAGAAGTCAGCATATCGATGGTTAAGATTGAGACACCAAAGCAATTGAAGTCAACCAATAAACCAAGCTAACTGCGTCGTTTTGCATCAAAAAAATTAAAAACAAAACAGAAGTAAAAAAGCTAACGGTGTCACCCCTTCCGTCAAGATTAAAGTTGCTGGAAATGAGATTAGAGCCAAATTTTAAAGACAAAAAGCATGTGGCTGCATCCTTCTTCTCCCCACGCTCCTCTTTATTCAAGCAGTAATATCTTCTTCCTTGTCTTCTCCCAACTCCCATGGATCTTTGGAAAACTGAGGGTAGATGGAGTGTACTTGACTTTCTTCTTCTCCATTGTAGCAAATATACCTGATGTGCTTCGCTTTCTTCTTCTCCTTTGTGGCAGATGGAGTGTGCGAAATTTGCAGAGCTATAGGAAGTCCAGTCAGAAGGGATCCCACGTAAAAAACGGTATTAAAGATGTTTCCTAATTCATATATTCATACAGCAACTTCTCTATTTCTAGTTAATAAATTTGAAATATTTAGTTAATTTTATTGGAATGCTATTGCCATTTCTTTTGACTGATATGGGATATCCCTTGCAAGAACTCAAAGTGTAGAAGCATATTTTGAAAGTCCTGCATATTCTCTGTTAATTCCCTTTTTAGATTAAGTAAGTGAACGTGACTCATATAGGTGATCTTTCCTCAACATATTTCTATTCTTTTGCTCTCATGTCATTTGAAGGTACCATATACATCCAATAATGAAGGTTTGAAGAGATGATAATGGATCTTCATAGTATGTAATGTTACACATCTGACATTGATAGTTACACCATAAATGTATATTGTTACACCAACGTATTGCACCTGCATCTTGAGTCAAGGGCGGTCACCTTTGCACCCTTAACAAAAAAAATGGCATCACGATTTTCCTCCATCCAAGTAAACGGTAGTCTCGACAAATGTATATAGGTGACTTGCATTCAATTTGCTAGCTTGATTTATATTCATTTTCGCCCCAAAAACTGAATTTGGAAACGAACCGTTCATCTCTTTACACATAACTGTGAGGCGTTTGTATTTGGATATAGGTGGTTTTTCCTCATCATTTTTCTATTCTATTGCTCCTAAATCATTTGAAGGTAGTATATACATCCACCATTAAGGCAACATATAAGTTTGAAGAGATGATGATGGATCTCCATCCCATGTAATGTTATGCATATGACATAGATAGTTACACCATATATGTGGTTACACCAATGTGTTGCACACTTTGCATCCCGAAGCTAAAGGTGTGGCACTGTTGCACCCCACGTAAAAAATGTGTACACCTTTTCCTCCATCCAAGTAAATGTTAGTACCGCAAACGTATGAAAATTTTATGAAGAATTACACTTTGACTTGCATTTAATGTCCTAACTTGATTTATATTCATTTTCCAAACCAAAAAAACCTGAATTTGGATACTAACAATTCATCTCTTATACATAATCTGTGAGGCGTTTGTACTTGGAAACTAACTTTTGTTCTAAAGTGATTATGGTTAAAAAAGGATAAAAGAACTATTAGTGTTTAATAGATTAAGCAACTAAAAGTTATAATTTTATAATTACGACTTACAACTCAAATTCTAAAAGGAGCATTGATGACTATATATTACTATGAATCAGGGGGATGGAGTTGGGTGAAGATGTAAATTTGCAATCACCTAGTTATGGCATTCCAAGGTTGCGAATGGAGTTTGACTCGGAAGAAGATGCGTACGATTTCTACAACTCTTACACTGCAGCAGTTGGATTTAGTGTGCGAAAGGAGTATGGCAATAGAAATAGCGAGAAAGTGCTAACATCAAGGAGGTTCACGTGCACCAAAGAGGGTAAGAGGCGATCAGATGCACGTGATGTAAATACCAAAAGGCCTCGAGCAGAAACTAAAACGGGATGTGGTGCAAGAATGGGTATTATTTTGAATAGACAATCAAAGAAATATGTTGTTTCAGATTTTGTAGAAGAACATAATCATCAATTACATCTACTAGAATGTCGGCACTTCATGATGTCACAAAGAAAAATAAATGAGGCACAACAAATTGAAACCGGAGCTGCGTAAGACGCTGGTCTATCAATTAGCAAAATGTATGACTTGATGGTGAAGCAAGGGGGGAGCACACAAACTGGGATGCACGAAGACATAAAGAGGCATTTGGACTAGGAGGGAGAGGAGTCTAAAGTATGGAGGAAACTTGATGTGGTACTTTAGGACGACAGTTTGGCAATAATCCAATTATTTTTACACAAGTGCAATTAGACGTGAGTAATAAATAACAAATATTTTGGGCGGTCTCAAATGAGAGTTGATTATTCATATTTCGGTGATGTAGTTACATTTGACACAAACATATAGGACAAACAGAGTACAGCCACTAGAGTATTTATTGGTTTTAATCATCACCCATGATGGTTGTTTTGGTGCAACATTGTTATATGACCAGACAGTTGATTCTTTGCATGGCTGTTTGAGAGTTTTCTAGAGGCAATGGCGGATAAGCATCCGAGAACAATATTCACTGACCAAGGTGCTGCAATGGCAGTGGCTATGTCAAGAGTTATGCCGGAGACTTATCATGGGTTGTGCACTTTCCATATTAAGAGGAATTTTGTGAAAGCACCTAGCCAATCACT
This sequence comes from Gardenia jasminoides, assembly GCA_013103745.1. Taxonomy (NCBI): domain Eukaryota; kingdom Viridiplantae; phylum Streptophyta; class Magnoliopsida; order Gentianales; family Rubiaceae; genus Gardenia; species Gardenia jasminoides. The sequence goes on from CM023104.1 coordinate 19,562,588, forward strand.
TCAAGACCGAGTCTTCACTTTACCTAAGTTTATGGATTGCATGCATTAGATAGAAGAAGAAGATGATTTCGATAAAGTATGGGCTGAAATGATGGCCGAGCACAATGGGGCAAAAAACAAATGGCTTAGTGATATGTTTGAGTTGAGGCATAAATGGGCTAGGTGCCATACAAAAGAATGGTGGACAGCAGGAATGCGAAGCACCCAACTAAGTGAGAGTTTTAACTCAGAAATTAAGGCACATTTGAAGTCAGACCACAATCTATTTCAATTCTTCAATCACTTCACATGGGTGGGAAGAAGAGACGAAAGAGTTAGTGCCGGTATGAGGCAAGACAAAAGTTGCCAAGACTTTGCTTGAAAAGGTCACCGATGCTAAATCGTGCTCCATTTATACTCCAGCCATATTTGAAGAATTTCAAAATGAATTTGACGAGTCAAGTGCTTTTAGTTGTGGCGATGAAGTTGAGTAAGAGGTGACAGAGTATTAGGTTGGCAACTATGAAGGTGGATGTGTCCGCATTACCATGAGTTATTATCCATCAACTCACCCATTTTGTACAGTAACAAATTTCATTCATGAAATATTGTGCCTATTGTATAAAAGTTCTGATAAATTGAGATTAAAGTTATTCATGATGCATACATAATGAAGAGATGGACACGGAGGCTAGAGATGGCATCGCTATTGATACACAATTAGAAATTCATTCGTAACCGTAACTTGATGTTGGTCATGGTATTGACCGGTAGGCCCTAGTGCGCTAAAAGTTGCAGCATGAGCAGCTAGGAATCCATATGCACCTCACTCTTTGCTAAGACAATGAACGAACTTAGTAAGAAAGTTGAACGATACTTTCTTGCAAAGATTCGTTGTGACAATGGAAATTCAACTTGGGGGGGCTAGTGCACGAGTGACCAACACAAACCGGTGAGTGTAGCGAAAGCTCGTGCATAAAAAAAAGCAACAGTTGATAAGGCAAAGAAGAAAATTCGAGTTGGACCGACAAACTTGACAGAAGAAGCATAAGTCGAGAGTTAAGCGGATCGACATGAAAAGTAAATAACTTCATTTCTATGTAAAAAATTATGGTAAGAGTTAATTAACATGTCTTGAATTGTCTAATCAAATGTTTATTCTTGTATGGAGTATTCCACAATCTGGAACGCATGGGGAGAACTCCGAATGGAAAGTAGCACGAAGTTGGCTCTCTCTCATGGATGCCATTTCATTAACACCCCTCTCACCGCTGGTTTATACAAGTAGTCAAGGGATGCAACAGTTAGATGCATGCTAACTATATTAACTAAAATATGGGAAGTGAATTAATGAGTTTATTCCAGATTATTGAAATTGCTATGCCAATCTTGCTGAATCCCATATCTCATATATGTGAATTGTGTATTATGTGGTTCAAGTTCCTTGATGCAAGTGATAGGATAGTCATATTGCAATTAGAAAATGCAGTTTGGTGGTGTAACGAGGTTGCAATTTCGTGTAACTTTCATGTTTCCCAGTGTAACCATTTAGATAGTTTAAATACCTGTTGCACTGTGTAGTTTCCAAATTAGAAAAGATGTAAGTCTGTATTAGCAAATGTAAATGTTTAACCTATTCCCTAGTCATGTATAGGGAGATGAAAGCAGAATGCATAGTTTATATGGTTCACAAGGCAACCAATTAACCTGTGGTCCTCCTTTACTCAAATTACGTGCATGTCCGCTATTCAATGTAGCCAAGATGATAATAATTATTGTTATGTAATGATAATGCACATCAACTATAAAAAAATTACTTTATGTCGTCTATGCTAATATTTATGCAAATGTGCCAGAGTTGTAGTTACACCAACCAAGGAGACTGGCTGGCTAGGAATGAATTTGCAAATGCAAATCAGGTAGATGACCATCTATTTGAAATTAGAGATTAATGTTTGGTGGCATTATCAATGAATTGTCTACTTGGATGTAAATGTCGATCATAGGTTGAGGACTTGGCTGATGGGAATGCAGCAATCCACACTTCCTAAGCATGTTTTCTCGGGCCATCGTTGATTCACCAACAAAATAAGTGGTATATGCATCAGGAGCATTCGACTCACATGATAATGAACTTCGAGGCTATGATGTTCTTGCACTTCACTACACTATCAAACTTTATGTTTAGATGACGCAAAATCGCACCAACTTCGCTTAAGATGTAATAAGGATGACTATGTTTCAAGTAATGCCATTGTTGTACTTTTTTAATTTTAGGAAAAAGTGATATTCTTCATTGGGAGAGAAAACAAAGACTCTTTTGAACACCGGTGATATATTTCATGTCAGTAGTGGTTTTGTATTATTTAGTTTGTAGGACAAATGTTGAGAGCAATGTTAAACTATAATCCGTTATAAATGCGCATAAGACTTAGTATTCTAGATATAAGAGTATACCATTTGAAGGTATTATACACCAATCACAACCTAAGTCACCTTTAAGAAGATGACAATGTATCATCATCCCGCTTAATGTTACACGCATATAGTTACACCATAGAACTAAAATGTACAAGACTACATTACACTTTCTCGCACTTGGACGCTGAGGGTGGTCACATTTTGCACCCTCAATGAAAAAAAAAATACAATTTTACCGTCTGCAAGTAAAATTTAGTCCTATGGAACATATCACTAAATAATATACATAATATACTATTTTAAAATTGCATTGACTATAGTTGTAGAAATATACAATAATACATAAATATAATTCATACCTTTTTATACATAACTAGAATTAGAAGATAAGGAGTCATTGCACCATAATTTGGTGCTAGCATCTGCAACTGGCTTTGTAAAGAATGGGCCGGTGTCCAATAAACCACACATGGAGGGAAGAAAACCTTTGTGTAGATGGGCTAGCATGGTTTAGTATGAATCTTGACCCAGGACTGCATACACTAAATCAACCCCCCAGTAGCATTCGGAAGTTGTTTGCTAATGATGTAATTGGGGTGGCAATACGTAGACTAGTTAGTGTGTAATATTTGTTGTGGCCCAACAAAGGATCAAAATGATAATAATAAGGACGACACATAACACATTAGCACATTAGTTTTCAATTTTGAAAGAAATCAAATCATTTGCAAATAAAGCAATTAATTTATGTAAAAACAAAGAAATAAGGACAGTAACTGTAATGCATTGTGCATTACAATACGAAACATATCATTTATAAACCACAGGTGATTACGTGGCATGGCACTAATCACTGATTCATTGTAAGTTATAAGTTTTGGCAGATTATAAATTGTATCTAATATCACTTATCACTAACCAAGGAGTTTAGTACATAACTATGTATACGTTGGGGATCAAATGACTTTGAATTAATTTTTTTTAGTACATAACTATGTATATGTAGGGATCAAATGACTTTGAATTAATATGTGAATAATTTTGGGTTCAAATCAAGAATAAAAAATTTTAGTACAAAGAAACACAATGAAGTATACAAATATTTGAGTCATAAATTGCAAAACTGTGCATGAAAGAATGTAAATTGTGATATTGTTTAACTACTAAATTTTGATTAAAGAACAAAATATAACAAACAAAATATAAAACAACTAAACAAACTAACAAAAGTCCCAATTCGATAATGTACCGCTTTCCAATTCAAATTGGTAACTATTTTCGATTTATCAAATTCAATTTGAAATTGAAACAATTTCAATTTTAGATGAAAAAAAATCGAATTACGATTCAATTGACCGAATTACACTGATTTTGTAATCAATGCTTACCCTAGTGGGGAACAATTTCACTAGATAAACACCAAATTATGTATTGTCTATTTTATATTATTACTATATTAAAATTATGGATGAATCTTGGTTTAAGTTGTAAAGCTCAGATCATCTTAGTTTTGTTATAGCAATACAACAATCTTTTAGTTAGACTTATTGCATTTTAATCGTGATACTAATTAAAAATATAAAACATTAGACATGATTAAAGTACATAATAATGATAATTATAAATGGAAAACTCCCTACTAAAAGTCTAAAACTATTTAGTAATTGTTACACTTTACCTCTTACTCTTACCCAAACAAAAAAATTACACTACTAAAGAATGCAAATTGTGATTTGTAAATTGTAAATTGCTTTGAATGTGAACTGCGATAAAAACCAAATTACAATAAACAAACTATAGACAATTTGAATACACTAATCAAGGCCATGCCAACCTTCTGTACATAATAAATAGCGTTGTAAAATTATTTTAGAATTCAACTTGGTAATTGATTTACCAAATTAGTTTACAAAATTATATATTAGATAGGCATACAATATATAATGTGAATATATTGTATAAATAAAGGCTAAAAGGCCGCATATTAATAGATAGTAATTAAAGCATTAAGCGCATTACACAATTGCAAATGTCAAGTAGTGATTGAGGACGATAACCTCAATATTATTTACACATAACCTATCATTATTTACATATAATTATTTTACCATTTGTGATATGCTTATACCTAACACAAATGTATACTAGTAAATATTTATAACATTATCACTTTATATATAAGTAGAATTACATGATAAGGTAAACATATTGGTATATTTGTTTCCACCATTAAAAGTAACAATTCATTCGAATCTTACGATTTACATTATGTAAGAAATGAGAACAAATATGAGTATAATGCACTATGCACACGCTTACTTAATTTGTTTGTTGTAGGTGATTAATTGACATATCACTAATCACTATTTACAATATAGTATTTTACAATTAAAAATACAAATGGTTGGGATTTGTTTGTTGGTGTAATAATTCATTTTACTTATGTTTTGTAAATAAATTTGTTGAACTAATTTTACATACAAGTTTTGTTGACTCCTAAAAGACTACGCCACCCCCTTGGCCATGTCAGCCACCCCCCGCTGCCTTTAGAAGCATTCAGCTTATGATGTCAAATCAGTCACACACCTCAATCTTCAAACCTAGGACTTGTAAATGAAGTGACTACACATGAAGTAAAATGAAACCTCTGAGGAATAATGGTAAGCGGGTGGATCATTCCCCACATTCGATAAAACATTTAACATTTAAGCAGTGGACACTTATAACTTCTATTATCAACTCCTACATAAACCTCCTTCGCTCTGTAATTACAAATAAATAAAATTCAGCTAGGTGCTCCATTGCAAAAGACAGATGTTCATACACTATGGTGTTACGATGTTCCACACTCCCAACCATTTGCTGTTTCATAGACTAGTGTCTCTAAATTAAGATTTTGGCAGCCATGATTTTTCTAACCATATTGATTTAGTATTTGAGTTGTCAAACTGTGCCTAATGAAACATTGTGGGCTAAAGAGCAAAAGTTTTGTTTTGCGTGTCATTGAGAATGCCTGAATTCGCGATCACTGGACCGCCGTGGTTTGTAATATCCAAACAGGACTGTGTGGTTCCTTCGCAATCCACCTAAGTCCACAATGACTCCATCATCAATACGACCGACTTGAGTATCAAGTGAATGAACTCCTTATGGAGTTCAAAATGCTATTAGAAGATGCTGATTTCTATGAGGAGAATTGAGGCTCTACAATGCACCGGCCCACGCAGCTATATATAGGGATATGTCGCAGACTTCATTGTTGCAACTCAACGAAGCTTTGACCGTAAGGGCTGAAAATAACCGCATGGCCCGAAGTTTGGTGCTATGGAATGCTAGAAATTTGTAACCAATTTGAGAGAGACATCGATCCATGGTGTTCAATTTAGTAGTCGGGTCAAGCTTACACACAACTTATGCTTCATTTGACTACATGTCTTGATGAGCGAGTGATCATGTTTAAAAGGTTAAATGTTTGACGGTAAAAGAAGTTTTTCTTTTCCGCAGATCAGTTAATGGATGTAATATGCAAGTCAATTCATGTAATTTTTCTCGTTTGTTAGTGTAACCTGCGAGTTATCTCTTAATAGCCATGTCCCATAGTGTCATGGTTTTATCGCACGCCTCTTTTCAAATACCAATCAAATGAATGCTTCGCTTTTCATTGTATGACTAGGTATGTAGGAGCAGATGACATTGAATTAGTTTTCTAATTAGTTTTCACTTTTCAACAAGATATGCGGTGGAGTATATTTTCAATTTTCCATTCAGGGTAAATTGCTAGGCCAACTCGGATCGATTCTTACAATAATTGAATTACTTTTAATTCAAACCGCCAAAAGACATCTTGAGACCCAAAAGTACATCAAGGAATGTACAATGTTATACCAATTACATCCCACATTATACCAATGTACACATGACAATTGCATAATGGGAGAACAGGTTAATTGGAATAATCTTATATGGCTCTACTTGAGTTAATCTACATAATTAATATAAACGATTGATGTAATCGTTATGGCCTTTAGAAATTGATATCACAATTTAATTTTATTACGCTACTAATATATATATATATATATATATACATTTGTTATGTTCACGCTTAATGTCTACATACATTTGTTCTCACCATATATTAAGTTATGACGTCAGATAGTTACACAAAAAGTTTAGAGAGTTACAGCTATATACTTTAACTTGATTACACCAAGGTGGAGAAGAGATGGTCCTTGCTTGACATTGTCAAGACAAGTTAATAACACTATGCCAAATTAAACTAGACGGGTGGCCACCCTTGCCCCTAAAAAAATGATTTTGTCCCCATTTTCCCTTCGGTTCTGCACTCGGTTGTTGTCGCTTTGTCGACCATATTGGTGTCGCTTGTCCACTGCACAAAATGGCAACCGCGGAGAAGATTATATGTCCTCCTTGCTTAATGAATAACTTATAAGTAAAAGATACAAAATCTTTCTTTTTTATGCGTCGATATATTAATTCAACTGCATACAATATAAAATCGGAAAATATTAATTCAACAACCGCTTTAAGTAGTACTAAAACTAAAAGACACTTTCATTACATTAACTTCATCAGATACAACATCCTTTTCTTTTGTCGCTTCCTCCAAAGTGTATAAACATATATAACACTAATCAGACCACAAGAGCTACCGTTTTCCCCTTGAAAACGATTGAGCGACTTCACGTACTCCCACCTCAGTTCTCCAAGTTTTCCTTTTCGCTTGCAAAGCACAATTCTTGCTTTAATGCTTCAGATCTTGCTCGCGAATCATCATGCTCATTTTGCAACCGTGCTCATGATCTTTCGCATGTGTAAAATTTTTTCCTTCTTCAATATTTTGGCCTCAACACATTATTTATCTCCCCTTGCCTTATCACAAACTTCCGATCTACCCATGAAAAGTGACCACAGAATTCTGCTCGACAAAACAAATCGGAGAAATATATGTCTAATAATAATCAAATAAGTTAATGTCAGAATTTCATTGTACATTCACCACTCAAAAAATCATACCTTGTAGTTAGAGTACATAAAATCTTCTTCCGTGATTTTTTTCATCGCCCAAGATGTATATAGTGGTGCTATTTCTCCACATCTACAAGTTTTGGGGTGATTCTTCAACTGGTTTGGGAGATAACACTTGGAGCAATTACATGTTCTCAGAACTTGAAGATCCCAACCATATTCTCCGATTCTTCCTACATATTCTTAGTATGTTGGCTGAATTGGATCTTTCTATTGAATTGTGAGATTCTGTGTTATCCGATTAGGAAAATACGTAAGATGAAGAAGATTAATGGAGTAGGTTCCTTTAAGACATTTATATGGACAATTTCGTGAAATCTAAAGGTTTACGTGATGTGGGCATTCTTGCAAAATATTAGAATTAGATCTTCAGCTTTGTTGAGCTGGACATATAGATTGACAAAAATACTTAAAGTCAAACGACAAGTGATACTTAATACAATGCTTTTAAGATCATTTACTTATTTTTGATTTTCCAAATTGATTATGTGCTACATCCCTATTATCTAGTCTTACATTCATTTGTGATTGAGAAACTCATTTACATCAAAGTTATTATTATTCATGAGAATCAATATATGAATGGAATATAGATGGTTTAATCAACAGCAAATTTTGCAAATAATTCAAAATATGAGTATGGTCGGTAGTTCTTTTAAAGGAAAGGACATAATGATAGAGAATGTGCTCAACTTCTTATATTAGATTTTGGGAATGTTAAAAATTGGTAGGATAATTATTTAAGTCAAGAAGAAAGAAATTTTATACTAACTGCAACCAAACAAATGATCCCAGATACTGCAAGTAGTAGTATAACTCAAGTAGATCAAGAAATGACTATTACCACTAGAGAATCTGATTTAGTTCCAACTTTAATATTTGCAATGTAAACATTTCATAGAGATCCAAATAAATTACAGGAAAGAACATCTGAAATTTTAATTAATTTAACTTGTCCAAAATTGCATCATTTTAGATGGAAAGAAAGATTTTTTAAGTGTGATCTCCAAAATTATTTGCTAAAAAAGTACTACAAAAAAATTAGAAGTACTTATAATGGTGAAATTCTTATTAAACCTCACTTATGGAGATTTAGTAAATTATATTAATACCGAGAAATAAAGTTTGTGTAATCGACCTTAAATTGGTACTCAAAGATTAAAAAAAGGTCTTGAAGTAAGAAATGAATTAGTGATCATTTTGCCAACAATAATGCCTGATATGAAAAATAAGCTCCATCTACTAAAAAATATATTAGATAATAATTTTGAAACGTCTCAAGAAGACTAAATATATGAAATACAAGAAGAATCAAATAATGAATCTCCACCTAATATGTGAATGTATAGGAATATGTGACCGTGGTTATTCAAGCATTAATGTTATTTCAAGGGATGATAAGCAATTTTAGAATTAATACACAAAATAAATGATAATGATGTAAAAAAGGAATATTTATTAAAATTAAAAGATATTGTTATTAAAGAAGAAAACTTTAAAAAAAATATAGAATCATTTAATTTAAAGGAAGTTTATAATAGATTTTAGTGCAAATTAAGCACTTAAATACCGTAAGAAATAAGAATAAATATATGCATAATGCGCAGAAAGTATTAAAATTATGTAATTGTCATTTATAATTGATTAAGTGACATATCCCTCTACCATTATTTACAATAGGCTAATTCACTAAGTGACATATCACTATTCGCTATAGCTGGTCATTGATTCATTGTAAATTATAAGTTGTTAATATTTATAAATTGTAACTAATATCACTTCATTATAAGCAACGGAGTTTCACGCGATAGGTATGTATGTAATGGGATCAAATGACTTTGAATTTGAATTGCAAATTACACTATTACATAATATACATTGTTAATTGTAATATGCTTTATATACAAAATTGTGATGAAAAACAACTTAGAACAAGTAAACTTTGGACAATTAAACAAACTAACAAAAGTTCCACCGGTAATAATAATGGTTTTGTACCATTTCAACTTAAATTGGTAATTAAATTCGTTTACCAAAGTCAATTCAAATTGAAACCGTAAGACTCTACTACAGTTAATAACCGAATCCATCAATTCAAATGACCGAACAGTTATTTTGCATCGAATGTACACCCATATTTGTATATAGTGTGTGCAAATTAATAGTAAATACATTGTTTTCACCACAAAAGTTATCAATAGTAATTAATCCCCCAAACTTATCACTTATATATAGCTAGGAATAGATGATAAGTATAGTATATTAATATATTAGTTTTCACCATTAAAAGTAATCAAGTCATTTGCAATCAAGCATTTAAAGTATGTAAGAAATAAGAATAAATATAAGTACAATGCACTATGCATTAAAATATGTAAGAAATAAGAAACGATATATAAGTACAATGCATCATGCATTAAAATTACTTAATTGGTGACTTATAAGTGATTAAGTCACATATCACTAATCATTATTTAATAAGTACCATTTTAGAAGCATTTGAAAAAACATGACTATATTAATACAAATATACAACAATACAATACTTTTAATACTTCAACCCATTGATACATAACTAGAATTAGAAAATGTGGACAAGTGGACAACATATTAATATTGGTATATTAGTTTTCACTTTTGAAAGCAACAAATCTTTTGCAAATAAAGCATTTAATTTATGCAAAAACTAGAAACAAGATAATAAGTGTAATGCATTGTGCATTACAATACATTACATATAATTTCATAAAGTACAAGTGAGTAAGTGGAATAGTAACTAATCATTGATTCATTGTAAATTATAACTTAGATTATAAATTGTAACTAATATGATAAGATTGTAAATTATAATTTTGTACATTATAAATTTTAACTAATATTACTTATCACTAACCAAGGTGTTAAGATATATCCATGTATTTATGGATCAACCTGACTTTGAATTATTTTTTCAAATAGGTACAACATGACTAATATGTTAAATTGTGAATAATTTTCGGTTCAAATGAAGACTACGAATTTTGCTGTGATGAGAAACACAATGAATGTACAAGAAATTTAGGGTAATCCAAAGCAAATTACACAATTAAAGAATGTAATTTGTAAATTGTAAATTGTATTCGCTACATTATCCGCTAACCCCAAATTAAAGGTAATCCTTTGATTCATCGACCAGATCATCTCTTATTACTACCCACAGATTCTTGCGCTATTTTGTCCCTGTATACTGGTTAATAGTGCAATTATCATGTCGAGTGCACTTCATTGTAATGCTACTTACAACACAGACGCTACAGATGATATGATCGGTAATCGCGGTCATAGCCTTTGGTCGAATCACACACACATTGAATTGAAAGGCGACCGCAAATATTTGAAAACTTCTATTATGCTCACCATTAGCAAGCGCTAATTTATTTCATTTCCACTACGTGGTGTATCCACGCTGGATCATTTTATTTGGCTTTAATGTTTGCTCCTTCCTCGATAATTATTTTGCATTTTGTGTGCTACAACCGCATCACGGCATGTAACTTATCACCCTTATGTAACGAACACAGCAATTAAAGTACCATGTATATTCGACATGATAAACAAGCATGTAAAGCCGCGCCCCTAAAAAACAAACGCATAACGCGGTATCTTATTTGTCAACCTTGAGTAACCCCGCAGCTACGGGCGAAAGCACCTTTACCCCGCTCAGTCAACCTCGACTATACCCATATTCGGAGTCAGATTTCATCTCCCTCGAAAGACCGCTTACGTGATTCATGATATAACGAGACCACCTCAATACATTGCTTGTTATTAGGCAAGCAAGTGTGATAGGTCACATCTTACCCCTTTTTAGGATTAAAATAAAGGAGTAAGAAAAGAATGGTAAAGTGGTTTATACCAAATGCATGTTATAGGTCTCGGCAATTCTACCAACAAAAGGGCACATAGGACTCATGTTATTGATATGACCAAGCTCATCTGACCAACATTATTTGCTTTTTAATTTTTCTTTCATACCACGCTCAGTGAATAAAATGGCCAATTGCCTTGAGTCTTGAACTTACTCAGGCTTTAGGAAATTGTTAAACAATTAGCTAACGAATACATTCGCCAACATGGCTGACTGGACGCTGGAGCGACAAAGTCAAAGGTCAACTTAGTCGCATCTATAAATCATTGCATGCCCTACCAATCAGCCATAAGAAATTGTCTTCATCGCACACTGAACCTGCTAATACAATTTATGACGAATGCTGGGGAAGTAACAATTACCTTCCACATTTACGGACCGGAGGTATTGTGCTCTGATATTTTGTTCTCCAAGACAGAATTGGTCTAGAAGATGAGTCACAATTCTTCTAACACATCGCCCATCGACTGAATTTAGTCAAAAATAATGTGAACACCATGGCACTTGAGCTGGCATACCGCCAGTGAAGAAAGTTGAAGGTTTGCCGGGAATTAAGGTAACTTAGGCTTCCTCGTCCCATACCGGGCCACTGTGATTCACCCGACAGTAAATGAACCCGTGGGCGAGGGCCTTGAATTTGATTAGGAGGAAAACAATCAATGGCTTCATGGATTCTTCACACCCCATGAGCAGCGCGTTATGCCTCGTGGGCAAAGTGTAATAAGGGCTGATCCCGCTCAATCAATGTCTCGTGGTGTTCTTCAATCCAAGCATATCGGAGAAGTTGAATTGCTTGAGTCCGACCTTAAAATGGTCGACGATCCATCGTAAGCAGACTATGATTCTAATAAATTTAATGCTTTATTTATCTTTCTTATTTCCTATGTGCACAAATCTTAGTAGTGTTGGCACTTATGCTTATTTGTTATGTGTATATCTCGTGATCATTTCCATTATTACCAAATGTACCTCTCAAGGGAAAATGTAACATTGGTCCCTCTACCTTTAATCAGTAATTCGATGTAGTACTCGACAATCAAGTCATTTGCACCAATGTATTAACAAATGAGTACCTAATCCTATAATGCGGATAGAGTATACAAGGATTAACCAAATTTTTACACAGCTACACTAATTATTTGACATGTTATACCAAACTTGACACGCTATACCCATGAGATGCAGACACAAGAACCGAGAATGAATGCGTAAAAAAACTCAATATTCGTTACACTTGATTTAAGGTGTGATAATTGAATTTATTGAATACCTGGCCAACTTATAATTGACAAGAGAGTGATGAATTTAAAAGTTGAATTTGTTGTTACAACGGTGAAAATTTTAATGTAAAATATCTAAGTTTATATAAAATGAATCTTATCAACCTTTTTTTTTAAATCTGTAATTATAACCGCCAATACTCATTGAAGGAGATTCATTAGTAACCCAAATATCTCTCTAAATATTTCCGATTTTGACCGAAGTTAATTTATTCATCTTTCTAGGTTTGTATTGGAAACGTAAGTTTTCCTATTTTTTTTGTAGATTACACCAATGAATTTTCATGGTCGCCACGCGGAGTCGCATCGAGGAGACGCTTTTACCCTTCGCTCCTACCACGCGCCACCGTAGTTTACATTTTTTGCTTTCCTCCTTCATCGACCAAACAAATGGATTCCTAGACCAGGTTTACGCTGGTTTATGGGATGGCTCTCCACGCCGCATCAATGGCAACCCGCTTCCTCCCGCCTTGTATACATTTGTTTTACCGATAGGTCCGGATTGGTTTTCTCTCACCGCTTGCTCTCCTTAGTCGTTCCTATTCTTTTCTTTTTTGAAATTTACTTCTTTCTCTCCTTCCCTCTCTCCTTTTAACCTTGCCTTATTGTATGGTTTGGGTGATTGTTTTGTTGTGATTTAGGGATTTCAGTCAGGCATATGATTTTTTGTATGCTGTCTCTGGACTTGTAGGCAATGCTCATGTGGAACTGTTGCTGAAACAAGCATGGATAGGCAGTCAGTCATCGGGTCCCAAGGATTGGGAATTCAAGTTGGAAACGGGAAGTTATTTTACACGACAGTCTCAAAACCCAAAGAGGATCATTAGGGTGCTCGCGCTTATTTCCATAGTATTCATGCTTTTCTATGAATCTGCTTCCCGCTGAAGCTCTACAGAACCGCCGGGCCTTGTAAACAAAGGCAAAGGGCCCTCTTTATTTACTTGAAGGAAACCGATACTTTTCATGTCAGAACTTATTTATTTATTTATCCGTAGTTTTGTTTAAATGGTTTTATTCTGCTTTTGTTCTTTTCCGTTTCTTTGTTATTTATGTTTTTGTCGCTCTTGTTTTTTTCCTTTCATTATTGTTTGTTGGTGTAGTCGGATTTCTTTTCTATTTTCCTTTGTTTCTCTTGATTTGGTTTTATTCAGATGCTTGTGGATCTTCTGTTTCCGCGATGGCATTGTCTCAGAAGATGATATTGGGTAGTTATCTATGGCTACCGGAGTTCGGTTGTCGAGTGAATAGGTCCCAGCATTTGACCTGATCTGGTGTCATTCATGTGGATTGAGGTCGATCGTGTGCGAAGGTTGTTCGCTGGATGATTCGAGGTCTTCCACGCTTGAATTTATGAACTCGCCGTGTTTGTATGATTAATGTTTTTGCTTTTTATTTGTGATCTGCTTTATGGATTTTCTACCTTTTTTCCTCCTTTAAGTATTGTGGTTCACCGTTGTCTTTGACGATGACATCTCAAGGTGGATGATTTCTTGCCATTTGGGAAAAGATACCTATATCCAACGCAGGTTCACATATTCCTCTCGGAGCGCTGCATAACCGGATTAGTATGCCATTGGGTGATCAATACATACTCATGACAGCTTAAGTACGACTAATTCCAAAAATCGGGTCCCTTCTTATCTTCTTATTTTTGCTCGATCATATAAGTCATTTCCAATTTGTCGCATTAATCTATATTTTATAAGACGTATTTCTTGTGTTTGAGCTTGTACTATCCGATTCCTTATTTTTCATTATTTTTTCCCATAAACTTGTTCAGTGATTATTTTTTTCATTGAAACGTAGATGTTATGGAGTTGTTGTTCATGCTTTTCCTCCGCTGCACGTGTTCCGGCGGGACTATTCTGCATGGGAGAGATTGGCGTCATAGTTGATCGCGGTACTCTTAACCTGCACCTTTTTTCCCATATCTTATGTATCTTTGTATTTGCTTTAGCCTTTTTTATGTCAGGATGTAGTTATCGCCTCAATCATTATTTACTTGTGGATGATTTTGAGGTCGCTGGAGGCATGCTATAGATGAACCAATGGCCTTAATGCCTACATATTGTTATAAGGGCTGTGGTCACCACAAACAACCGTGATGGTTTCGTTCTTCCTTTTCCTTTGTTGTATCTATATTCCTTTTGTTTTAATGATTTGTTCTCGTCTCTTGTCAGATCAGAGATTTGGTTTCACCGCTTCACTCTAGCCACCGCCCTGTTGTAATTGTCCAGATGTCCCTGAAGAAGCCGCTTCTCTGATTGGTATTGATTGCTCTCACCTATTGTTTTAGTCAAGCCTTTGTACTTGTCTCCGGCTGTTTTTCTCCTGAGCTTGTATACCGTCTAGGTTTGCTCATAAGATCCGGAGCTTATGCACATGGTTTCTTTTAGAAATGAGTCGCATGTCGATCCAAAATTGCTTTGTCAGCCTCCCTCACACGCTGAATTACCACTTGATATCCACGCTCCGCCTTCTATTAAATCTGCTAGTATTGTTCATTTTTTAATTAATTTTTTTTTTCATGTGTTGTGTGGTCTGTACGTGCTTGTTCTTAGTTTTGGCTCGAAATGGGGTTTAGTTATTGTTTATGTTTTCTATGTGGCCACGGACCGCATGGATTAAGGACGCTGGGCGCTGTACGGCCAATGGCTCGTTTTGGCACTTGGCTTGTCCTCATTGTCACCAGGCCATGAGTTTTCTTTCAACTCTGGGATAATGTGCCCATCTTGTGGTTTGAAGAAACGCATAATCTTTCCAAGGTATTACCGGTTTTTCCTCGCATATGTTCGATTTTATTGTAAAATATTATGCAAGTCTAACTTTGTTTGTCACGCAAGGTAGGCGTATCCGCTTGCATAGCTTCAAGACGATACCGCAACCTCGAATGTTATATTTTGGTTCCAGGCCGGTGTTCTTTATTATTTAACCGAATCCATATGTTTTTTACCGCCGAATCTATAAGGATCGGAACATGTGCTTTATTTGAGTTTGTGATTGCAATTTTGTTTTTTGATTTAAGTGGACCAATGGTTCTTTGACTTTGTGCAGAATTTTGAGATTTATCGGACCATAAGGCCGCCTCACAGTAAAATATCGTTTATATTAACCGCCCTGCATGGATTGTTAGACTGTCACATGCTAAGTACACCGCTATTGCTTTCCATTTTGTTTGAGTGAAATGGCTGTTTTTTTTTTTTTTTTTTTGTGTTCACGGCGAAATTTTACTTGAGCCTTTGCTTACCGCTTACCATCGCTTGTTGTTGGTTTTGATCCATGCTTTTATTATGTTTACTTATAGGCTGTCATGGTTTTCATTCGGCTCATTCCTCGCATGTTTAAAGTTGGACTGTATCGCTGTAATAATTTGTGGTGGGGTTGTAGTCTTACCCATTGAATATTTAGCTGTTGTTAAATATCAGTGTTTTGTTTTATCGGACGCTGATAGGTGCTGACTGTAATGTGTGCGGGGCCGGGCTCCTGCTTGAATTTGTTAAATTAGTATTACATATACCCATACAAATAAGCATTAAGTCACAGGGTCTAATATAAATTCTAACCTAACTTGGTGTGGCCGATCCCTTTAAAGATCTTGATTAACCTAGAAAGAGGCGACAAACGCTCATCATTTGTAATAAAAAAAAGAGACGTGATGTCATGGCAAATTGCTTCAGTCGAACCAACACTATTCGAATAAAATTGGTGACGTGGAATCGCGAACGCTATTAAAGTTACAAAGAATTTGTTGAAATGTTATACCCAATTCCTTTTGACAAGTTACACCAGTGGCAAATGACATCGGAATACACTAACTACTGCAGTACGAGGCATGTAAAAGAGTTAGTTATTAGAATCAAATACGGATTTATGTGATGTTCATCATTTGTATTACAAAAGAGGACGACAGGCTAGTCAAGGCTCGCTTCTAGCCGAAGTCCATAACCCATTTCAACAAATTTGGTGACGTGGAATCAGAACGGTACAGTTACAGCAATTTTTTATTGAAATAAACTACTTTTGACAAGTTATACCGTGGCAAACAGATTATTACCACACTAACCACGTAGTACGAGGTAATGTAAAAAGAGTTAGTTATTAGAAACAAATATCGCCAGGTAAAAAGGCTCATCATTTGTATTTAGCCAAAGAGGGATTTATCATTGCCGCCTGTCTCGCTTCTAGTCGGAAATTCATAACCGATTAATTAAACCTCGGATGCCTGAATCAGAACGTAGGCCAAAGCTACAGCAATTTGTTGAAATGTTATACCCAATTTCTCATTGCTACAATCTCGTATAAAATGTGAGACACCGGGAATACACTAACTAATGCAGTAATGAGGCATGTAAAGAGTTAGTTATTGCTCGGAATGTTTGCGCATCGCTCATCATTTGTATTACAAAAGAGGACGTGACGCTGAAGCCAAACCGCACTGAGTCCATAAACCCATTTCGAAAAGCCGGAACGAGAATGCTTTACAAAAGTTACGCGAATTTGTTGAAATGTTGTTCAATTTCTCGACAAGTTACACCGCGTGTCAGACATCGGAACGACTAACCGGCAACCGACGGCATGAAGTTATATAACAAGATTAGAAGCTGCATGATACACATAACAGTACTCACTTCATAAAATCAATTCGGGGCCAAAAAAAAGTAGGCAAAAGTAAAGTTAGAAGTAAAATTTGTTATTGAAGCTTTGGGCGATGGCAAATGAAGTTAAGATCGTAGTTCGGATTCGTTTAATTACTATTGGTGGGGAATTACGGTACCTTAGCCAGATAGAATCACGTCACCACCAAGATGTAAATGTCATCGACCATCAAGCTTCCTTTATTTTGGTAAAATCCAGACCATCCTGCACTGGGGTTTATAGGATTCCATTTTTCGCATTGCAAATCTAATAGTCCAATTAGTTCCATCAATCTGCTAATGTTCACAGATTGTCAACATTACGCAAAGTAGTCTGAAAATTTGTATGGAACGGAGTGATAAAAGATCATTTACATTGTAGCGCTTCACTTATGACCGGTAAGGCGGTTTATCCTGGTGAAACCTTCTGGGTATTCATTCAAGCTCTACTGATAGCTACGCCCACGCTGCAAACCAGGCCACGGAAATGTGGGCCACCCCTATATTTGGAAACCATAGAAGTTCTCGGTGATCGAAAGTGGTCAAGAACAAATTCTTCCAACCACAGACAAAATAGAGATCGCCAGACTTCAATGTGGGCCAAAATGGTAATGCGGCAACCAAGCAGCACGGACTACATCAAGGGATTGGCCAAAGTCTTTGACAATGTAATAATACCGGGAGATGCATCATTATTAACGCCGGCTTGTGATAATGCCGCAATACGTATTTTGAAGTGAGGTTTCAATAGGTTTGTCCATTGGTCGGTGATATTTTGATACTTTATGGGATATTTATTGATTTTTAATAAGTACCATGAATTTAGTAACGCAGAAAGTAGGATTAGTGTGCAAATATCCCAAAGGCAGAAAAGAAAATAAAAGGCGGGAAAGAGAACATAAAAAAGAAGCAGGAAAACATAGACTAATAATCACAAAGTGGAAAGTAAGATACCTTGTTACTACCGAGAAGAACAATCGCCTGCGGAAAACGCCGACGCGTATCGGAGGCTGACGTATGTGACTGGCGAATGCCCTCGGATTCAACAGCTACTGACTCCCTGGCTACAGGTACCGGAAAGAGGAAACCAAGCAAGTGGGAAGAAGAATACGTGTGGAACAAATTTGAAACCCTACGGATTTATAGGAAGCCGATTTCAGAGTAAAGAAGTAGGAATTTTGGCGCAGAGAGCGAGATTTGTGCAGAAGTGAACAATTGACGTAATCTTACGAGAGAGCAATAGAACTAGTTTAGTTGGCTAAATTCAGGGAATTTGAGCTACGGGAGGTTTGAAATGGTTTTCTCGATTTTGAAACAAGAAAAAAAAGAAGGCTGAACGAGCTGGGCTGAATATTCTATAGACAGCAAAATAAAAGCTGGTGATTATTAGAAGGATTAATTCTAATTGACAATGAAACAGTTTTGGCCCTTCTGCATGAACAAAATTTTAAAGCTTGTGAAATACAGGCGAATAATTAACCCTTTATTAAAGATATACATATTGTATTTTTTTTTCCGATAAAGGTAATATAAAAAACATAATATTTACATGATATGATAGGCTAAAAAATTATTTATGTATTCCCTTAAAAAATTCATTTTATACAGGTTACAATCTAATTCCTTGAACGTTATACCCAATTACTCTTGGACACGCTATACCGCTATCAATAATGTGATCGCCGAGAACACACAACGCATCGCAGGCAAAATGAATACTATATACCTCCCATTCCATAATTTTGTTTGACTTATTTTTTTCAAACAGATTAAGAAAAGTTAGGTAATATTGTTGAAATACTCAATCTTCCTAAAATAATTCTTAACAAATATATTACTTATCTAACGCTTGCATTAAACACATAAAAAGAAAAGACAATGATAACTTTTGGTTTTCCCAATAGTCTAAATGTCATGAGACACTCATTCCTAAAACTTATTTCTTTCCATATTTAGAAGACATATTTGAAGACACTGATTAATAGGAAGGATTATAACCGCGACACATCTTCCATTAAATAAGGGCATTTGAAAATTAAGGTTAACTATATTGTATAATGGAAAAGGAACTACAAATTGGGACAAACGTAAAAAAGGAAAACAAAGTTTGAAGAGGACGGAGTGAAGATGGATTTGTATGGCTAATAATCTCCAAGCAATTCAGTAGACCTTGTCTCTACAAAGTTTCCAAAACCCCAGCACTCTCAACAGTGTTAATGTTTTAATCCAGTCAGCACCAAACTGGTGTTCCCCATTACTCAGAATATTTATAAGTACATCTCATTCATTTATTGACGTATTTAACATATCATGTCGATACTTGTTCGTTTCATTTGTATTTCATTTACCATACCAATTCATCATGCGTGTAATATTCATGAAGTCCTCATCTACTACCACCCTCTGTATTATGTTATCTATTCATTATTCATCAGCATGAACTTGATTTTTCAATATATATTGCATTGTTTCATAATCTATCATAAAATAGATACAATTGTTAACCATCAGGTTCAATTAGCTACCATTTAGCTAAATATCCTTAATGTGCTATCTGCTAAATAATTATATTGGTTAATCGCGTTTAACTATGTAGTACCACTAATCATACACTAATTACTCTGGCCCTCACAAAATACTAATCTTAACTTCAATTACTATTAATAAATTATTCTTCCATCGAGTATTAACAATTAATAATTTCATTAATCCATAATTACTCTTATAATTAAGATGGTGTAATCTTGTTTCATTTCTTATCATTATTTATTGTTATACGTATAAGTTTGGGTCAATACTAAATGTCAACCTCGCAAATGTACAAAAGCAAGTATAGTCTTTGTATTTATATAATCGCAAATTGCCTTATTACAAATTTCTAGCCCAACTAAATCCAATCCCTTTAAATTCCCTCTTTTGGGCCCAACTATTTAGCCAACTTAGTGCGAAACTTATATTATAATACGTATATCATTCACAAGGGTGTGAATCGCAATAAACTTTCTAATGCTAGTAAAGAGCGACTGTAAGTGACGATATAAACATACATGGAGCCTAATTCTCATTAAATGTATTCAAGATCTTGCAAGTGATAATTGTGGAATTGAATAATCACAGATGCTCTCACCGAGTTAAATTTACATAATTACTATAAATGTATTATCAGAATGCAGTCTCAAGATATAATTAATATGTCGTATTCTTACTCACGCCCTCCATGATTGTTTGTCAACTTGGTATCTTGTTTGGTACTACTGGAAAACAAAAAGACATACACTATCCACTGCTTACACTAAGCACCAATTTCGAACGAATGACCAATTGATCTAACCTGCTTTACCAAAGTCACGTGATTGATGACAACAAACTTTTAGATGAAATAATTCCAATGTAGAAAGAAGTCATGTATAGTTAGCACCCCTTGTGATGAGCAAGCAATCAATCACTCATGTCATTCATTTGAAACCCAATGTTGGGCCAGATAAACAAGAGAATAAGTAAATACGTAACTGAACGTAAGTACATCATG